>CM056959.1:3085830-3685830 GCA_029856935.1 Cyclocarya paliurus | reverse complement strand
GAGTTCATGCACCCAACTCGAATCTGAGTTGTTTTTATTTATTTATTTTACACATCAATATTGCAACCTCATGCTTTGAGTACTACACCAAAGTGGTCGTTCGATTATATATTATAATGGATCCAGTTCATTTGCATATTTTATGCTCGATCTTAATCATATATGAAGGGCATTTAAATTTTTTTTTTTATAATCAATGAAGGGCATTTAATTAATTGCATATGATAGATGAACAAAAAATCTTGTTACCGTAAACTAATTGCAAGAGAATTGTAAGAGGATTATAAGAAAAATCTTTATTTGTAATACGAAAACTATCATTTTTTTATTAAAATGAGTCAATTTTTATCATAAATAGTGATTTTTATTATAAATAACTCGTTACAAACTAAACATGGAGATTGTGATGGTAGTTTAGCTCCAAAATGCAAGTTTAAGCTAGCTGACGAAAGCATTATTTCACATTCAGTCAATTCAAGTCTAGATTCATATATATATATATATATATATATATATAATGTCTCGTTTTTATTTTAATTGTCTGTTGTTATTACTGACCCATGCTCTTAATTGCATGTGTACACGTGTTGTAAGCACATCATAGATGCGTTTCATGCACCGAACCTACCTCGTTTTAGACAATTCCCACATGGAACAAGCTGCTCAATAATTAACTGAACTAAGAACTTCCACAACCAGATCATAGATTAAGAAAGATTACTGAATCTCAGCATAAGATTTAGACAACTACCTAGATGATCAAGTACTACGTGCCATTGTTTTGTTTTATGTTTTTTTTCAAAACTACATGTGTGTGACTGTACGTTGCTGCAGGCCAGCCAGGAAACCAGGGAGAGGCATGCAGCAAGCAGCCCTGATTTTATTTTTATGTGATCGTGTTTTGTACTGACTGGTTCAGAAGATATATACCGTTGAAGGAGAAAGAAAGATGTCCTTTGCTGATCATCGGACAGAACAGGGACATAGCTTGGCTGGAAAATCCACGGTTGTCTGTGGACTTTGTTACAGAATCAAACACCAAACTGGCATTTTGTAGGATGAACACTGAACCGTTTTGGTAAGCTGACCTTCACAGCCGCAGTATATATGTTAATTAGAGTGATATAATCTTATTTATTACTGTAATTAGATTCTTTATGCAAGTGTTCATTGGATTTGGGCATTTTAGGACCTCTCAGAGAGAGAGAGAGAGTTGCTGTCATAAATAAATTGTGTGCTCACCTATGATCTGTCAGGTGCATGCATGATGACATCTTTACTGCCCAATAAACTTTATCATCTTTTTCCATCGGTTTAGGCTCTATTTACTTTGAAGATGGAATCCTTAAACCAACACATGATGATAACGAGTGTTCGGAAAATGTGTTAGATTTGGCGTCAATAACCGGGCAATATTGCAGGGAAAGAGCTAGCTTTCCCGCAAAGAGTAGCTCTTTCCCGCAAAGAGATTTACGGTAGCTGTACCGGCAGTAAGACAGGCCTGTCGTTTGTTAATGTTGGGAATGAATTTTAACGTCAACCATTAAATATAAAGATTTTCGAATTTATATATTCACGATAATAAATAATAATAGTTAAAAAATACATATTTATCTATTTCAGTTTGATAAAGAATCTGACGTGATTACTAGAAAAGGGTCACCCTAACAATATTACTTCCAAGTGTCTCCAATGGATAGAAGCACAATTATGTTGTAGGTGAGAACCATGAATCCCTCAGTGCTATTTATAGACTTCTGGCCATTACGAAATTTAGAGATATTTGTGTCCCACTATGACTAGAATAGAGATATTTGTGTCCCACTGTGACGTATTAATTAGTGATAATATTTGAACTAGTCTAAACCCATTAGGATATGAGTGTGTGGGACATATAGTTTTAATAAACTGAATATATCTGTCAAACAGATGATAGAATCTCAAACTGTCCACTTTGGACAATTCAAAAGTTGTACACAAACATTCTTTAAGAGAATATTTGGCCACAACTCTCGAACGGGTCTAAGGTTCAAGTACATATAAAAATAACCTTGAAATTCAAAACTGACCAACTCCTATAATTATTAAATTTGAAATCAAATCACATTTCAAATCACAAATACATTGCAAAATTACATTACAAATCACCAATATCTTGTAATTATACTATATTGTTTTTTAATTAAATATTTTATAATTATTAATTATTAATTTAAGTATTAATAATTCATATGTTATATTATATTTAAGTATTAATTTTAATTGAAGTGCAAAATATCTTGCAATTATACTATATAGTTTTTTAATTAAGTATTTTATAAGTATTAATAATTCTTATGTTATATTATATTTTAAGTATTAATTTTAATTTAAGTATTAATAATTCTTAATTTTGTTATATTTTAAGTACTATTTTTATATATCTTATTAGCCTTTTAAGTAAAATTTTATTATTCTATTCGAAGAAGATTCTATTTGGACAGGATTCTGTTCGAACGAATATTATAACGTTCGAACGGGACAAGTCCATATTCCAGACACGAAACAGAGGCAAAACACTTCCCCACAAAACACAATTTTCACAAACACACTCTCATAAAATGCATATTGGTGTAGGATACATTTTAAATAAGATTGCACAAACACAAATATACCAAAAATCTAAATATAATTAATTAAAAACTATAAATTATCAAAAATCTAAAAATTAGAAATATTACCTCAAATTTTTGCAATCCAAACAAAATAGAAATCCACAATACCTACATAAACATAAAACACATTATAAGAAAACCCTAAATCAAATTCAATAAACTAACATTAATGAAACTCGAAATACTAAAAAAAACAAAAAAAAACTTATACCTCTTATAAACCTTTCATCTCTCTCAAGAATCTCTTCTCTCTCACTAAGACTGTTTCTCTCTCTCTCCACAACACTCTCGCACACACACAAAATCGCATGCCGTGCTCTGCCTCCAAATGAATCTAAGTTCAATGTGAAAATGAACTAGAGGTTGAGGTATTTGAATCTGTGAAGTCCCATTCAAACTGGAGATTTACGCATTCGAACACGAAAATTTCAAAATGCATCAAATTTTGCCTCAATTTAATTCACGTTCAAACGAGTAATATTGTCATTCGAACTAACAAATCAAAATATTCCTTGGCATATTCTTCAAATGTAGAGAAGATCAAAGGGTATTTTCGTAACACAATATCACTAGTGCGTTCGAATGAGAAATTTTCACGTTCGAATAAGTGAATCTTCAGAGTGTTTGGCGCGAAGTTTCCCTCCAAATACATTCTACGAGATAAATCTGTTCAAAAGGAACTTTTTTCGGTTCGAACTAATAATAGTATTATTATACTTATAAGTAATTTCCTATAATTTTAATAATCTATTATATAAAATATTTTAATATTATATAGTATATAATATATATACACTATAGCAACTATTTTATATTATAATTGATAATATATGTAATACTTTTGGTCATAAGTTAATATAATACTTATACTATATATAGTAATTATTAATATATAGTACTTATTAATATATAGTTAATAGTTATTAATATAATTATTAATATATAATACTTAGTTAGTAATATATTACTTATTCTTTTGGTCTAATAGTTAATATAATATACTATATATACTAACTATATACTATACTTGTTACCTTCTTATATAACTTATAATAGTAACTAATAAGTATAGTTATCATAACTTATAATAGCTATGGCTATATAGTAACTATATATAATACTTACATTATAGTAGCTATACAACTAATAAGTACAATATATATTAATTATATTAACTTGTATAGTTATCATAACTTATAATAGCTATAGCTATATAGTAATTATATGGTAACTATATATAATACTTACATTATAGTAGCTATATAACTAATATGTACTATATATAGTACTTATTAATATATATTAATTATATTAATTACTTGTATACTACTTATCATAACTTATAATGGTAACGTATATAAATATAGTTATCATAACTTATAATAGTAACTAGTAACTATAGTCAGTGTTATAATATTATATAACGTATATGAGTAGAGTAATACTTGAGAGCAGCCACTGTAGTGGTGCACACTTTGCACTCACTACGTGGCTGCTTCTCATCCTTTCATTTTTTTCATCTCTCATCCGCTCTCTCTCTCTCGCAACTCTCTCTCTTATCACTCTCTTTCTTTCGCCTGCTTTCTCTCTCTCATCACTCTATCTCTCTCGCCGCTCTCTCTCATCAGTCTCTCTCTCTCGCCTGCTCTCTCTCTCTGTCTTCGCTCTCTGTCTCTCTCGCCCTGCTCTGTCTCTCTCATTCGCTCGTCTCTCTCATCTGGGTCTCTCTCTCTCTCGCCTACACTCTCTCTTCATCCGCTCGTCTCTCTCAGTCTCGATCTCTCTCTCTCTCATCTCCGCTCTCTCTCTCTCGCCTGCTCTCTCTCTCATCGTCTCTCTCTCATCTCTACTGTCTCTCATTCTCAGTGTCTCTCTCTCATCCCAAGCTTTTCTCATCGTCTCTCTCTTAGTCCATAGTAAATTTGAATTTAATAGATGTGTGGTTTAGATAGTGCCACATCATGTGTGCAAAAATGGCTGCTGTGAATAGTGGTTGCTGCCAATATTTTCCCATATGAGTATAGTTATCATAACTTATATATAGTAGCTATATAATTAAATGTTTATAATATATACTAAGTTCTTAGTATGTTATAGGTAATAGAATAAGTATATTGCAAATAATATACTAAATATATTAAATAAAAGTATTATAATACTAATATTAGTTTTATTTTTATACTTTTGTACTTTGTAATATTAGTATTATTATATATTACTATTAATAATATAATTAGAAATATATTAGTACAATAAATGTTCGAACTAATTTCATGTCAGTTCGAACAACATTTATTAGTATAATAACTATTCAAAAGGATATTTATCTTGTTCCAAGATGTCACGAGCATCATATACCCAGTTCATATTCAATGAAACAAATCACTCCAGTTCGAACCAGCAGCCATTGAGAGCAATGATTTCGCCCCTTATCTCCACTGCAAAAATCGTCACTCAACCCCACATTTGAACGTCTAAAAGGTATGGGTCAAGTCTCCACATCTATTGTTTGGTTTTATGTTCGAATGGGTTGTGTTTGGGGGGTATGGATTTCGAATCTGAAATCCCCCATTTTGGTGTTTTCCATAGAAATAACATCAAAATAATCAGTAGAAATGATTGAGCTTCACTCCTTAATCATTTCAATTTGAATGCTCATTTGCCTAACAAATATATTTCAATTCGAACAAAAGAAATTGTTCGAATGAACACAAATTACCGGTTCGAATGAACAGAACAATCCGTTTGAATATATTTTCCTAGTTCAATCAAAATATGTTTCATTCAAACTAATTATATCAATTCAGTTCAATATAGTATACTTCTTCAATAATATAATTTAAACATTTTGGTTAATTATATTCTTACTTTCCTTGTAGTTAAACAGTATACATATGACATCCAACGGAAGAAAAAGTGCAAGAGATCAAGCCGGCCAAAGTAGTGGAGCAGGTCATGCTTAGGAGACAAGACCTATACTTGTCGAGCGGGAGATCATTTTGGATGACTTCTCCGATCTTTCATGGGAGGGACGAAGCATATAGTCCATCATCACTAAGAGAGGATGGACATCGTTCTATCAGCAGTAAGGGACTGCATATCCAAAGATGGTCGGTGAGTTTTACCATGCCATGGGAGAGGATGACGCTGATACTCTGTGCTACACCTTAGCGGTCCAGGGAGTGAGTTTGATCATGGAGAAACTTAAGAATCTGGATGGACGCATTAAAATATTACAAGAAGATGTTGATCTACTTAGTAAATTGATAGTTTGTCATTATTTTACTAATTTATGTTGTATTGAACATTATATAATTGGGATGTAATTAATGTTTAGTTTTTATTTTTCGTGTTTGCTACCTTGTTTATTTTTTTCATTTTACTTGCCGTTCATGATAATATAAAAAATGATACTATCTTTAAATTTATATTTATATAAATTTAACATAAAATAATTCACCATAAAGTTTTGAAATTAATTGCATAAAATTAATTTATGAATTTCTAAATATTTTAGTCCACTGCAAATCATAATATATAATATATAAACATTTTTATATTTTGAAAATGATAACAAATTAATGGGAAAAATATTTATTACTTTAAAGGAAAAAATATATTCATAAATTAATGATGATAAACAATTTTTATATAATTTCCAAGTAAATTATTAAATCTTATGAATGAATAAATATGGTGTCGAACTGGTTCGAACTATATTTGTGTTGTTCGAATAGTAAAACAACATTGTCGTCAAATTTTCCCACCAAATCTCGTCCGTTCGATCAAATAAATTTAAGTTCGAACGGTTATAAAAAATTTCAAGAAAAATAAATTAATTTCCTGACAATATTATTATTTGAACAGATTATATACTATCCGAACAAACATTAATTTCCTGTTAGAATCTATTTTATTCCATTCAAATAGTTTTTCTTTTTTGAGATGATTTTGTTCGTCACAAAATATCTTATTCGAATGGATATTTATCCGTTCGAACGAATTTAGTAGCTCACGTATTTTTTAAGATGAAATGTAAATTTCGCTTCCAAAAATGACTTTTAGGGATGAAATTTAATTCATCCCTAACAAATTTAGTCCCTAAAAGTTAAATCCTTGTAGTGCTTCCAACTAATCAATAATGATAATGTACCTAATAATTGTTATAAGACTTAACTTTCTTTCATTTGTGTTATAAAGTATTACTTTAACTTGACCATCCATGCATGTATATGCCTTAAAATCAATCTATAACTCAAAAATAAGTCATTAAGACTACATTACTAAGAACACGATATAAGGTTTACACATGTTTTCAAGAAACTAACAAAATAGTTCAAGATTATGGCCCAACTCTTAATATTTTCATGACACTATTTCAATCCAATTCAATGATTTTTTCCTTTCTACCTAGCTGTATTTTCTCCTCATGAGAAGTGCCTCAAGAATTACTAATAGCTTGAAACTTCTCATATAGTAGATAGATACATCTATACCAAGAAAGTTATCTATGAAAGCAATGAAATACTTTTATCTATCAAACATTATAGTGAAAAAGGTTTACATTCGTCTATATGCATTATCTCAAGAAACTCTATATTTCTTGTGGCATCTTTTCTTGATATGTTTGATTTGATTTCCTTTTATACAAATCAACACACATCTTAAAATTAGAAAATCTAAATGCGAAATTTTTTTTGTTTACTAATCTTTACAAGTTTTCTTTGGAGATATTCTCCAACATTTTATGCCACAAATAAGATCTTTCTTTAATCATGCTTCAAACTTCTATGCCAAAAATTGTAAAAAATTTATATATAATTTTTCCTTTAGTTTCAGTACATGCCTCATCAGTCAAAAACTTTTAACAAAAACATTAATATGAAGGCATGACAAACAAAAAATTTTATTGGAACAAAAAATGGAACAAACATAAATGACATTTTGAAACAAATTGAAACATGAACATTTGTATTCAAGTTTAATCACAAAAAACAAACTAACTAAATAAGTATAAACATTTATAGCACTTGATGTGATGTGAAACTCATGCAAGCAAAAGAAATATGAACATTTGCACTCGAGTTTAACCTAAAAAATAAGTATAAAAATTTATAAGATTTGATTCAAAACTTATATAGAAAAAGTTTACCCTTCCTTTCAAATCATGTCTTACGCTTAGGGCACTTAAACCTTAAGGTGTCTTTGTTTCTTTCAAAATTCAATTGACACAATTCTTGCATTTTCTTGACCATCATTTTCCTTCGTTTCCCAAAAGATACAATTGTTTTTCAATATAAATTAACAAAATAAATGTGTATCAATCTAACTAACTCGTCCATATTTCATCACTTAGATAAAATAACGATACATCTAAAATAAACCATTATATACAAAAATAAGAAAATTTCACAAGTTTCATTCCTATAGTAATGATATGTAGTAATTAATCATATCTTCATAAACATCATAGCTTTCTGACCCTTACCCATATTCTCAATAATTGATGTTAGACTTAAAATGAGTAAACCAGCATCTAGAACTAGAGTCATTCTCAAACAGGTTTTAGTGTAGAACTAACATGCTCATATTTATCTAAACTAGAGTCATTCTGTATAGAAAACCTTGTAATGATATTTACATACTTATTACAAGAAAAGTATTTTTATCACATTAATGCTTTGAGTTTGACACTAATAAACAATGACCAAATTTAAATCATTATGGACGAAATTTAAACCATTATAGATGAACTAATAGTGTCATTGAGGCCCTTCCTTTGTGAGTGAATCCCAACACACAAAATGTTCCTTCCAATTTTAAATTCCGTGGATGAACTAACTGTATCATCAGAATTCTCTTTTGGGAGTAAACTTTCATATACAAAGTGTTCCCTCCTGTTTTAAATTTTGTGGATGAACCAACTGTATCATCAGAATTCTCATTTGGGAATAAATTTTGGCATACAAATTGTTTCCTCCAACCTTATTTTGATAGATGAACTAGTAGTATCATCAAGAGCCTCATTTGAGAGTAGGTCTTGACACACAAAATGTTCACTCTAATTTTACTTTAATGGATAAACTAGTAGTGTCATCAAAATTCTTATTTGGGAGTAGATCTTGACACATAAATTGTTCACTCCAATATTATTTTAATGGATCAACTAGTAGTGTCATCAAAATTCTCCTTTGGGAGTAGACCTTGACACACAAATTGTTCACTCATCAAATCCATCTTTAATATGGAGTTTAATGGCTTTTCCATCAAATTTAAGAAAAATCTTGTACCTTTGCGTAACGATTTTTTTCCTTAATTTTAGTACCAATCATTTGCCTCATATGGGATAAACAATTATATATAGCATATTAATAATTTAAACAAGAGCCAAAAATCAATATTAAATAATGCATGCATTTATTAAACAGTAAAAATATGCACATTAGAGAAAATAAATTATATTAAAATAATAAGATATTATTATAAATCTGACATGTCCGAGACTGATCCGGACTGGTCGAGGAACTTGGGCCGAAACTAGGTTCAGTGTAATGGTCAAACGACATTTGGGTTAGGCCGACTGTATAGGCCCTTTCATTTGGATTGGGCTTTCTGTATAGGCTCGACTCCTTTGGCCCTTTTTTTTCTATTATTACCGAATCGCGCAGCCACTAGGCTTCACAGCTGTATATGCCACCTTCACAGAGGCACTGGCGATGAGGTTTTTAGCCTCCTTGCGGCGCCACATACTCTCCCTTTTATTTTCTTTGATGTTTCAAAAACCATCTCGGAGAGAGATCAGGCCATCAAACAGAGAGGAGCTTCTTGGTGGCAGCGATATTTTCCATCCCGAGGTACCAACGAGGGCACTCCAACCACCTTACGCCGCCCCCTCCCCACCCCAATCGATGGCTCCTTCTCGCTATTCTCTCTGAGACCATACAAAAAATGAAACCCTTCTGTTGATTTTCTCTTAGACAACACAGTACAAACAACAAAGAGAAAAACAAAACTCAAGTTCATGAAAAAGAAACAATTTCACATGATATTGCTACGCAAATTTTATATAAGAGAACTGAAACAATAATTTTAAATTCCCAAACAACAACATGAATTTTCTCTCTAATCAAAACAAGAATGACATTGGGTTTTCAGTCACAACAAAACTTCGAGAGAAGTATGCGGAGGCCATATAAAAACAAAACGCATTTATTATATATATCAATATATTTTACCGAGACCATATAATATTTATAACCTTAGCTCTGATACCACATGTTAAATGTTTTAACATGAAACATTAAATATAAAGATCTTTGATTTTTTATGATCCACAATAATAAAAAATAATAGTTAGAAAACATACTTTCCCGCATCTCAGTTTGATAAAGAACCTGACGTGACTATCTGAGAAGGATCACCCTAACAACTTTACCTCCGAGTGTCTCCAATGGCTAGAGGTACAATTATGTTGTAGATGAGAACCCTTAACCCATCTGTGCTATTTATAGACTTCTAGCTATCATGTAATCTAGAGACATTCAGATTCCACTATGACTAGAGTAGAGATATTCGTGTCCCATTATAACTCATTAATTAAGTAATAATATATAATAGTCTAAACCCATTAGAATATGGGTGTGTGGGAAAGAGTTTTAATAAAACTCTTACAATGATAGCCACAATGAAACATCATACGATACATGACGCATGTGAACATGTTCTTAACCTTTGAAAGTATGCAACATGCACTCACATAACTTTAACAAACTCGTGAAGCTAAAAATGAAATTAAAGAAATAATTAGCCTAGAAAATGGTGTTCACAGTAACAGAAAGTGCTTGCACTAATTTCATAGCCCAGTACGTACCCTCCACACAAACTGTTGTATATATACTTAGCCTCCATAGTCAATTACCACAAATTAATTTTAGTGCTATAATTACTATTTGCCTTAGATTGCGTCGTTAAACAATCAAGTGAAGTCCCACACAAGAAATCTCTGCCCTAAGTGCATAGGGCTAGTTACGATTTGCTCAAATTGAACCTTTAAGCCTGATACGGCTTCAAAACCTATGAATAAATGAAGTAAATGCCGGGCATCATCCATAATTGATGTGGGGATCTAGGTCTGAGGAAGTAGAACTGTCATCATACTCCACGTTAATAGCATTGGATTATTTTAAGAAAGATATATCAACGTAAATATGATGGAAAATAGTGAAAATTCCTCGATATAGGACAACATTACACGTGTCAGTATTTTGATCATATATATTTTTTTTTAATTATGGGCACATATTAGAATCGCACAAAATATTCCAATTTAAAAAGCTTTTTCTGGCACACACTGTTCAGGAAGGAAATCAAAATGACAGATCAAATGCAGCCATTGCAAATCAATTATCATTCAAGTCTCCAGAATATTAACACCACCATATCAGCATATTGATCTTTTGTAATGGATAGTAGTTTAATGTTGATTTGTTACCTTGTATAGATTAAGTTACATTGTATAGTTTATCTACAGCTTTAGTATATAATACATGTACAAAATATAAAATGAAATGAGGAAAAAATTTTCTCCCAACATTGAGTTGTTTCATGGTATCAATAGCCGCATGGGTTTGCACCTATTGTTATGACCAATTCTAGTTCTACTACAACAATGTTTTTCTTTCCCAACATCACACAGTTAGTTTCTGTCAAACTAGACAACTCAATTACTTGTTATGGCTGTCACAGTTTCTTCCAGTCTTAAGGAGTCATGATTTTTTGGGTATTGTTTATGGCACTAGCCCATGCCCTCCACGACACATACCTGATTCCCAAACTTTGAATCCAGGTTATATCATCTCGAACAAGAAAAATCAGTATCTACTAAACTAGATTAATGCCACGCTTACTAAAGCTATACTTTCAACTGTGTATGGTCTTAACACTTCCAAACAAGTGTGGCAGTTTTTAGCAACTAGATTTTCATCGCAATCTCATTCAAGAGTTGCACATCTTAAAAGGCAATTACAGAATCTTCGCCAAGACTCCAAGTCGTGCCAAGAATTTCTTTCCTTGGCCAAGACACTGGTAGATCAGTTAGCAACAGTGGAAAAACCAGTTGATGATGAGGATCTCATCTCATACATTGCTAATGGACTCAACCCTTCATATACCTCATTTGTGATTGCTTTTAATTTTGCTACTTGAAACACCCCTATGAATTTTAAAGACTTCCAAGCATAATTGTTAAACCATGAATTGATACTGGCTACACAGACACCTTCTACTGAAGCTGTTAGTTTTGCTCTTTACTCTCAACATCATCATAATCAACCTCCCCATTCCAAATCTAAATACTCTGGCCCATCTCAAAAATATCAACAATACAAGCACAAAAAGCAGTTCAATCCACATGTGAACTTTAAGCCCACCAACTCCTATTCCACATCTAAACAAGTCCCATGTCAAATCTGTGGGAGAACAAATCACCAAGCTTTGGATTGTTTTCATAGAATTGACCATGCTTACTAGGGTCATCATCCTCTTAAGCAACTACCTGCAATAGTTGCAACAAAAAACTCAAATATTGAAAACTAAGCATGGTATGTTGACAGCAGGGTAAACACTCATATTACAGCCAACTTAGATAATCTCTCAAATCAACAGCCATAATCTCTCTACCTATTCAACGTTTTTGTTCTGGTATACTTTCCACTCCAACTTCTTCATTTACATTAAATAATATTTTTTATTGTCCTCAAGCTCCTGTCAATCTTCTGAGCATTCAAAAGTTGTGTGCTAATAATAACTATTTTTTTGAACTCATTGAATCTATTTTTTCTATAAAGGATTGCAAGTCCAAGAAGTTGTTACATCACGAGAACAGTGAGGATGGATTGTATCCCATCCAACTACAAAGTGCATTTATAAAAAATAATACAAGGTTTACCCGTATGATGGGAGTTAAAACATCAAAGTCTCTGTGGCATCAGAGAATTGGACACTCATCTCAACCAATAATTGAACATGTTCTTAAGCATTTCCAACTTCCAGTGTCCCAACAAAATGTATCTTCCTTTGTTTTTTAATTTTGTTAGCTAGCAAAAATAAAACAATTGCCTTTTAGTTGATCTTCAAGAGTCAGTTTTAGTCTTTTAGAAGTCATCCATTCTGATGTTTGGTCATCTCCTATTCAATCTGTTGGAGGTTGTAGTCATTATGTTATTTTTATTGATGACTGTTCCAAGTATACATGGTTGTTTCCAATGACTCGTAAATCTGAAGTTTTCTCAAGTTTTGTAAAGTTAAGTGCTTTGTTGAAAATTAGTTCAACACAACTAACAAATCTTTTCAAACTGATGGAGGTGGTGAGTTTACTTCACATCAGTTCATGTATTTCTTAGACATGAACGGAATACTTCATCGAATATCTTACCCTCATGCACCTCAACAGAATGGGGTTGCTAAAAGGAAATATAGGCACATAACTGAAACTGGTCTAGCTCTCTTAGCACATTCAGGCAAAGTTTTGAATACAGTACCGAATGCCGTACCGATCAAGGCACTGGAAACAAATATTTCGATATTGGTACCGTTTTGTGTACCGTTTCAGAATAATATTATGGTACCAATGCTGTTTCGGTATCGGTACCGTTTCATTTCAGAATAATTTATACCTGGATAAATTATATATATACAAGCATTAACTGTTTTTTAAAATAACAACAAAATAAATCATAAGCTCAATACTTCTTAATACATGTGACGCCCCAACTCCCACGTACAAAACAATACAGGAATCGTGACGTCAGGATGATGACAACACAGTCACGCATCCCAACGACAAGTGCTAAGTGTGTGCAACAAATAAACAGTGTATAATAAAAAGATACGCAGCGAATAATAAATAAGTCAACTAGTATCAGAATTTTAGTTTAATACAAATATCCAAATACAAACCTCTTAAAGCAAAAGCCAAAGTCCCATAAAATAATACAAAGCTGAAAATATAAACATAACACGAGTGATCCTAGATCATTCCTCCAGCGGAGCCAAATCCTCAGGCTCGGAATCTGCATCGTCAACATAATCTGCAGTACCATTAAATGGTACCACAGGTAAGTTATAACCAAACCAATCCTGATATAAAAACACATTTAATGCAACCAACCATGCATGCATGTGATGTGCTATGCATGAAATCTAAAAATATCATTTTCCCTGAAAATTGATATTTTTTCAACACACGCCAAAATCTCATTTTGGCCCAAAAACATTTCCACCATTTTTCCAGAAAATGGCCCAAAGCAAATATCCATCATTTTCCCAGAAAATGACTCCACAAAATCCATATCCAACACACATTATTTTATCAGAAAACAGTTATTTTCATTTATCCATTAATCCATATGCACCATGATCTCCCCTAGGGACCATCCGCACGTTCTAGCTACATAACGAGCGATACCTAGTTCTGCACTCAATGCGTTCATGGCCAGGCATCCTCTGACCCCCACCAGCAGAAGGGCCACAGAGTCGGCACGTAACTCGTCCGCTCCCGAGTGACCAGAGGAGCTCTACCGAGATAATGCCCCATCTCGGCTTTGGGTCGTGATACACACGCACCCAAAATCTATTCCACACATGAAAACCCAGTTTTCAAAATATCCATATGAACATGAATGCAATTACACGAAAACTCAGTTTTCAATTTACAAACATGATCATGCGTGCACATGCAATGAACCAGATATAACCTCAATATCCAACAACCAACCAAATCACAATATAACCAATCACACAAATACTCCGTCGTCAAATCCATCCACCCCCGTACTCCTCAGAATCAGTCCAGAATAACCAATCAGAACACAGTAAAATAGGTTAGTGCAAAAATATATTTAAATCTTAAAAGATGTTTGAAAAAATACTTATAGCGCTATATAATAATGTTTTTAGGATCACAGATGCGCTAGAAGCCACAAAATAGCAACCGAACAATGTAAAAATACACTGGCCGTGGGTCTCAAAAACCCACTTTTTAACAAGGTCAAACCAAGACTTGAAATTGATAGGGTAGGGCTTAGGGAGGTCGATGAAGCTAATGGTAGTGGCCTTTGACCGTGGGTGGTGGCGGAAAGGGGTGGTTTAAGGCCAAAAAGTGTAAAACAGAGATGAGGTTAATGTGGTTTCACCGATGACGGATCGGGGTCGGGGTTGGGTCCAATGGGTTGCTAGGAGGTAGAGGAAGATGTGGTCAAGAAATGGTGGTCGAAAGTGGCCGGACGGCAGTGCAGCGACACAAGGAACGCCGCGGCTTCGGACGGTGCATGCGGGCAAATGATGGCGTTAGTCGGCCTGAGATCGGAGGGGTAGGGTCGCCGGTCGGTGGGGAGTTGAATGGGCCCGGCAGTGAGGTTCACGGTGGCGGGTGTGCGGCAGCTAGGAGGAGAGGGCCGAATGCACGGGGAGAGAGAAAGAGAAACGGGAGAGAGAGAGAGGTCGAGCGGGAGATAGCCGAGAGAAAGAAAAGAAAAGAAAGAAAAGAAAAAGGAAAGAGAAAAGAAAAGATGGGGGAAAAGAAATGAGGTCCAATCCTCATAACTGGGGTTCCAAAAATGATCAAACGAAAAAGATTTTAAAACTGCAAGCTAAATAAAATAATTCAAACGCAGTAAAAGACTTAATTAAAACAATAATAATTTTAAAACCTAAAAACAAACCAATTTAAATTAAAGATCACTTTAAATGCCAAAACAGTAAATAATATTAGGAAAGCACATAAAAAATAATTACCACAACTTAAAATATATTATAAAATAATATAATAAAACCTCCATAATTTTAAAACAAGAGAATCAATTTTTAAATTAATTAAAATAATCATTTATTAAAAATACACTAAAATACGGGGTGTTACAATACAAGTCTTAAGTTTTAAGTTACAACTAACATAAACACCAACATTATCATGATAAAATCATTAACATCACCACTGCCATTAAAAATCACTCATCCTCATCAAAAAGACAATGAGGATCAGGATTCGACACGTTAATCCAAATATTTTTATCAACGTCACCACCGTCATCAATATCAACACCAACATTATCATCGTGTTCCTCATTTAGTAAGGCTAATGGCTCCTCAATACTTGCCCAATCCAAATCTTCTCCATCAAGAAACTCAAATTCTTCACCCTCCCATTCTTCCATCAAGTCAATGTTTTCAAGATTGATTGGATCTAAAGCATCTCTTCTCTTTTTTATGCTCCTATCAAAATAAAACCAAACATAAGTGAAAATATTATATGTTTTTCAAAAGTGTAAAACATTAGTATTAAAAAAATTTACCTCTCTCGCAACTTCAAGTTATAACGAACAAATACTAAGTCATTCAAACGTTTATATACTAATCTATTTCTCTTATTCAAATGAATAAAATCAAATATGCTCTAATTTCTCTCATATCTAGTTGCACTACAACATTAACTTCGTACTCGAACAGCAAACTTTTGAAGCGTTGGAACCTCACAACCAAATTGGATCCACCATACAACTATAACAATAATGCAATTATTAATTATTAATTAAATGCAAGTAAAAATAAAATAAGATAAAATTTAAAGTACAAAGTCACTATTTAACAAATGATATTGATAAATGATAATACATGGATTAATCTTATCACGCTGGCGGATTGCTAAAGAATGTCCAAGCTCACTTACTGCATTCTTATACAAGTCAAGTTCTGCAATGATCTTGTCTTGATTATCGGAAACAAGTTCAATTTTCATAACACAACTGTTGAAGTTTCTTACAACATCATTTTTATTTTTAAAGTTGGGGCTATAGTAAATTCCCGAGTTAAGAAAACAACCTGCCGCATGTAATGGACTGTAAAGTTCCTTATCCCATCTAGAATCAATATTCTTGGTGAATGGACTGAATACACTAACTTTATTATTGCATCTTGCTTTTATGTTCTCTTTAACTCTTTACATTGCATCATACAAGTATCTCATTACATGCTTCTCATCCCCATAAACAAGTCGTAGAACACAAACCAAAGGCTTACTAACTTTAACAATAAATTGACATTGAGCCCAAAACTCTTTAGCTTCTAAAATGATCACAGCTATCTCATTCCCTATATTGCTCTTAGAATGACTTGATACAATCCATTTATCACAAGTAAACATTTGTCTGAATTCTTTTTTAAACAAGAGCAAGCATTGGATACTTAAAAACTTTGTCACAAACCTTGTAATTGCAGGACAACACAAATCATGATTTTTGGTAAAGTCTTTTCTCATCAATGCTAAAACCCAACCATGGTTATAGATGAACTTTGTTATCTTTTTTGGCTTTTTTATAGTATCATCTATAAAAGAAAAATAACTTGAATCAGAAAAATTCTCCAACATTAAGTCTATGCAATGAGCTACACATGAGGACCAGAAGAAAGAGCCATACTTCTGCTGTAACTTTTTTTTCTGCAGCTTTATAACTTACATCATTGTCCGTTATGAACTGCACAAGATTTTCAGCTCCAATTTCTTGAACAACCTCATCAAAGATATTAAACAATATTTCAACCTCTTTTCTAAGGCCAGAAATATCAACAGACTTCAAGAACATTATATCTTTTAGACAATAAACTAGAAAGTTAATTATTGATTGTTGCTTCTGGTTTGTCCAACCATCTGCCATTAGTTAACAACCGGTATCATTCCAAACCTTCTTAATTTGTTGCAAATAATCTTTCCCCTCATCCACAACTATCTTTAACAAATTTCCTCTCAACTCATATAAAGAAGGGCCATTGAATCCTGGCCCGATGGCAGTTTTGGCATCGATATCTGGTTGATAAAACTTGGATTGAGCTGCATTGAAAGGCAGATTAGCATCATACCACCAACGTGCTACAACCATCTTTGCTTTTACAATCAATTCCTTTGAATACATAGAACTCTTAATTGAAGGTTGGGCCCCAAGAGTTGTTCTTGAAGCAAAAAATCTACTCAATACCCCCACTGAATTTCCAGTTCCAGATTCTTTCAACTTCCCCTTACCTTTTGAAAGTTGAGATTGTCCATCCATACTATTACTATCATCAACATCATCAGATGTTAAATATATATCACTTCCAATCTTTGACCTAATTTTTCTTTTCTTCTCTTTGCTTTTTTTCATTTCATCAAGAAACTCCTTCATTTGCCATTTTACATCTTCAAAGACCTTTTTACATGCTTCTACATTGTCTAGAATCCCAGCTAGATGATACTTCAACCGAGTGATCCTGCCACCTCTAATTCTTTATTACGATATAAACACTTGGTATTATTTCTTGCCCCTGGCACTGCACGTGCATGGGCCCATGCTGGATCTTCTGATCTTACAGGAGCAAGAACTGGAGTTGAAATCATACCACCGGTTGATTGATAACTAGACATTTTTAATTATTAAAGTATAAAAAATTAACACTTATAAGTAAGCAAAATTAAAAAAAAAAGTCAAAAGAAGTAAGACATTTAGAAATTTAGAAAGATGAAAAACAACATTTAACATTTGAACTAAAATAATTAAAAGAGAAACAAACAACTAATTAAACGCTAATGGACCCCCTTCCTCATTTCAACATAGCTCATGAGTTGTTGCTAAAATAATTAGGAAGGTATACCATAGAATCCTAAATTAAATTCAAAAACAACAATACCCAAATAACAAAATAATTAAATTTGTAAAAATATTCTTGAATTTATTATTTTTCACTGTAACATCCCGGATTTTAGTGTATTTTTAAAGAAGGTTTATTTTAATTCTTTATTGTGTAATTCTCTTGTTTTAATATTTTAGAGGTTTTATTTATTTACTTTATTGGACTTTCCTATTTTTATTAATTATTATTTTTGGAGTTTTAGAATATTATATTAGAATATTTTAAATTGTGAAAATATTATTTTTATTGGGCTTTTATTGCTAATTATTGTTTTGGATTTAAATTGATTCTTTAATTTAAATTGGTTTTGTTTGTAGGTTTTAAAATTACTATTATTTTATTAAAACATTTCACTGCGTTGGATTAATTTTAATTAGTGATCTGCAATTTAATTTCTCTTTATTTTAAAAGATGTTTTTGTCAGAGTTTAATATTTCACTTTAACTAATTTTGAGTTAAATTGATTTATTTATTTTAACTGTGTTAAAAATAGTTTTGTTTTATTTAAATGGACTTGTTTTTAGATTTTAATATTCTTACTGTTTTAATTGAGCATTTCAGTGAGTTTGAATTATTTTATTTATCTAGTGGTTTTAAAATCTTTTTCGTTGGATTACTTTTGAAATCCAAGTTAAAAAGTCTGGATCTCTCATTTTTCCCTTCTCTTTTCTTTTTCTTTTTTTCTTTTCTTCTTTTTCTCTTTCCTCATTCGGACCCCCTGCCCAACCCGACCCTCTCTCTCCCTTCTCTTCCCGTGCGATCGGTCCCCCTCCCAGCGCCGCCGTGCGCCACCCCTTTTCCGTCACCGCCCAGCCCATCATCTCCCCCTATCGCCGGCGACCCCACAGTTCCGTTTTCAGCCCGTCCATCGCCGGAAATAGCCCACACGCGCCACCCAAGCCGTGGGCTTCTCTTCCTCGTTTCGCCGCCGTCCGGCCACCTCCGGCCACCAGCTCCTAGCCACATCATCACCGGCCCATTTCCGACCTAACCGACCCAATCCCGGCTCCGATCCGTCGCCGGAGCAGCCCCAACGAGCATCAAACCCGAACCCACTTTTCCGGCCTTCCACCGCCGTTTCGGCCGCCACCCACGGCCAACCATCACCACCATTAGATTCCCCACCTCCTATAGGCCCTACCCTACCATTCCCAAGTCTTCATTTGACCCCGGGTGAAATTTGAGATTCACTGTGTATTTCGGCCACAGTGTATTTTTACACTGTGGTGTTGCTGTTTTGGCGCTTCCAGCTCTCTCGTGATCCTCCATAATTATTTTAAAGCACTGTAAGTATTTCTCCAAAAGACTTTTAAGATTTTAAATATATTTTTGCAATGATCTGTTTTATAAACTGTGAATTGGATATCTGTTGGTTATTTGGAAATTATGGATATCTGTTGGTCATTGGTTTTTGGTCATTTTCATGGCATTGTGCACGCATGCGTGGGTGTGTAATTGGAAAAGGCTTTTCGGGTGTGTGTGTATCACCCCCAAGCCGAGATGGGTTATTATCTCGGTGGAGCTCCTCTAGGCACTCGGGAGCGGAATAAACTGAGTGTCGTCCCCTGGAGCTGTTGCTCGGGACTTGGACCGGGATGGTAGCGCTCTCGGATCCGACTCCGTGATCTCTCGTGCTGGCGGAGATCAGAGGATGCTTGGCTATGTACGAGGTGGGCGCGGAACTGGGCATCGCTCATGTGTTACTCGCACAGCCGTTACCTGTGGAGTGAATAAAGAAGCCAGGGTATGTGGATGGTCCCTAGGGGAGGCCATGGTACATACGGATTAAAATTGGCTGTTTTCTGGGAAAATAGCGTGAGTTGATTTTGTGTGCCATTTTCTGAGAAAATGGTGGAACTGATTTTATTGGACATGATATTGTGCCAAATGGTGATTTTGGTGTGCGTGGAAAACTGTGATTTTTGAGAAATAGTATTTTTCTCGGGTTTGGTGTTTTGGTCATCATGTGCATGCATAGTGGCTGTTGTATATATATATTTGTCATCTTGGAGTATTTTTGGGTTTTACTTACCTGTGGTACCATTTATTGGTACTGCAGATTTTGATGCAGGCTTTGCAGAGGCTGAGCCCGAGGATGCGGCTCCGCCTGAGGAGTAGGGACATTTGGCTATATTTTATTGGTATTTGTATTTTATTTGATGTCGTTTTAAAAACAAAAAAATTGTATTATGTTGACTTGTGTATTTCTGTATTATTTTTGTATTGTATTAAATTCTGGTACTTAGTTATCTGACTTAACCTTTCCGCTGCATTTTATTTTGTACACGTGTTGCATTTCACACACTCGGCACGTGTCGTTGGGATGCGTGACCGGTTGTCATCATCCCGGGTGTCTAGATTTCCGTGTTGGTCCGTACATGGAAGTCGGGGGCGCCACATTCACCCCCTTAATTTCACATATTTTTTATAATTAAATATCACTATCAATTTCATTAGATTTCTTAACAGCATATATGGATATGAATTCTTTTCATCATCTGCTTCATTCTTTCCCCTCTTCTTGTTCTTTCCTCCCTTTTCCTTTTTCTTCAGCATGGCTATTGAATTTGTTGCCGCACCCAGAGCAAAATCATTAATCCAAACTCAGCTAAATCTAACCGATCACATAGGTATATGAAAATTTAAACTTTCCCTAAAAAAAGAGGTCATATATTAGCACAAATCCATATATAAAAGTTTATGTAGAATATGAATTTACCAATGAATCAGAATCAAAAAGAACCCACCCAATAAGAAACCTTTCGTAGACAATTAGGAGTACAAATCTACAAGAAAGCAAACTGATGAGAGCGTTCTTCCATACACCAAACTTGAAATAAAGATATTGGGTCCATAAAAACTGGATCAAAACTCGTAAATTTAAGGGTCAAGAAAAGTCTAATTTTGCCAAAGAAAATAAAAGATAAAAAATATTTATTTTATCAAATATTTTTAAGAAAGTAAAAAACTTTAGAGAATACCTTTGTGCGACTAATATAGTTTTAAAGAAGCTGCTTAAAGCCTTGAAATCGATATGAATTGGAAATCACACTATCGCAAGGCTTGAGACTTGAGAAAGTTGCTGAGAGACTAGAGTCTGACCGAACGGCCCTGAAGGCTGAAATGAGAAATCGATTTCGGCAAAAAAAAAGAGTCAAAACCCTAAGTTATACATGTTACGTGAAAGTTCGAAATACCCCTAAGTGTTTATTGAAATTTTGAAACTGCCATCCAAAGTTCCAAACAGGCTGTAGAATTTCATACCGGGCGGAATATGTTTTTCGGCCGAGAAAGTAAATACCAGCCGGTACACCCAGTATTTGGGACGGTACGAAATGAAGATATACTTTATACCGGACCAATAGTTGGTACGGCATATACCGACTGGTACAATACGGTATTAAAAACACTGCATTCAGGTCTTGCACAAGAATATTGGGTTGATGCATTCTTGACAGTAGTATTCCTCATAAACAAATTGTCTACTCCTCTTCTCAATCTTGAATCACCATACACCACTCATTTCCATAAGGCACCAGACTGTAAACAACTCAAAGTTTTCAGTTGATGTTGCTGCCCTTTACTCAAGCCATACAATTCTCACAAACTCAGCTTTTACAGTAAGAAATGCATTTTCCTAAGCTACAGTCTGAATCATAGAGGCTGTAGGTGTCTAGATCCACAAAGCACAAGGGTGTACATCTCTCATCATGTTATTTTTTATGAATGCACTTTTCCAGCTCATGATGAAGTACATTCTTCAATCCCTCCAACCAATACTTCCCCTGTAATATTACCAGCATTAGCACTATCATCTTCTTTATCTAACCAATTTCAAGCACCACATATTTCCCATTCTCCTATTATTGACTCATATGACAATGCCTCCACTCATTCTCATCAACTATCCATAAAAGTTACTCTTTCTCAACCTCATCACCTTATGACAACTAGATCTCAAGTTGGTGTTTCTTGTCTCAAACAGTACACAGATTACCAATTGTTTTATAGCACGAAGCACCCTTATGTTTCACCCAATACCTCTGCTTTACCTATTGAACAGAACACATTTGCTCAAGCTGCAAAATCTACTAAATGGACAGTTGTGATGGCATCAGAATTTGAAGCCTTACAGGCTAATAAAACATGGAAACTTTGTCCCAAACCTTCACATAAAAGTGTCATACATTGCAAGTGGATTTACAAGTTGAAACTTAAAGCAGATGGTACAATAGATAGATACAAGGCCAGATTGGTGGCAAAAGGGTTTGAACAACAAACTGAGATTGATTTTACTAAGACTTTTAGTCCTATGGTGAAGCCAACATCAATAAGAACTGCGCTTGCCATGGTAGTTTCTTACAACTGACCACTTCATCAACTAGATGTATCAAATGCATTTTTGCATGTCTACTTGAATGAGGAAGTATTTATGGAATAGCCTACTGGATTCATTGATAAATCATATCTTCATCATGTACGTAGACTCAAGAAGGCCTTCTATGGCCTCAAATAAGCTCCTCGAGCTTGGTTCACAATGCTATCTCAAGCTCTTCTCAGTCTTGGGTTTGAGGAATCTCAAGTTGATTACTCTCTATATATCACACAGACTCCATTAATGTCTTTGTACTGGTTTATATGGGTGATCCTATAATCACAGGCTCAAGTGATTCATTTATTCAAACACTCATTTCATAGCTGAGTCGAGATTTTGCAATGAAAAACCTGGGCACCTTATATTACTTCTTGGGAATTCAAGTTCACAGGGACTTAAAAGGCCTTCATCTCAATCAATCCAAATGCACAGCTGATCTACTTCATTGAGCCAAGATGCTAGGGGTAAAACCTTACTCTAATCCAGCAGCCTCGGGTTCCAAATTGTCAAGATACAGTAGAGAGCCACTCACAAATGGTACTGAACATAGTCAACTAGTTGGAGCACTACAATATTGTATCATTACTAGATTTGACATAGCTTTCCCAGTAAATCAACTCTGTCAGTTCATGCATTCACCAACAACTGAACATTTCATAGCACTTAAAAGAGTATTGAGATATTTCAAGGCTACACCTCATTATGGACTTCAATACACACCAAGCTCACTTAACCTCAATACTTATTGTGATTCAAATAGGGCAGGGTCCATTGATGACAGAAGATCGACAATAGGCTTTGCTGACTTGGGTTCCTCATTGATCTCTTGGAGTGCAAAGAAACAGGTAGTGGTATCTTGCTCTAGCACTGAAGTAGATTATGTACAGGTCAATGACATTGGCTATTGCTAAAACATTTTGGATTCGCATGCTCCTCAAGGACCTTCATGTTCCTCTTCTTTCCACTCCAGTGTTATGGTGTGACAACTTGGGTGCATTAGCTCTAGCTTTAAATCCTATTTTTCATGCTAGGACTAAACATATAGAAATTGATTATCATTTCATAAGGAATCAAATTCAAAACAAGGATATTGCAACAAAGCATATTTTTTCTACAGAGCAAGTTGCTGACATTTTTACAAAAAGTGTCATTATAGCTCGATTTTCCTTGTTACATGCCAAACTAATGATTCAGGATTCACCCATTAGCTTGCGAGGGGCTATTTAGGAAGAAAATCAAAATGACAGATCAAATGCAGCTATTGTAGTTCAATTATCATTCAAGTCTCCAGGATATTAGCATCACCATATCAGCATATTGATCTCTTGTAATGGATAGTAGTTTAATGTTGATTTGTTACCTTTTATAGATTAAGTTACCTTATATAGTGTATCTACAGCTTTAGTATATATACATGAACATGAAATGAAATGAGGAAAACTTTTTCTCTCAATATTGAGTTCTTTCACGCACGTCATGCTTACTATGCTATGCCTAGTAATTCACGTTTCAACTAAATTTAGACTGGATGATCTTATTTTGATTTTGTCTAGATTTTTTGTGGGATTCTTATTTTGGTATGCATTTAATTTTTAGGCAATAATTAGGATCTTGCCTTTTTACGCCTCAATTTTAAAACTATTGTTAATTAATGAATCGTTAAAAAATTCTAATGTGTTGTCTACATGTCAACAATACCCTTGCAAAACATAAGGTGTTGTCTACACAAAGTAGCTGACAACATAAGAAAAAAGAAAAAATAGGTTTCACTAAAAATAATAAGTTTTTTTTTTTAAAAAAAAAAATTTGAGATGGAGTCCACTTTTTTATTAAATGATTGTGCGGGACTTGTCTATTTAAGACATAAAACAAATTATTTCTCTTATTAATTTTTATATATTCATTACAAGAAAAATGAGTGTTTCTAACATATTATTTGTTATGAGAATGACTATTTTTGACCCAAAAAAAATTATTTTGGCATTAAATAATCATTTTCGCAAGAAATAACTTGCTACAATTAAACAACTTTTTACGCCGGACATAATTATGATTATTCTACATGCTAGTTTCAACAGATAATTCACAGAGAAGGAAGATAAGAGAATCGCCCAAAAATACAGAGAAAATGACTCTGATGTTGAATTCAAAATTATTAATATCCAAGAATGACCAAATTCACCCACAAGCCAGGCTGTAATAGCTGAAAATCGACCATATTAGAATTTTACCAAAAATAGAAAAATTCCAATAATCACACCAAAAATAAATACATAATAAACGAAGTAATTTGCTAAAAATAGGCCCAAATCAAGTTCAGAATCACTTCCTAAACGATAAATGAAATATTTCCATAAAAGGTAAAAAAATAACTAAAAATAGAGATTCAGAGGAAAAAATAGTAGAATTTGGCATCAAAAGTGATGCACGCCAAGCATAGCTGGGTGACTATAATGTGCGTGCCAAAAATAGCTTTCTAAATTAGGGTTATATATGAGATTCTAATACCCGTAGCCAAAATTATGGTCAAAATACCTATACGTGCCTAAAACTGCCCTAATCAAATAAAGATCACGATTTTCTGCCATCTCAAAGTATTTCAACGCAGTCAACATACAATCTGACAATTCAGTATCATCTGACTTAGATTCTCCTATATTAAGTTTTCTTGTAGTGATATTGTGACATATATACCAAGCAGCGGGCTAAAACCAAGTAGGTAAATTATTTTCCATATAGCTTGACCTGTGGTGACTGGAGTGTTGCCTGCCCATGATATTTTATCTAAGGGATGTGCTACACAGAATTTAAAATATAAAATATGAAGTATGAGAGTAAAAAGTTAAAATCACATATTTTTAAGTAGTGTGTAGAGTGTAGAGCTTATGTCTAGAATTTTTTTTTATCTAATGGGCCAGTCTGGGTTCTTATGGCGACTTGCTCCCCGCATATACGCAAGCCCAGCCGTTATAGCGACATTCTACTCAATACCTCTGACATTTACGAAGGGCGAGGGATAAATTAAGGATCTGATCCTTGTCGCAGGCCCATGGACGCACGTCTTTGAATAAGCCGACCAGTTTTCCATTGAATAAGATAGAGACTCAAAGCTGCAGATGATAAGAAGGTTGATTTTATTAATCTATATACGTACCATCAAGCCAGGCGCCATTCTTAGCAACGAGAACCGATGGAGTCTACAATTTTGTCTAGCTCTCCCAATTAAAGGAATCCGGTTTTTATTCCCTATAGAGCTAGCTAGATAGCATTATAAATCATTGTAGATCAATTTTGCCTAATATTCCGGGGAGAAGATGATGAATTTATTAGGCAAAGCAGCTTTGAGTCATCATCTTTTCCCGTAATATTGGCAAATAAAGCTGGTCTTGATTGCAGAGATGATGCCTTTTAACAGCTAGAGCACCCAAAAAACACAACATATTGTCTGAAATATTAATGACATGATCATGGCCACGTGCAATATTGCATGTACACTGTTCTTTTGACGAAGTAAATAATAAGTTCTAGCTTTTCTTTTTGTTTGATCAAATATAATTTGTATCTTATTCTATTGACTTTCATATATATGCTTTTCCTGAGTCAGAAAGTGGTCTTGTCCACTGATTCAATTAATAAATATTGTAGATTATTATGTCCCCGTGCAATATTTTGTAATTCATGAATGACGTACGACGTTGTTCAGAGGTCAAAACTTTGACTGCATGCTATGGTTAAAGATTTTAGTTGGGATTCGACGTCTCGATCTATTTCTAAGTTTGGAGTTGAACAATGTTTATGCCTCGTTTTTATGGTCACTTCAGAATCATACAGTGCCTCAAGGAAGTTTGATCCTCTCAAATGATGTTCTAAGGCGCATTGCATGCAATATCATTTCTGAATATCATTTCTCTTGTAGGAAAAAAGAAAAAGAAAAATGACATTTGGATAGACAAGCGTCACGCTCTCTTTTTGAAAAAAAAATAATAATAATAACTAATCTAAGATATATGTGAAAAAAATATCATTTTTTTTTTTAAAAAAGAATACGTAAAATTTACATACTCTAAAACTATATCTAGCATTAATCGTTCACTACATGCAAGTTATGTGAAGAAAACCTCTTCTAATTAGTCCACTAGACGTTGATGTGTTATTTTCTACATCCTTATTCACATGCAGGAGCATATATATATACGAGTTTTTAACTTTACTTTTCATGATCATCGTTATATTCTTGAATTCATGTCAGATAGTCGGGAGTTTTAATGGAAGTACTGTAATCACGCATGCATGACTATATAAGATAGCTGCTGGGACAACCAAATACACTTTTATCATAGAAAAAAAAGTTAGTGGGGTCCTTCAAACTTACGGTTCAATCTTTTTGTTTATACATTTTAATTTTTTTTATTTAATAGTTAAGGAAGTGACTATGAAGAAAATTGCATATATATTTTTTATTTTTTTCTTAAGGATTAAGAATGTTAAAAAATACTTGGAAAATCAAAAGAAAAAGAACTAAAAATCTATAACTAGTGGTACGCCTAACAGTAAACGCCGGGGCCCGCTAGCATGATCCTTTTATCATATGCATGTTATTTACCCCTCACTCTTATGCTTGACTTGCATGCATGCGAAAATATCAGATGATCCGTAACTTTTTCGTGAACATGACCACTTGATTATATTGTGTTATAAAAAATATGCCATAATCATTTAGTTCTACCGGCTAGTTCCTAAACCTTGATGACTTTTGTAGAAAAGGGAAGGAAAATTTATAATATGGAAGGTAAAACTCAATGCATTGTTCCAAACACTAGACTCTAGTATTGATGATGAGTTTTGGAGTATTTACGCAGTACGCATGCATCTCATCATGAAAGTAGATTAGTGGAAAATATATATTTACTGTACGTCCTGTAGAGTTGAGGAGAATCAATCATCATCTTTGTTTTGGACCCTCTGGTTTAATTTGAAGTCAACGGCAAGAACTGTAAAGTAACTGCATGCATGTGTAGCTGCTGCAATAAATTATAGCCTGTATTTAGATGGCAGATTTAGGGTTCGAGTATTTTCATCGTTCTCTCAGTTGTAATAGATCATGACTCTCTTGCAAATTAATTAGGGACCACTGCATGGGAACCTGAGAATGATATGATGCAGGGACAGATATATTTATATATATTTATATATATTTATATATGTGATCGATCTATGTGATCTTTTTTCTCTGCAAATTCCTAGTTTTCCTCCTTACCACAACTTTGGGTTCTAAGTGGTAGGGTGCCCCGAATTCAGAGGACAAATTAACGTCAGATCATGTCTTATTTATGGACCGTCCACACACATGCACGCGCGTTCACACACACACATATATGTTGTTCATGGACCACACTCTGTTCATGGAATACATGAAATTTGAAGTTTTTTTTTGAACGTACATAAAATGCATTTTGATAGCGCCTAATTACCCTGTAGGACCGTATGAGGTGTAGGTGAGCATGAACTGTGATGAACAGGTGCTAGCTTGGTCTTTTTGTGTCTAATTCAGCACCCTCAGTTGGGTTGACAAGAGATTTGAAGCCAGTGCCTTGTTGAAGTACTGGTGGCAGCAGCTAGGATCTCTATATATATCTTGTTAGATTAATACACTTGATTTACCCAAAAACAACGATTTTCTTTTTTATGTGATTTGGGAGATCACGTACGTACTATATCACTCATAGAGGCTTATTATATATATATTTTTACCCCAACCTGACTTTAAAACCAACGTCAAGCTCAGGTGTGACATGGGAGTTTTGAATTTATCATGCGAATATCTAACCTATTTCATCAGAAACTTTTGTAGAGAATAATGATATTGACACAATTTTTTTATTACTCTTTTGCAACTAATGTAAAACTTGTGATCCTGATCTCGAAAGTGGGATGCTCATGATCATGTATTTCCACATCCTCGATGATCTTTTGGTTTTCTTAATATGTTCTCTTCTTTTTCTCCTTATTTCTTTTGTGCTTCAGTTTCTATTCATCGCACTTGAACTTGCAAATGTGTTTCAGGAGATTGTAAATTTTATTTCTGTGTAGACCAAGAATTTCATTCCCACTAAAAATCAGGTTCATAAAAAGATAAGCTGATCATGAACACCTTCATCAAATTATTTAGAGCTAGCACTGTCTACACTGTCCTGTTACCTTAATATTAATTATGTTGAAGAACTGAAGAAGTAAAAGGCAACTAATATTTTTGTGTGGTGAGGTCCAACATGAACGTCCAGATGAGCACCACAGTCGGATCATATCGGACATGATCGATATATGGGTATAATTTTCATGATGTCGCAATACATAGAATTACGGGTAATCGGTCTGGTCTAGTCTGTCTTGAAAGAGATTTTCGAACCGGATCAATTCTTCCAATCTACCAAAAGTCTGGACTGGACTATACTAATAAGACCTTTGAATCGGACCAGACCTCTTTGTTTTGATCCGGTCAGTCTATTTGGGGTGTTTTGGTCCAAGTCATTTTTTTCCCTTTTTTTTAAGTTTTTGAAAATAAAAACTACATAAAATAAAAAAAATTAAGTGAATGATTTAATCTAAGTCGTCAAACTAAGTATATACTTAACTAATTAAGTATTTCAATTGAGTATAATAAAATTAATAATGTTAATAGTATGTGTATTATCATAAATACTTATTTTTCTTACCGTATATAGGGAATGAAAATTAAGTTTCAAAATGAAACTTCCCCTTTTATATAATGGGCTTCAGGACTCTCTCTCTCTCTAAACTCCTTTCACTTTCCATTTTGTTTTATGGGCTCAAAAGGTGGTCGGGTCTCTTATATAATAACAACTCGCAAGGCCCATCAATAGGCTAAGGTTCTTCATACAGCTCAGCTCCTTGTATATATATAGAATCTCTTTACTGCTTAATAAATAAAGGGAGATATAAATAATAATTGTACAGCGTGCATGTGTCAGATAAAAATAAAAATAAAAGTTAGGAGGCTCCTAGCAGTAACATCGAAGGTAAAAAGAGAGTGCACGTGGTCCAAGAAAAAAGCAAAGAAAGAAAGGTCCTTTTAACTTGCACATGAGTCATGACTGTGGCTGCTTGTTGGCTCTTTTTGTTTTGGTTATAGCAATGAAGGATGACACCAACCCACATCCAGTTTCACGAGCACAATGCCATTTTCCCTCTTCCAAATCCAAAAGCTTTGAATGGTCTCTGCATATTTGGAAAAGATGCTGTGCTCCTGTGCTGCACGCACTGCCACGGGCGCTGATTCTTATGTGAGTGCGAGAGGTGCGAAAAAAAACACAGATATAGGGTTTTCCTTGTTTGTGTCTAAGATGTGCAAGGGGAGTCGCTTGCATTTTTGTTGTTTGATAGGGACGACTGAGCCTGTCTTTAAAGTCCCTTACAACAGTGGCACTGAAAAACATGCTGCTTTTTATTCACATTTATAAGTGTCCAGAACCTTATAATAGTGAGAAAAAGGACTATCCGATTCCCCCACCCTCTCTCTCTCAAGCTACTACTAAGTTATTATTATTCTCAGTACAGTTCTTTAATGCTTTTGCAAGAGCTAGGGTCATCTCCATTATGTTACCGCCTTGGCCTGCAAAGACCCCCTCCCTCAAATGGTCCAAAGACAATCTAACAACAGCAAAAGTTAACGTCCAGAAAATGCCAGTATTTATCAGCATAATGTTATATTAATCAAAATATATGATTATGGGAGTATTTTTAAAAATAAATAAGACATTCTGTGATGAGTAATAAATACTGCATCAACTAATATTTATTTAAAAAAAATTATAAGAGTTTCTGAGCTCATTCATGAATGAAATAATTGCAGTGAGTTAAAGAAGACATGCATGTACTGATGTACATGCACGAGATTAAGATCAACTAAATGACAAGTGAAACCTATATCATTATATATATATATTATTGTGGGAAAAAGTTTATTACCAAAATCCATTATAATAGTCCGCATTTACCAAATTAATTATGAACAAAAAACCACAACATGAATTGCAAGATACATGATCACTCTTCTAATCAAAACCTAATATGGCCACAACAACTCACTTCGTATATTGGTAGACAGAATACTAAGGGTAAAAAAAAGCGTTGACAGAGATAAGGAAGTAGAGAGAGAGAGAGAGAGAGAGAGAGATCTTAAGGGTTAGCTGATTTTGCATGATCAGTTCGATTGTCGATCTCTACTACTTCACCTTCTGTGGTTATGGCGGACGACATGTAACTCAGTACCAGAGAATTCTCATCGGAGGGCACAGTTGTCAGTGCATGAAATTGCATCTTGCAGGCATGGCAAGTTATTTGAAGAATTGTCGAATTAATCTGTTTGATTGCATGGTCTTTCAGAGTCTGAGCCTTATCTAGTTCAGCCTGCGCCTGTTGCCTAAGTCTCTTTGCATTCTCAAATTCCTGCTTTGCTAGTTCAATCTGGCGCTTTGCTTGTTGTCTAGCCTCCTCGGCATGAGCCTTCTCGGCAATGGCAAGCTTTAACTGCTCGCGTGCTTGTTCTTTGAGCCTTGAGGCAGCCACTACAGATTTCTGATCACTTTTAATGCTCTCCTTGGGTGAGTTTCTATTAGCGATGTTTGATTCATTCTTCTCTCCAAATTCACATGACCCAATTGAGAGCTGAAGTTGGGTAGAATGAGTGTCATGATCTCTTTTAGGGGAAACCGAGGAATCGACATTGGGATTCGAGGTGGTCGAGAGCTGAAGCTCCAGATTGTGGTAGCTTGCTATATTCCTGGATGAGTTCCCTCCTGCAGTAGGGTTCAAGAATGTCGTGTCTGGTGGTTTTGGCTTTGGCACAACTAAAGTTGGCCAAGGACCTGTGCTAAAATTGGTCTCGCTGGATGGGCTCGGACTTGAAGCCGTCCGAGACAAGCATGCCGGCTGTAGTGCTTGTATTGATTCCGGCCGGAGACGTCCCAGACTGCAAGCATCTTGATGTTCAATGAAACTCTCCACCCTGTAAAAGACAAAAGAACCATTCAACTATTTTCTGTGACTCTACACGTAGCAGCAAAAGAAGTGCATGGAATGATTCGAAGGACTTTTTATTTTCTGAAAGTATTGAGTGATGAAGACGGGCATTAAAAACGTGGGAGGAAGAGATTAGAGTGCATTAGCATACTAGAGAATAATAAACAAGAAAAATATACATAAATAAATGCTTTGACAAATAATTGACTGGGATTGAAATGGTATATATGCATATCAATTAAATAATGGTGCAAAACCACGTTAATTATTTATAATATATTCCCTATGGTCCATATCACCCACCGGAGAACTACAATGTTTGCTTAGAGAGAAGAAAAGGGAGGCCAAACAACAGTGTATAATTAAAGCAAATAGTTACAAAAGAGCTACTGTTGGGATCTTGGCTGCCCAAAGGATTTGAAACCAACAGCTAGCTGTGTGCGACCAAGGGAAACTGATCTTTGGGAAATGTGTTCCAACTTCCAGAACGCTTGCTAAAACTGGATTAAGGTTCCATCAGTCAAATCAAAGCTTTTCTGAATAAATAGTTTTTCCTTTTTGAGTCAAACCCAAGATCATTAATGAGATTGATGAAATTAGCCGGTTCAGTTGATGATGAAATCCTGTTTTCGAAATCATAAAATTTATATCCAAATATGATATGAGCAGGAGGCAGCAAAAAAATATTACCCAGAAAACCCAAAATCCAATACAGATCGAATTGATTTTGTTGGTAAGAGAATGATTATAATATAAAGCAAACGAATTTGGATAACTTTTTTGTGAAGGAATGAGTATTATTTCAACAAACACCTGAAGGTAATTAAGAAACATGTGTTTGGAGATTGGAGGAAAACCTTGAGAAAACACGACCGCAATCACAAGAATGGCCTCTGGTGCCACAGGTTTTGAGGTGGGCTTTGTAATCTGATTGAACTGCATAACCTTTAGAGCATTTATCACAGACCCATTGCTTTTGATTGCTGTGCTTCCTCCTGAAATGCTTCTTTATCCCAACAAGATCGCCCAGAGCATGGCACGGATCATGATGCAGGCAACTTGGCTCTGGGCACACGAAAACTCGCTTCCTCACCACCGGATTCTCTCTCTTTAGCAACTTCCATGGCACCTTGTGCCTTCGCCGGTGCATCTGAAGGTTCTGGTCTCTCTGAAATCCCTGGTTGCAGATCTCGCAGACATAGCGATCCGATTCCAATAGTGTTTTGGGTGAGAGAGAAACCACTTCTGCATCTGGATCTATTGAAATGAATTTCACACATAACCATATCCAAAATTTAGAACCAAGAGGAAAACCATCATAATAAACAAAGCAAAAAGGGCTCCCAAGTAAGGAACAAATTATTCTATACCTGGAGTTCCTGCGGGCCTTCTTTTCCTCTTGTTGTTATTACCGTTTTCCAAGCAAGAAAATGGCTCAGAAGAAGGAACGACAGAGGAAGAATTATTGCCTAACATGGGTGGTGAATTCTCACTCTTTCTGCTATTACCTTCAATAATATAACCCTAAGAAGGAAACCAATCTCCCTCACTTTCTATATAAAGCTTAATAATTTGTAAGAAACTAAAGCAGCTTGAGATTGGGGTTAGAGCCGCGAGAGAGAGAGAGAAGATACAGCAAAAAGCCTTCCCTAGCTAGCTAGGACATAGAGGAAGAAAAAAAAAGCTCCTCCCTTTCGGTTACCTCAGCTTTCTTTTATAAATTTAGCTTTTTAAAACTTTCAGCCTTTTCATTCAGCTTTCTCTGTTCCCCTTCTTTCTTCCTTCCAACCCTCATCTTCGACAGGTATTCTCGTAGAGTCATCTCATCTCCTTATTAAGCTTCTTCAGAAGAGAGAGACAGAGAGAGAGAGGACGTGAGCCAATCACGATGCTTTAAACTTGATCCCACAAGCAGCAAGCAAATGGGCTCCAGAAGAAAAAAAATCATCCCTCACAAAGAAACAAAACCACTCTCATAATTCATCGAACAGTTAAAAAAAAACAGCTTTGCATGCAAAAAGGAAAAAAAAAACATACAGGGAGACCTCGCCCCGTTGTACAGTACTGTACACGTAAGCTTCCTATTCTTGTCTCAGTCTCCCTCTCCCAAACACAACACCGTTTTGGAAACTCATCTTCTAATTAAAAGATCTTCCAAAACAACGAGGGAGATAAACATCTATGTTGACCCAAGTACCCCTTGCTCCGGAACTTATGTGCAGACTGAATAATTAAATTTGAAGCAGCCTTTCTAAAAGGCAAAACTCTGGATGTAAAGTCACCCTCAAGGGTATAGTGGTCAATCAATTCATAATTCTCTGTGCAAAAGATGCTTACTTTATGGTAAACTAGTTGCATCAGCAGAGCAGTGATGTTTTTTTATTTTTTTTGGGTTCTTTTTTTAAGGTTGGGGAGTTGGGGTGAGGAAGGTAGCTTTTAGCTAGATAAAGTGGCACGATTGTCTTTTCAAAGTGAAGGTGTCGAGTTGACTATATTGTCCCTAGGGCTGAGTACTCCTAATTCTAGTCTTCCAACCGGCGGCCATTAGTGGTCGACCGATCGATCACTCAAAGAGGATAGAGCTATTCACTAGTAGTGAAACCAACATTTGCCAATCAATTGCACAAACAAACAAGAGTTATGAGGACGTCGATCTCACCATGTCTCTCCAATTATAAGGATTATGAGGTCTAGAAGAAAGGTCAAGATTGAATTAATCATGATATAACCCTGGAATTAGCTCAAGTGGTTGGTTGAGCTTTGATAAGCATATCTCGCATAGTATTGGTCGGTATTTGAGACCTCACTTGATCGATCTCAATTAGTTTAGGTTAAGGCCTAAGAGCTTGGATGGAAATTGAGCCTTGATAAGGGTGACTTAGATTTTTTATGGCTGGATTTTGGCTTTTTATGATTATTTGTATCCTTTAGAGCATTAGTAGTGGGCTCAATAAACTTTAGCTAAAATTTGACTAAGAAATTCACTTTTACAAATTTTAGCTAGCCATTTTTCACAACATCAAATAACAGACTCAACAAATCTTTCACCATTCTATTAAAATATTAATTTTAAACTTTTTATTTATTTTAATTCTAATTGTAATTTAAATTTCTCCAACAGTTTTATTTTTTAACGACTATATTTTTCCAACGGCTATATATTCTAACGACTATATTTCTCTAATGGTTATATTTTCAAACGGTTATATCTCTCTAACGGTTATATTTCTCTAACGGCTATTCTCCAATAGTTATATTTTTCTACTATAAAACATAACATTTCATCAACAATTTCATTCACTGCACGGGAGTGAGAAACAGCAGGAAATGAAATATTTTAATCAAAAGTAATATTTGGTTAGCCTTCTTTGGCTCAACAAATTTAGCTAGCCCCTTCATACAAAGTTAAATTTACTATTCATTTAGTTAGCCCAATGTTGAGCTTTATTTTGCATTTTAGCTATTCTTTAGCTAAAATTTGATTTTAGCTAGCCCACTACTAGTGCTCTTAGATGTCTAGTTATAACCACGGCTTTTTTTCACTACAAGTGAAGGCATTTAATAAAATTAAGATTCCGTCCTCTTTTTTAAAAAAATAGATAATTTAGAGTAAGATATATAGGGGGATTACTTGTGCCCTAGGGATTAGTCGGGCTAAATAGTTTCAAATATCTTTGTCAATTAAAACAAACATGATAAAAGATTTCCATGTCCTAACTTCTTTTCTTTTAGTCCTTTTAGCTTCTCATTCTTGAATTCTACTCCAATGTTAATTGAGTTCAATATGTGTGTGTCATATTTAGGATCTTGATGTGAAATCACCATTTGTTCCGAAAATTATTTAAGTTGATGAAAAGAAATAGATTTTATTATTAATTTTATATCTTAACACTTGATACATATACAAGAGAACTGCATAGAAATGAACATATGGGGGGCAAAAGTAAGGTACTGTTCATGCATTATTGTGAACTTTGCATGAACAATAATTACTTACCTTTGCACTCCATATTTTTCGTTTCATGCAATTCTCTCATGTCTTGAGCATTTACAGTTTTGTTATGTGATGCTTGACTTGATCATTTTGAACCCGAAGGAGCAAACTATAAAGGTTTAGGCTTCTCGTTTGGTTACACAAATGAGATGAGATAAAAAAAATCTGTAAATAGTAGTGAGATAATTTGTGGATAGTAGTAAAATGGTTTGAGTTAAGATATTTTATGAGATGTTGGGAAATGAGAGAGAAAAAGTTGAATATAAAAATTATAAAGTTCAGAGGGTTAGAATATAATTTTTGTTTTGGGATTTGAAAAAGTTGAATTATTTTTTGTGTTTTAATTGAAAGTTTGGGAAATGTTGTAATGATTAAATGAAAAAGTTAAAAATTTAAAAATTTGAAATTGAAAAATGTTTATGTTTGAATAGTGTTTGGATGTTTAGATGAGATGAGATAATTTAAAATGTTTGTGAAACCAAACCAGACCTTAATCGAGTTGGATAAAAAATGTTGGGTCGATCGATTCTTATCAGCCCATAAGCAATCATCATTGTCACATGCCAAATGAGATTAGTTCTTGCTTTATTTTATATCATGCGTGTATAATATCATTGATTTTAATCAAAATTAAAACATATATATATATATATATATATATATATATATATATAAGAATTAGATCATGTTATATTAATGATCGATGGAGTTAATACAAATGTTAAGGAATGTTTGTAAATAATAATTCTATTCATAGAATGATTAACACAATTACAAAGTACACAAAAGGAAATGTGGTTTGGTAAAGGGCAACTACCCGCGGAGGAAGACATTGAGAAAAAAGTTTTCTCTATCGAGGGTAGGGTTCCTAAAAAATGGCTCCCACAACCATGTAATCTTAGCCTAATTATAGTCAAAAGGCAATTCTTTGATGAGCTGAAAGTAAAAACCAATTAAGGTTCTTAATAATTAGCTAGGGCACATGTTCCTCGTGAAATTAAAAATTTTTTTAAAAAAAAAGAAAAGAAATGTGTGACAATGTACTAGCTAACGAGTGACAAATAAAAGTAGAAAGTTAGAAAGCAAATTTGATTTTGCTGTTGTGTCCACATCTCTCCTATTTAGTCGGGTGTTCTTCAAGGATGAATAGTTACTTTTGCAGTTATATATAATCGATATTCACCCTAATTCTCCCAGATCGATATTCATCCTAATAATTAATGATCTGTTGACTACAACACATGACGCATGTCGAGCGGCCACATGCGCACACATATATTAGAGTTGGACTAGTGATCATGTTGTAAAGAAATAAAACTAGAAGAAGCTTAGAAAATAAACTGCAAAATCTAAAAAAAATCTTAACAAAAAAGAATCTTAATAATTAATAATTGGTCATTCTTGCTGATCAAGTTCTTAATTGATTAATATATTTTTATTATTATTTCCTACAATATCTCAGTACTTCTGAATTGTCCCAGCTTTCTGTTTTGCAATGAATATTTATTTGAAATTCAAGTTTCAAGAGCATGAAATTATTAAAGAAACACATAATGATTTTAAGTCAGATCATCAGACCCTTCTCTGCGAGGCTGCTTGCACATCAAGGCATTCAGCATTCAACGTCCTTCGCATCATTGCATATATGGCAGTCATCAGTACCATACATATATACATATATATAGAAATATGGGACTCTGCTTGTACAAATTCCCTGCATTTCTGACCCATTTGTTTAAACTCTTTGCCGCAAAAACCACGTTTAATATAATGATGATGCATTTGATGGATGTATTATCGTCATATATATATATATATATATATATATATATGGCTTAAATTAATTAAGATGATCAATCGAAATAATTCTGATCATGCACTCATGAGATCAAGTCCATGATGCATGGCTGCAACATGATATCATTATTCGTCAAGTCACAGAAGAATCTAATAAAAGAGAGAACTCCTGTTTGGTGGCTGTCGGGTTCAAAAAGAAGTAGGACCTCCATTACTATCAATCAGACCCTACCTGCATATAAATATATAATTTTCACCACCCTTAGCTATCCATCTATATTTGGATTAATTAAGATGAACCTCAAGATGATCAGGTCCCATGCATAAAAAGATAATTAATTAATTAATACTATAATCCGTCATTAACCCATGAATAATCTCTCATGCATGCATGTTAGGAGAGAGAGAGAGAGAGAGAGGAAAAAGAGAAAGTATTTTAATTGGTTTGATTGGTTTTGATGTAGTTAGGTTGAGTTAATTGCTATAATATATAAACAAAAGTTATCATTTGAAGTCTTAACGAAGTATGATTAGATTCGGAACAGACGACAACAATTGGGGAAGATGATTGCAAAGGACAGTCTCTCAAGATGTTGCATGTGTTTGAGAATCCAACTCCCATCATCTCCGCAATATTCTTCCTACATGTTAAACAAATACCTACTTAGTTAGGCAGCTTTGTTTTCTTTCTTTCTTTTTTTTTTCTTTTCTTTTTTTCTCTTTAATTTCCTTTGTAAATCATAGTTCTTTTTACATTGTGTAGAAAGGGCGCAGACAACTCTCATTGTTTCTGTTTAAACATCTCCCTCCGTACGGTTTTTTGGGGGTGGGAATAATGGCTAAGAAGGTGACAAGTACTACCACATCAAGTCCCTTAAAATTGCGTTTATAAAAATGGAAAGCTTTGACAATCATCATCATGAGTCGAGAATTAATGGCCTCTAGCTATATATGAAGTAATATATATAGGAAAATGTTACCTGTACTTACAACTTTTATTTACATATATAATAATATCATGTGTTAAAGTGTCAGTTATTGATACAGTAAAAATTATTATAAAATTTAAAATTTAAAAATTTAAATTTGAAAAAAAAAGCTAATAAATTAAATTTTATACGTAAAATTATAAATTAATGAGATAGCAATACTCATATATAAAATATGCACTACATGCAAGAAATTTGGAGCTTTAGCAAAATGAAGAAATTGAAATCCTCACAAATACTTTAAACTTTTTGTCATGAAATCACAAACTCATCTTTTAAAAAGTTCTGAAATTAAGACTTTTAGCGACTTTTTAATGTATTGATGCTAATTAATTGGCCAATCGCAAATATCTGCTCGAACGTGTGATATGGGAATCAGTGATATTAATTAGTGACTCATGTTTTGTCGAGAGTTTAGGTTTGCAGGATCCTAAATTTTCTGCACTAGTTGCCTCTAATTTGACTTTTTATGGTAACCAGATTTTTTCGTTAAAAATCATGATTTTGTGGGGAATTAATTAATGGCACTGCATAAAGACAACTTGTTTTTTGGTTGTAAATGATCATGATGAATCAATTGTTCCTTATTTTTTTATTATTATTATTATTTGAAAGGAAATATAATTCTATTAATTCAAATCAATCAAAACATGGCATCTCAAGCAAAATCGGAGACATAACTTCAGGAGGACCATCTTCAATCCACACAGACTCAAGTTCTAAATACATGCCTAACTTTGTTGCAATATGAGCAGCCTTATTGCCACTTCTCTTGACAAAATTTAGCTTCCAATCAGCCTGTCCAGTTAATTAGTGCTGAATATCATCAATCAATTGCCTTTGCCAAGAACAGTTAGTATTATAACCATTAACACCCTCAACTACTGCCTTAGCATAACCCTTGATGATCACCTGGTGCAAACACAGTTCTTGGCACAGTTTAACGCTTCTTAGAAGAGTATAGCATTCTGCAAAAAATGCAGAACAAACATGACTTATTGGACAGAAACTACAATCAGAGCCTTATCCCTTATGTTCCTTACCGCAATGCCAATACCCCTCAACCTCTTTTCAGAATCAAAAGCAGCATCGAAGTTTAACTTGTAGAAAGAATCAGATGGTGGACTCCATCCCATATCAACAATCTATCGATGTATTCTATCTACATCAATAATTAAACTCAAATGTATTTCATGAAAAACTTCTATGTCATTCAATGCTAATCTAACTAAAGCAAGTGGACTATTTAATTTGTTATTAAAAACAAAGTAGTTTCTTCTAGCCCAAAGCTTGTGTAGAATAGCAGCCACCTGATCTAGCTGCATAGCATCCAATCTGCTAAACAAGTCAAACCACAACAATCTAAAGTCATGATAATTAGAACTCCATTTATTGAGAGGACTATCTTTCTCCCCCTAGACATCCATGGAAGTAGGACAATTCCAAAGGACATGGATAATAGTCTCCTCACTTCTCTAACAAACAGGACATAGTTGGTCCTCAACAATCAGTGTTTTCCTTAACAGCTGCTTTGTAGGTAGAATATCATCAAGTGCCTTCTATATAAATTGTTTAATCTTCCTGGAATCTTTTTTTAAAAAAAGAAGATGATATCCCAATTTTATTGATTACCCTCACTTATGGCGAAAGAATACTGTGGTAACAAGTAGGACACATGAGATTTACAAATATTCAATAAAACCATCACGAGCATCAAAAAAACCAAATAAATAAAACCAACCCATACAATAAATCTAAAGCAATAAAACAACCAAACTAAACATGCCTATTTATAAAAACCCAGAAAAAAGAAAACAATGAAAACCTGAAACTAGGACAACCCAATCTATCAAGACGAAATATACCTCTCAAAAGCCAAGGAAAATTTTGTTGTCCTTCATAAATAGAGTTCCAACCCAATTCATCTTGCCGCGCTAAATCCGCCACTTTATTTCCTTCTCGGAATTGATGCACTATCAAATAGTTAACCCTTTCAAGAGCATTATGTAAATCTTTCCAATAGTCCCATAAATACCATAAAGTGCATCTTCCCTAGAACCTTTAACTGCCATAGTTTCCTCCATAACACATTAGCTACCTCTTCATTTGAAGCCTCACCTACAGACAATTTTGTCATTCAGAAATCCAGGAAATAAGCACTTTTTACTGAGAAGGCACCCTCTGCATTTCTAGCCCAAATCAATTTGTCATTGACATTCCTCAAGCTGATAGGGATACTGCAGATAAGTTGTACCTCTTCTAAGCTGAATAATTCTACTATTATTACAGTCTTCTACTTGAAATTAGCAGCATCAATTAACTCAGCAACTGTTGACTCTGCAGACAACCGATTGATAGGGGTCTGAACTTTATAAGTAGTAAGCTGTGGGAGCCATTTTTCATGCCAAACTTGTATGTTATGTCCATTCCCTACCCTCCAAACTGAACTTTCTTTGACCAACTTAATATAAGACCAAATGCTCCTCCAAATATGATAAGGAGAAGAACCAGGTTTAGAATCCAAAATGTCACAGTTTTGGAAGTATTTTCTTTTAAAAACCTATGCCACCAAAGAATTGGGGTTCTTGAATTAATCTCCACACTTGTTTAACCAATAGAGCTCTATTGAAACTATTTAAATTTATGAACTCAAGGCCTCTTTTATTTTTTACTTCCCCTAATCTTTCTCAACTCCTCCAATGAATACCCTTTTCTTCCTTCTTGTGGCTCCACCAGAATCGAGAAAACATAGCTTCAATTTCCTATAATAAGATAAAAGGCAATCTGAAAACACTCATAGTGTATGTAGGGATGGCTTGCAAAACACTTTTAATAAGAATATCCTTTCCTATTGATGATAACATTTCTGATTTCCAGTTATTAATTCTTCTCCAAACTTTCTCTTTCAAACATCTAAAGTGTTATACTTAGACTTTCCTACCATAGTAGGTAAGCCTAGATACTTATTATAATTACCACATAGCACCCCATTTGTAAACTCAGTGATCAACTATCTTGCTGCAGGGTCTGTGTTTGAACTAAAAAGTATAGAAGTTTTTTGCTTATCCATACTCTGACTTGAAGCACATTCATACAACCATAGAATCTGTTATACATAGCACCATTCTTCTTATTTTGCTCTACAGAAAATGACACAATCGTCTATAAATAGAAGATGATTAATGGTCATACCACCCCTTGAGGCAACAACACCCTTAATAAGACCATTCCTCTCAACTTGTTGAAATAAAGAACTGAGCCTCTCAGTATGGAGAAGAAATAAATAAGGAGACAATGGGTCACCTTATCTTAGGCCTCTAGATGGGAAAATAGTATTGCCTGGTACACCATTTACTTCAACAAAATATATAACAGACTTAACGCATGTCATAATGAAATCTATCCACTTTTCACCAAATCCCAGCTTCAACATCATAGCTTCCAAGAAATCTCACTCAACCCTATTATATGTTTTGGACATATCCAATTTAATGATCATACTTCCCACCTTATTTTTTTGTCTAGACACAATAGTATGTAAGAGTTCATAGGCCACCATAGCATTGTCTGTGATGAGCCTACAATGAATAAATGCACTTTGGTTCCATGAATTATCTTAGACAACACCTTTTTTATTTTGTTAGCCAAGACTTTTGAACTTAACTTATACAACACATTGCATAAGCTAATTGGTCGAAATTCATGCATAAAGGAATGAGAATTGACTTTGGAAACCAAAGCAATAAGAGTATAATTTAGACCTGTAGGCATAATTCCATTTATGAAGAAATCCAAGACAGCTTTAGAAACATCCATACCCACAATCTCTTAGTGATCTAAGAAGAAGCCAATACTAAAATCATCTAGTCCAGGGGATTTGAAAGGAGACATCTGTTTTAAAGAAAACAATGCATCCTCACTAGAGAAATCCTTTTCCAATATCTAGAAGAATGAGTAGAGATGAATACCTGAGAAAAGTACTGCCAACGGCCATGCATAATATCTCTAGAATCTATCAGCAACACCCCATCAGCATTCACAACCTTTTTTATAGTATTTTTCTTCCTCCTTTGATTGACACAAGCATGGATGGACTTAGTATTTCTATCAACCTTCTCTAGGCAATTTCTCTTAGCCCTTTGCTTCCATTTGATATCCTCTTGATCCAGTAGAAACCCAATATCCTTCTGAAGTTGTTTCTGAACAAACATAAAACTCGGGTCTTCATTTTGTTGAAGCTGATCTAACACTTTAGATTTTTTCATGATGACTTTAGCTCTCTCACTATCCATATTCTTGCTCCATCTTTTAAGGCATTTACTGCAATTCTCGAGCTTAGCCTGCACAGATTCTAACATGTTCACACCAACAGTCCTTTTTGTCATTTTGATGCTACTAAAGAACTACAGCCAACTTCTCTACCCCAATTAAGCTCATATTCGAAACTGCTAGGATCTCATCTCTGTACACATCTACTCGAGCCACATTCTAGTAATAAAGGACAGTGATCAGAGCAAATGGCAGCAAGAGTTTCAACTTTATAATGTTACCATCTAACAAAGTTTGATTAGCCAGAACTCTATCTAATCTCTTCTTGGTATAGGTAGCATCTTCATGTGAACTTTTCTCCTTTTCAACCCAAATCATATGAATGTCCTTACTCAAACTTGTTTAAACAACTCCATTTGATTCTCACTTCTCAAACTGTCTTTCACCATTGGACAAAATCTCATTAAAGTCCACAATGACACACAAACCTGATAAATCATGTTTAAAGGATTTGAATAAGTCTCAAGATCTTCTCTTTTGACTGACTTCTGGGTGACCATAAAAACATGTAAGCAGCCATTTATTCTCACCATAAGCATCTGAAATAATGACATTTATATGCCTAATAGAGCAATTGAGCAAGTCAACATTGAGGTCTTGTTTCCACATAATCATAAGGCCACCACTTCTACCAATAGCATCAACACCTAGACAATTCCCACATCTTGCTTTTGTTGCAATGAATCTTGCACGTTTAACAGATAACTTAGTTTCCATAATGAACACCACCTCGGGCACTTTAGCCTTCACTAGGGAGCAAAGGCTTTGAACTGTTCGGGGGTTTCCAAGCCCCCTACAATTCCAATTTCGTATTTTCATAATACTTGGCGAGGTTGACACACAGCCTCCGCCAATTCATTTGTAAAACAACATCAGTTCTACCTTGGAGACTAAGAAACAGGAAGTGAAGCAGACTTACCTTGGAGACGGGCCCTTCTCTTCCACTTGCCTCCCCCTTTCTGTGAATACTGAATCTTACTACTATCATTCGCCTATTCCTTTTGTAACCTGGGTGAAGTAGTTAACTGTGGAGCCGTTAAGTCCTTTGGGACTTTAGATGCAAGACAATTGGGTCATTTCCTATTTTGTTCAATGCTACTGAATCATTTTACCAAGTCAATTGAAACTGACTATACAGGGCCCAAAAGCCAATTAAGGCCCAACACTTGTGTCTTGACTCTCCCACTAGCAAAAATAGGATAATTAAAAGGAGTTGCATTCAGATTTCGATTAACGGCCTCCATCGAAAGCTGCACAAAACAGTTGCCACTATCGCTTATCAACTGCTTATCTTTTCCCCCACTTTCAAATTCTTGAACTGAAATTGGCCCCTTCCCGAATTTCATGCCTGGAATATTGCTACTACCAAAACCACCTTCCACCTCAGCCTGCAATGACTGCTCTTCCTCCACACCCGTAAGCTGACCACCATGCTCAAAGTTTCCTATCAACCCCTTCGCAACACAACCTACTTCATCCTTGTTGCCATCCTTTACTATAAAACTATTAACAAAAGATAAAGGAGTTAATTTGAGATGGATACCATCCTCTACAAGAAGCCATATGCAAAACTGCATGGTTGTGTTATCATCTTTCTTGAACCCTAATCCACCATTCGAGTAGCCAGCAACATCATGAAAAATCCACCCACACCTAAAGCATATCTTTGGAAGTTTCTTGTATTGAAAAGGCACCCATAACTTCCTACTGGAGGAATTAATGAATCTCCCACGAGCAATAGGTTTCAAAAGAGGCAGTTCAATTTTCAGTCGAAGAAATCTCCCCCACTCTACACCATCTTCTGCCACATCCACCTCTAAAACCTTGCCCACAGAGGCATCTATCTGCTCTCCACACTCCTTTTGTCATCTTCCCCAAAGGAAGATTATGCAATTGCAACCAGAAAGCCTTAGTTCCGAACTTAATCTGAGCATGTTGTAACCTACCATCATAAAGACGCAGGGGGAACAACATATTATCAAAGAGTCATTGCCATACATCTAAAATTCTATCCTAATCTGCATGCATTGCAAAAGTCACCATGAAGACGTTCTTATCCACCTCTTGGAACACAGCTCATTTGCTAATCCTCCAAATTTTGGCCATCGTGTTCGAGATAAGATCCTTACCAACAACACGATCATTGCATACTTTTCCAATAAGACTACGCTCACCCTTTCGTTGCACTTCCTCGTCCTCCTTAGAAGGAAACTCGAGAACCACCTCCTCCTCCGAGAGACGTAGTTGTTTCCATCGGACTTCCAAATCTTCCATCATACGTATACTTGCACTCAGGCTCACTTGAAAAGCTCAAAACACCATCTCTAGAATCGCTTAGGAGCTATACCAAATAGGAGACTTAAGTCTCTCTATTTAGTATTTATTAATTTTTCCTACTTTTAGAATTTAAGTAAGAGGGATATATATATATATATATATATTTAGAGTGAATATACTATTTATTTTAAAAATTTATCTTAAAACTATACAATTTCTTTAGGAAAAAAACTACATTTATCCAATAAATCCTTAAATTATCATAATTAAAAGAGATAGTCCATGTATAAAACAAGCATCGAGTAATGATATAGAGATAACTCTTGTTGTTAACACTTTCTTATATAATTTAGATATAGGTTTCAAATGAAAGACATATATATAAATATATATATATATATATATATATATATATATATATAGTTAAGAAGATTTTAAAATTAACTATATATATGTAATTTATGTAAAATCTAAAATTTAAATTAAGAAAAATTGTCATTACTAACGATATAACACTACTAATTGAATTGACTATAAATTAAAATAAATTGTAAAATAGTTTAATAAATATCAAAATTCTTTTCCAAAATTCAGAAGCAATATTAGATGATCGATCAGGCATTATTAAACGATTATAGATATAGTAATTATTGTATGTATGAGTTATTATATTCTCAAGTCGGTGAGTAGAGCAAACCATCCACATAACTTAAATGGTAAGATTTGATTGAGCAAATGAAATTTTCATTTTTCTTTTAGGGTACTTTTTGGTAGGTTAAATAACCTAATTATATATTAACCACATCCGAATTAGTGAATAGGGAATAATAACCTAAAAATATTGCAAATATATATGCCGGTTTTTTAAGGAAGCTAGCGGCCATTCTTGGGGTTCATGATCATACACATATGTTTAAAATGGACTAGGTGGAGAATTAATATGATATAATATATATTTTTATATATATATAGTGGAGAGGGTATGAATGTTGGGTGAATAATGCATGCATGGTTTATATTTTCTGCCAGCCAAATAATTTTGGTTATGAGGGAATGGCAGAGAGACATATAATTAATGGTCCCCTTGTCACACTATTCCCCGATGCCTTTGTCCATTTTCATTTTTGTTTCTATTCGTATTTATTGGCTGAAACAAACAAAACACCATTCACAGTACAGAATCTCCCCCTCTCCCGCCAATATATAATATAATATATGACATTAATATATAGAATAATATTAGATATAGTTATGTGTTGTGCAAATAATGTGTACTCTTTTTAAAAATAGTAGAGTTCATTATTAAAAAATTAATTTTTTTTATATAAATCTCACATTTACTCACTTATTTCAAAAGAAGTGTGCGTCCCTTGCGCACTTTATGACTGCAAATATATATAATTTCTTTAATATATATATATATATATATATTATATTAAACACCGTACACGTGTGGCTCAATTATTTTCTTATTTTCTCCATTCCAAGATCTTTTCATTGTAATGCTAAGCTTATTAATTTTAATTAGCTTATAATTATTTGTTTTAATTTTTGGTTGAATTTGTGAAAACCAGTTAAGGTTTTTATCCTTTCCCTTCATTCTAGGGAGTTTGAAAGAAAATGCTCTGATTAATAATATGAGAACTTATCCTCTTTTTATGGAAGTAGATTATCTTAATAAATTGGCTCTTTGAATAGATCGGGAAATTTTGTTATGGTCAATTACGTATTCCTATAATGTTGCTTCATTGAAATAATTAGTAAGTAATAGCTTCTTAGGGTTTTTTCTTTAAATAATTTGGGTGACTTTTCTTAAGTGGAGTTTGAATGTTTGTTATAATTCAAATCAACGCATAATGGATTGCAACCAAACAAAAGAATAGAAATATCCATTCTTACTCTTAGAGAAATATGAATGCGCATGCGCATGATTTCCTTAAGAATAAGAATACTCATTCTTCAAACTAAACATATCTAAATCTAATACTTTTTACACCAAAATATGAGGTCTTTAGTTCAACCCTAACCTGGCCCATTACTTCGCTCTCATTTTAAGGGTCACGTGAGCGAGTGCTTATTGGCTAGCTAACAACTTTCGTATCTTGATCATATGTCTCTATATAAAACAATATTAATTTGTGATCATACATATATAAAATAAGATATGCCATCGAAAGTTGTGAAGAAACAAGGAAGAGAAAGGAAAATTCTGGAAACAGAGAGAAAGTTGAGGAAAAATGGAGAAAAATATTCTCCTTGATGTATTCCAGAGTATTCGACTGTTTCTATTTTAACTTGTATTTATATTGTTATAATTATCTAATGAAATACAAGTGATGTGCCACCTGTACAAAATACTATCAAACTATATACACTTCAGATTACATGCCCACTCTCCCTTATTTCTAATTTACACTCCCCCTCAAGATGGAGAGTGTATGTTATGCACTCTTATCTTGGAAAGTAGATAAGTGAATTGATCAACTCCAAGAGTTTTAGTTAAGATATCTGCCACTTGATGCTTGGATGAGACATGCAGTGTTCTGAGGATGTCCCGCTGAATTTTTTCTCTCACCAAATGACAATCAATTTCTATATGCTTTGTTCTCTCATGGAATATCGGATTGGCTGCTATATGTAAGGCAACTTGCCTATCAAAAAATAACAAAGCTGGTTGTTTATGATTAACACCAAAATCTTTCAACAAGGATATCAACCAAACAAATTCACAACCTCTAAATGCAAGTGCCCTATATTCTTCCTCTACTGATAACCTTGATATAGTTGTTTGCTTCTTTGACTTCCACGAAATCAAGGAATCACCTAGAAAAACACAATATCCAATGATTGAACGTTGTGTGTCAGGGCAAGATGCCCAATTTGAATCACTATATGCTTTTAAATGCAATGATGAAGAAGTAGAGAACAAAATCCCTTGACCTGGTGTTCCTTTGATGTATTTCAACACTTGATAAGCTACATCCATATGGCTTTGTGTAGGTTTATCCATAAACAGACTTAAAACTTGGATTGAGTAAGATTAAATCTAATCTGGTCTGGTCATGGTAAGGTAAAACAACATTCCTATCAGTCTTCTATAGCTTATTGGATTATCAAGAAAAACTGCATTTGATTGTCTATGCTTCAAGTTAGAAATCATTGAAAATTTGACTGGTTTTGCATCGAGATATCCAGTATCATTTAGAATATCAAAGGTATAATGCCTTTGACAAATAGAGATCCCCTCAGCTGATCTAGCCACTTCAAGTCCAAGAAAATATTTGAGTAAGCCGAGGTCTTTAATTCTGAATTTGGTGTGCAGTAACTCCTTTATTTCTATTACTTGTTGTGGGTTAATGCTGACAATTATAACATCATCAACATACACTAATGGTGCTAAGAATGTACTGCCAGTTTGTCTAATGAAGAAGGAATAATCATTCTTGGATTGGATAAAACCTATTTCAAGAAGAAAATTGGACAGCTTATTAAACCATTGCCTTGAAACTTGCTTCAAACCATTAAGTGACTTTTGCAACTTGCAAACACGTCTCCCCCTTGCTGCCATAACTAGGAGGCAGTACCATGTAAACCTCCACAAAAAGATCTCCATGCAAAAAGACATTATTTACATCAAGTTGATGTAAATGTCAATGATGAATAGATGCAAGAGCAAGAAAGCAACAAATGGCAGTGAGTTTAGCAAGACATTAAAAAATAATATTTACAGTTATAAGATATGTAAGTTTTACACGTACATTTTTTTTTTAAATAGTAAATATAGGAACCATATAAAAAATTATTTTTTTAATTATGGACTTCACTTTTTTTTTCGAAAATGAGTGTGCAGAATTTGTATATTCTATGACTGTATTTAATATTACTTTATTTATTTTGTTCGATTAGTAGTGTTTTTTCGTACAAAGAATTAATATTAATTCTCTATTTTTTAAAAACAGTGATATTTGTTTGAGTTTATATATATATATATATATATAGATTGAGGTCGAGTGCTTGGACGATACTACTCTTAATTAGTAAAATTGATGATTAATACAATTATTTTCCACTGAAAATTGTCAAAAAGTAAATAAATAAATTAGCGGCTTCTATGGTATCGTCGTGGATTGTCATTTTACCATAGCTTTTCTAACAAAAATCTTGTCAGTGCGTAATTTTATTAAAATTACCAAAAAGAAAACTAAAAGAAAACAATATTTGTGGTAATTGAAGTGTAGATTGGGACTTTTTCTTTTTCTTTTTTCTTTTCTTAATGATCAGGATTTCACAAATTAAGATCTAAGGGTAGTGTATGATATTAAAGTCTTATCTAGAAATTATTAAACTCATCTCAACTCAAAAAAATTTTATACGTGGAGTTTATAATTTTTTTCAACTCAACACATCTTTACATGTGGAATCCATAACTTTTTTCTATTTCCTATAAATATATCTTAACTCATCTTAACATCTAAATATATTTAAACTCATCTTAAGAGGGTCTTACAAAACTCACTTCACAATCTCAACTCATACTATTCACTCAACTCAACTCCATATATAAACAGGATACCAATTGAGCTTTCTTGTCCTAGAGTCTTAAGTCACGTTTGGTTAAGCTCTTTATTAATGAAAAAAATTTTAAAACTTAAAAAAAATCATCTTCAATCCAATAAAATATATCTTTTTTTAAAAAAGAGTAAAATTCTATTTCAATTTTTATCTAATTATTTCCTAGCCAGGTTTCAGTACTGAAAAGGAAAACTTAATTAGGTATAAAAATAAAAATAATTTTTACAAAAATAAAAAATTAGATACCTTAAAAATTATATTCGCACGGTACGTTTTTAAATCTATTTATTCATTTTTCCAAACCCTAACGCAAAACATGAAAGAAAAACTAAAATGTTCATCATCGTAACATAAGAAATATATATATATATATATATATAATCTTCCAAGCATGCATTAATTTGAACTAAATTTATTGCAGCTTTCTCCCATATTGGGCGTTTAGGACGATGATCACAATCTCATGTAAAAGTAATACTAGTTCTCGACTTTCGACACCTTTTTTTTCACTTTTTTGCATCATGCATGCATGGGGTGCATGCTGGTTTTGAAAACTTCGATGATAGTTAAAACAGAAAGATAACGTAAAGGAATTCATTACCGCACGTTACATGAAAATTATTTATTTATTATCTGTTACGAAAATGATTATTTTTTATTAAAATAAATTAATTTTCATCATAAATAATCATTGGAATCATTACAAATACTCGTTATTTTTAGTGACATGCATGGATCTGATATTCGATTAACCAGCTAATTAATTGTGATCATATATAGGATAAAGATTAAGATTATGTTTGGGGAATGAGATGAGAATTTTGTGTTTTGTTTTAAAGTTTAAAATATTATTTTTTAATTTTGAGATTTGAAAAAGTTAAATTTGAATTTGAAAAAGTTATATTGGGATTTGAAAAAGTTGAATTATTTATTATATTTTGTATGGGGATTTGAAAAAGTGTAGAGATGAGATGAGATGAAGATGAAAATTTTGAATAAAACTTGTTTTCCAAACCTATCCTAATTGTTTTAATGTCACGTGGGAGTACTGTTCTTAGCTTGGATCGATTACCGACATGCAGCAAAAGATCTTTTTAAAAGAGGAAAGCGGAAGGCTACCTGCAACCACTTGATCCCCAAAAAGTTGCAGCCATATATAATGTATACCCTCGTGTGAAAATCATTACATCCCGCTGCTGCCATACTTCAAGTATTGATTGCATTTGTTTTGATTCTGTGCTGAGCAGTCAGCAGGCCGAGTGCAGCATTTTTAATTCAGCCTCCAAATAGATTATATCATGTTAAATCTCCATGCATTATCTTAGATTTCAATCATCCATTCTGCATGTTCATACATTATATTTTAAGGGTTTTTATAAAAAAAAACTTACTTTTTTACTTATCAGTTAATATTGATACTTGAAAATAATAAAATTAAAAATTAAAAATTAAAATTTAAAAAAAAATTGATAAAATGAGTCGTGTAAATATTAAAATTGTAAATAAAAATACTGTAAACACATGTAGCACTACTCTTAATAAAATTTAGAGTAATGCACTAAATATAATTTTAAGGTATTTAAAAGTCACGCACTTATTAATTTGAAAGTGAGATCTATTATTAAAAATAATAATTTTTTTTTTTCATATGAGTTTTGAATTTACTCATTTTTTTCAATGAAAGTGCGTGTGGCTTATACACTTAATTAAGACTGTAAATATCATATTTCTAAAATTTAAAATAAAAAATAATATTATATCCTTTTAAAATTTAAAATAATATATATATATATTCTTGATAACTATCAATGCGCGTTTTTTAACTTTTATTTTGTTTTTCGATGAAGATGTCGGAAAAAAAAAAGTAAAAATAATTTTCTCTTAAAAGAAGTAGAAGTAAAATTAATTATTTTTTCCTTTTGGATGCATGGTGTACAGATAAATTATTACCATGTACTATTTTGACAATATATAGGATGAAATTGAACTTATATATATATATATACTATATAGTACTAAGAGATGGTCAGTACTGCATATGATGTTCCATCAAAAAAAAAAAGATATCTACTGAATTTCTTTCAGTAATAAATAATTCATAAAAAATAATAATACGTACCAAACATTTTGAAAAGAAAATTAAAGAATCATGACTTTTGTTCTATTGCTGCAGAATCGCAGATATTCCAGAGTCCGCGTGCTTTGCTGCCATTATTATTCCTCTGTCTTGAGTTCAGGTCGCCATTAATAGTTACCTCTTTCAAATCGAGAGACCCTCTCATGTATACGAATAATATACTCTTACCACTTTATTCTACGTACCGCTCCTACGTGGTTTTGATTTTTAAATTATTTGTACATAGTAATTAAGAAAATATTTTTTTTAATAATATTATAATTTTTTATTTTTTTAAAAAATATTTAAAAATATTAAAATATATATATAAATAAATAAATAAAATCTTATAACAAACGGTAGCTTCTAACACTAACTGTGATTGTAGCATGATTCCATATATATATATATATATATATATTCTGGAAACCATGAATAAAATTAATCTGATAAATATTTTAATTACAAAAAAAAATCATAAAAATAAATTTATAAATTAATATATATGGTTTGATTTATACATTAGATTTTAAAATTAATTTTATTGTAAAATATGTGGTATGATATATTTTATGAAGTCACATTAATTTATAAATTTATTTTTATAAAATCTTTTTAAGATGAAAAAAGTGGCCAAACTTATGTGTAATAATATCCCTTTTATGAAAAATCAGCAAAATATTTTCCCTTTTGTAGTTTTTTACTTTTTGTATAGAGAGAAACTACGTTACATATATCATGGTATCATGAGTCGCGTTATTGTACGTACACTAAATAAAAATGTTTAATTGTAACCATTTATTTAGTACGTTATTTTCTGTCAAAACAAGTCAATTTTCATTACAAAGATTCGTTTCCGGGTTTGAGAATAATTAAGGTGGTCATCATTGGGTTTTTTTTTTAATATATCCCCATAAATGTTAATGCTAATAGGGATTTGTGTTCATATTTAAAAAAGAAAAAGAAATTAAAAAAGCAAGAGCAAGTCGCAAAAAGTTGAAGAAATTAGACTTACTTTCAAAGAAAGAGATGATCCTCAAATTCCTTTCAGACATCGTTTTTTTATATATTCACAATAAAGTTTTCTAACTTTATCCCATGATATAATTAGTTATCTAATAATTTTCTCAAGAAAACTGATCAGTGTCAATTAATTTTCAGATTGTCTCTGCCTATATATACTAAAAGCAAGTTTCAAAATAGCTAGCAACTAAAAATATTTTAAAACAAGTGATGATCTTGGAAATTCATTTGGAAAAGATACGAATATACATGATGATCTTGACCAGCACATATTTATGTGTTTATGTATGCATGTATGTATGAATATATATATATATATATATATATATATATATATATTTCTTGGTAATATATACATATTATTCTCCTAAAATTTAGTGATTATAATTAGTGTTTGTCGATTTTGACAATAATTGAATTCATGCTTATTGATTTTTAGTCTATTGCTACTCCCATTAATTGTTCAAACACGGCTAGCTAATAATTAGATGATCTCTCATAAATCTTGCTATGGTCTTTTTTTTTTTTTTTTTTTTTGCATTGACTCCTCATAATCCAATAAATCGAATATCACATATAACTCTTATTTCCCACTTTACATCCGTAATTTACTTTTGTTTTCGTAATTAATCTTCTTGAATTCTGATCTCTTAATATTGATAAAAAGTAGTAGTGATAGAGACAAAATTATTTTTTAATTTTCTCGCAAGTCTCTTTTAAATGAAAGTTTTGTAATATAATGATGTTATTACGTACGGTTGATAAAAATTCCCTCCATTTAAAGTAAAATTACAAAATAATAATGTATATATCTCATGCATCTATTCATGAGTACTTCAAATAGTTTCATATATATATATATATATATGTATATATATACCTAAATGATGAGGGGGAGAAACTATATGCGAAAATAATTGGTAGTAAAATCGATATTCAAAATAAAAAATGATTCAAGAGACTGAATTTAGTTCTTGACATCATGATCATGGAAGAAAAGACCGTACGGAGTCATCATAGACTCAGACAGTCTTCTACCCTAACATAGAGACAAAAATTACCAGTAGATTCCTTCCACGTAATACAGCCGTCAAAGACACTTCGCATCCAAACCACTATGTACTCATGGACCCACAAGGGTTACAATGTCCAGCTGTCAGCATCACAGAGAAGGACATCCAAGCAAAGCTAGCTTCTCTCTTACTCATGATCCACAATATAATTTCTTCTTTTTCACTCTCTTTTAAACCTTTACTTGCTTGGCATGTTCTTCTTCTTATGCATTTAGCAGTTTCCCTTGTCATTTTCGTCCTAACATATGTGATTTGGATCGGGATTAAAGTGGCAAAACCAAAGGAAAAACTACAAACACTTGTGTTTATTGATCATCTGCAAAGAAAATGATGATCACAGAGACTAGAATTAACCAGTACTAGGTACAGGGATGCATGCATGCATACCCAGCAGCTTAATTATTGCATGATTTAGTTTGCTTGAATCTCGATGATTCTTTTCCTCTTTTTTATTCGTTTTCTTTTGTCCTTCAACTTTATGTTTGGAAATAATATCTTTTCTGCCAATAGGGACGTTGATGCAGATCAACTTGCTGAACTCGATCGTGTAGGTGTAGCTTTCATTTTGATAACAAACAAGGGTTAGCGGATGGCTTGCTTGTCATATATGCTTGGTAACAAATTGGCATACTTTTTCAAGCTTTTGGGTAATTTCTCTCAAAAGGAGAGGCAGACCCACTTCATCTCTGCATATGGGATACGTAGCTAGCTTTCCTATACAAATACATAAAGACACACATACACATGCAGCCCGCGGTTCATCGCATGGATTTATCTTCTTCTTCTTTTTATTTGGGTCCCCCTAGTATAACAAAATGGGAAAAAATATTACATACAAAATGCATGAAAAATAAGATATGGATCGGTGGGTTATGATCATGTTGACACATCTTAAAACGATCGATATCAGCTAGCTCAAACTCTTCGATAACTAATGACCGATGCATGATTAAGATCGTGATTAATCTTTGTCAAAATAACTAAATATTCTGTATTATTTCGCATGTATTTGTGTGTATATAGAGCGGAGTGCAAGGGCGAGCGAGAAGGGAGCCGGGTCTCTATAGTAAGCTAGGGGAACTGAGAAGATCAGAAAACCAGCTAGAACATAATATGCTTAAATTGTCGTCTCAATGGGCCCTCTATGGTTACAACATTATTAATTCAGGTACGTGTATAATATCATTGTTTTCAGTTGGAAGTATGCATGCCCTGATTGAAGCCATATGTCTTCTCATGTTGTCATGTTGACAAAATCCTCTCTCTCTCGCTGCTGCTGGCCTTCTCCGTTCCCTTCTCTTGTTCTTATCTTACTTGTATCAATACATGGAAGAATATATAAGTGCTAGCTCTGATTCTTATCAATAATCTTCAACACATCGATATATATGCCTTTGAACAACTTCTGCACACAGGACAAACACGATCTTCCTCATTATTGTTATTCTATCGCACACCATGTGACAGCTGCTCTGAAAGGAGAGGCAGGTGTGAGATGTTGGGCATGGGATGTTGTTGTTCTCTCTAGATCTTTCTCATCTATATATTATATATATATATATATATTTATATATATATATATATATATATATATATATATATATATATGAGAAATATTCGGTCTACAAAAGAAATCTTATAAAAGTTAAGTAATTACAAACTGATACGTTGTTTAATTGAGATTATAAGATATTTTTTATTATAAAATAAATCTAATGTATCACACTAAATTACATTAATTTTTAATTAAATTTATTTTTATAATATTCATCTAGATCTAGGATTAATTGTCTGTATATGCACATCATGATGGTAAAATCCAAAGTTTGATGCTAGCCGGTGTATATTACTTGCTGCACAATACAACCACATGGAAAGCACGAGTCGTACTAAGGCTTAATTAATTCAAGTCTTCCCAAAAGCCAACTGATCAGAAAACAAAGATAATGCTAGCAGGACTCGGACGGGTTTCCTTTCGCAAGCTTTTCCTTCTTTTTTTTTATTTTGTACTTCAAGACTCAAGTACTAAAGTACTACTACAACATTAATTAAGGTATAATTAATGGATTTCTTGCATTAATGGCATTAATGTCTTGCATTTCATGCATGAAACTGATGTTATTCACACTACAAGAAAAATAGATATTTGTGATTATTTATTTATAATTAAAAAGATTATTTACAATAAAAACATATTCATTTTAATTGTAAATAATTATTTTATTAAAAATAATTAATCGTAAATAAGAACATTTCTTGTAGTGTGATGCGAATATTTCCACCCCTCCTCTCTAGTCTCTTAAATGGATTTGAACACACAAGAGATCACAAGCATTAATTCAAGAAGTTTAAGGTCTTTTTTATTTCAATTTTTTGAGAATATTGTGTCATGCATTCGTGATAATTAAAATAATAAACCCATATCTGATCTTATTGCCGGTAGAATTAATATAAAGTATTCCTTTCATTGCACTCAACGTCGAAGATTCGAGGAACTTTCACGTCTTTTTCCCAAGATCTGGAAACTAGCTATATATAGTTAATTAATTAACTCGATTCTCTTTTTCTTTTTCTTTTCCAAATGGTGATGATCAATTACCTTATAACTTTCCTTGGAGTTAGCCGAAGTTAAAGTGACAAGTAATATTAAGAAAGGACGTTGCTACGTCTACAGTGAATTTCTACCTACCGAACACTTAAAACTCTTTTTTTACTTTTTCTTTCACCATTTTTTTAAACTATTTAGATATTTTTTTAAAATAAAAAATTACATATTCATTTAAGAACACTTACTTAATTATTAAATAAATAAAAATTAAAAAATATTTTGGTAGAAATCTTCTATGAGCATAGTTTTTCCATTTAGAAAAGAGTACTAGTACTACCTACAGTATTTATAGTTTTACTTACACTTTTACTTACAAAACTCATTTAATTAGTTTTCTTTTAAAATTTAAATTTCAAATTTCAAATTTCATAATTTTCAATATATCAATAACTGACAGTTCAATAAGAATGTAAGTTTTTTGTAAATTTTTCTTAAGTACATTTAACATTTTCCTTTAAAAAAAAAAGAAAAACAAAACATAGTACTCCAAATTATTTTATCACAAAAGGAGAAAAAGAATATATCACAATTAATTATGATATATATCCGTCTAAATAATTAGCTGCTATATAGCTAGGATGGGATACGTACGTAGTACCCCACTTCATTCACGGCATATTTAATTTTCATGTAGACGTGGTTCAAAACTTATATCCGAGCCATATATATGAGATGACACAAAAGTCTTGCAACCTAGAGTACTACGTACTTACAAACACTCATAAATTAGCTTATAAATAATAGATCTACTTTGGCAGGAAACGCGAATTATCATGTGTTGTCAATTAATTATGTTGCTGGGTTTGTCGTACTGGTTTTACAATATCGATTAAAAAACATTTTTGGGCACCTTTTACATGATAAATATTAATCTCTCTTTTATATGTTTGTTTTTCTGGTCTGGTATTGGGAGGAAACTGTCCTCCAAGACTATCTGCTTATTTATTTGCTCCATGATTAATGACATGATAACTGTACGTAGTTCTGGGAATTTATTGGTCCACAAGAACAGAAATAATTATTGAAGTTTGACCGCTTGGCAATGTAGATGACAAAAACATTGTGCTGATCATGTGCGCAATGCGAAAAAGTCCTCATTTTGGTAGCTAGCTAGCTAGATCGAGGTTATTAATGGAGCTGCCTGTGCATGGTTTCTTTAAAATGCACGACCAATATATATTCCATAATTTACCACAAACTAATTAATGTACTTCTAATTTTTCATACGACGTTTATAATTTCGCTGCAATAAATTAACATGATAAGACGTACATTCCTCTCATTTTCAGTACATTAATTAATGTTTCTTTCTGCAACAAGTAGGCATGCATGAGCAGTACCCCTGCATACTATTATATGCTAGTTATGCACAAGTAGGCCATTTTGATTTTAATATGTCCCCTAAGACGCAAGAACTCACAAGGGAATGGGCCAGGCAGGCAAGTGCAAACAGACATATATATACACAAATACTCACAAAAAGGGTTGCAAAGATAAGCTTATGAGTAAATTCACCCTTAATGATGGAGATAAGCCAAACAAGAAAGAGACAGAGATATCCAATCAATATTCTAGTGAATTCTATAGATAGGTTTGTCATATCCTGACAGGCCAGATCAATTAGTGAGACATTTCCTAGCAGAAGAATATGGCTTTGGTTCCTTAAAAAACACTTCATTTCCCAAAGCCCCATGCATACAAAATCAATCCCTTTCTTTTCCTCTCTCACCCACATGATTTCCCCACTATTCTTCTGCAATGAGAAACGCTAAAAAATGAATGTAGGTTAAGAGTACAATTATCTAAGTAGTAGGACAGGGGCAGCGTGGGTTGTTGTTCTCCTTTATTTCCTTTCTTTCTCTGATCTTCTTTTCATCCCTTTACTCTTTATCTTTTTCGGTACCCTTTTACGGGAGAGATGACCTTTTAGTTCTCCATCATGTGCCTCTCCTCCATCACCTTCAACACAAGGTAGTGGATCATCTCACATGAAAGACAAACACCAAAAAAGTATGAGGATACTTTCACCACCAAGTGCATGAATTTCTCAGAAAAAATAAAGGGTGAGAGAGTGCATGAGTATGTACGTACCCAGTTTGCACATCCATGATCTCTTTGACATGTGTCTCTTCCCAGTGCCAGTGGCGTAAAACTTCCATGCTTTCTATGGTGGTGGAGTGTTTTTAAGAAAGTAAAAAACAAAAAGAGTCCAAAAAGAAGCCTATAAGTGGTAACATGTCACTCACACTAGAAAGAATAAAGATAAAAAAGGTGTTTTTACCAAAAAAAAAAAAAAAAGCTTCCATGAATTGACATATGCTTTGCGGGGAAGGATCTAAAGACCTTGGATCTGTTTCTGATTTATATATTTCTTTTCTTTTGATCTTTTCTTTCCTGTATTCAGAAAATGTATTAATTAATGAGAAAAAGTTACTCCCAACAAACCCTGATCATCAATTGGCCTGGGATGTTGGGTCCCGGCTTTCTTTTTATCTACAACCCTCATAATTTTCTGATCTTACAAGTAGAGAATAGTGATAACTCAAGAAACAAACCATGTGAGTGGGGGAGACCTATCTTTAAAATCCAAAAAGAGAATTTTGCCGGCCTCTGTGCAAGGGTCCGAAAGTCAAAGCATCAAATTCAAAAGATGAAAAAAGCCCTGCATGCATCTTTTTAAAAAGATAACCATCCAATTAAACATTTGCAGCCTTAACTACCTAGCAAGCTGCTCGCTCGGAAACAGTAGTAGTACTAAAAACATTGCAGCCTTGGCCTCGATCATCGATCTCATGAATTTCAAAAGTAAGATTGCAGCTAGCTGACAGTACGGGTAGTGTCAACTTCATATCTGGCTTTGAGCAATGGACATATCCATGAAAATTGACTGGTGCATAGGATTATATGCATCTGTGTCATTTTAAAGATGATCACTTAATTGCCAGTGGGTCTTAAATTTTAATTAGTGTGTTCTGCATTGTCACAGATCATATAGCTAGCTAGAGATAATATTCATGAAGTGGGGGGTTTTGCATGCGTATAGTACTGGTCCTAAACAACTTTACTTGATGGGTCGGGAAAATCAGAAGTTGTGAAAGGTACCAGAGATAATATTAATAGACCAACAATAAATCTAGCATGACTTCCAACACCAAAATCGTGAGACCCTCTTTTGACTACCGGCTGTACTTGGAGCAATATTAACTTTCATCAGCTAACTATATATATATATAATGATCATCATATTTGTGTGTATGTATACATGCATGTATATGTGTGTGTGCGCGCGCGCAGAAACACCATTAATGGGGGCAGAAACTTCAGTGCTGTTTCTCCTTCTCCTTAATTTTGATCTAGATCAGGATATTATCTCGCAGTACACTTCTTGTTGAAGGGCATGCAAAGAATTAGACAAGGAAAATATGGTTTCTTAATTCCCTAGATATTGCATGCAGGACGACTCATATTCATGAAGTCGGTTTTGATGGAGAGACAAGATTAATTATCCAGAAACTGTTTAATTCACAGGAATATACTTTCTACTAATTAACAAACTTAGCCAAGTACTTTTGAGACGTTTTCTAGATCTCCTCCTTTTGTACAGCTGAAAACAAAAAAACAAAAAACTACCATATAACTTGTTTTTTCCCCTCTCTCGTAAGTTATGTAAAAGTGTGTAACACGGCATAGACAAGAGGCATGGGAGACAGTAACATTGTTCTTATTTTGCTAACTGAAACACGTCTTCCAAACTACCTAGTGCATGGACAACATTCTTAAAAAAAGAAGAAGGAAGTTTCGTGCCCAACTTTTCGGTTCCATAGTCTTTTGCCTAATTACATGTAAGCAAAAAGAGATTTAGGACTTCATCTACCATCAATTTGAGTTTTTTTTTTTTTTTTTTATTTAGGAAAAGGGACGGTACGTCAATTTCCCCATTTTATTAATCAATAAATCTTCTCAACTTTCCAACACTCCACACTCCATCTTTTTTAAAATTTTTTTTTTAATTTTTTTTATTAAATAATTTTTATATGAATAGTAAATAAAAAATTTGAAATATTTAAAAAAAAAATTCAAAAATTTTTTTTTTTAAAATATTAAAAAATGTGGAGTGTGGAGTGTGGATAAATAGTAGGAGGTTGTGTAGCAAAACCCTTTATTTATAGTCTTCACTTTCGGCGGAAGATTACCATGGACAAAAAAGAACTTAGGAGTTACAAGATCCCAAACCAAGTCCTAAAATATGTCTAAAATTATATTCACTATCGATACAACAATATTAGAATGTAAACTATATTAACTAGGAGTGGGCAACAGGGCTAGACGACCCCGTCTGGCCCCCGTCTGCAAACGGGGACGTGCCAGGGGCTGTTGGGGGATAGGGTTGGGATTTACTCCCTGCTCGACCCTATATATAATAAAAAATATATATAAATAAATTTCTTTAATAAAATGACACCATTTTATCTTACATTTTATTTTTTATAAATAAAACGACATCATTTGGGAGAAAACTCTCCAAAACGTCATCATTTTACATCAGGTGAAAACCCCCCTCCCCTTTGCATGGTCTCGCCGTCCATTGTTGTCTATCACTCTCTAGTTTGGTTTTGGATTTTATTTTTATTTTTCGGTTAGTTTTGGGTGGTGTTGGCGGACAGCCGTGGGGGCCAATCCACCCCTTAGCTTTCCGACGAGGGCACCCATTCATGGGGGGCCAAGCTAGGCCCTAGGGGCCCAACTCTCCCCCCATGGCCCATATAGGGGGACCGTTGGGCAGACGGTGCGAGTAGCACCCATAATATTAACAACTATGCAATGTAAAACACAAGTAAAACTACAATCTATGTCTAGACTTTGGCATGCCAGCTAAATCTAATTTTAACTCACCCTGTGCTAACCTATGCAAAAGAGAATATAGTAATTACCTTCCCTATAATTGTGATGCAATGAAAAAGATAAAGATCGACTAAAAATAGTTATGTCATCCCAAATCTCTCAAATCCTTTCAAGATGGAAAAGAACCATAGCTGAACCAATGAACTATCAATTTAAGTTATTAACTATAACTAACTGTCTGTCCCAAACAAAGATATTCATATCCATGCAGTTAATGGAGCCCAATTTAATGGGGAAATTCCAGCCTTCTATTAATTAATGCGCTGCAGTGCTGTTGCATAAGTGTTAGCAAGCAGGCCACTCCTCTAGCTAACTACTCAGGCCAGATCAGTTTATATTTTATCACATATGGGCTTATAATATGAGTCGAAATTGCCTTCGCACTAACAATTACGCAAATTAATTAGGCCCAAAGCAATTATTGTCTCGTACTGTGATGTTGCATATAATGTACTGTAGAAGCCTAATATATACATGGGCTTCATGCACTCCACACGCCCCACATCATCTACAAATTATTCTGTCAGTTCTGAAGAAGCCTTTTATAGACGAATGGGAGTTTTCTCTCTGGATATAAATGCTTTATCTTATAGAGATTTCATAAAAATAAATTTATAAATTTATATAATTTAATGCAGTATGTTAAATTGTAAAATAAATTTTATTTAATAGATCTAATATATCACATAAAATCATTCTAATTTGTGATTTTTTTATAAAATCTGTGTGACTGTAACGCTTGTCATTTATTTAAAGGCCCATATGTCCTATATATTTTGCATGGCCTCGTGTTGAAGAGAACGGCAACTTCAAAGGTGGTATGTACTGACAAATTAATGTATTAGGTTCATGTTCTTAATTACAGACCCAATTGTTGTCTTTTGCAACGTTCCCTGCGCGCAGATATTCATCCTAAAACAGGGATGAAACCAAACTCACAGCTTCAAATCTTTGAACTTTTTTAAATGGGCCACCAACGACGTTCCAGACTGGAATTTATTAGTTTTTAATGAAGATCTAGGACGGTATTTCTGATTTTATTCTTTTTTATTTTTTATTTTTTATTTTTTATTTTTTATTTTTTATTTTTTTTATTAATGCACCAATATGATCACGTATGGCCGGCGCGTAGTTGTTCATTTTTAAGAATGATTCCTCACTACTACTCGAGCAAGTGATCTTTTTATTATTATTATCATTATTTTTATAAAAAATAGACATCATTTCATTCATAAAAAAATTACATCTGTGACTCAAGTTATAAGCCAGACTAACTCTTATTGTAAGCTTTCCCGTACATAAATATTATGCGACGGACATTGTCTGAACTTCATAAAACTCTTAAAAGAGAGTATCAGTCTCTCTGTATAAAATAGAGATAAAAAACCTTGCATCCAAACTCCATATTCCAAAAGAGGAGAAGTAAACAAAACACCCATTCTCCTAACCGGAGGAGGGAGGAACCCACATTGCTATGGACATATATAAGTCCAATACTTGAGCAAGTCTTGAATATATATATATATATATATATATATATATATATATATGCATTCCCAACTATAAAAATCATTGCTATAAAAAAAACAAAAAAAAAAAAAAAACTATAAAAATCATCAAGTGCCCATGTTCTTTTATGCCTTTATGCCTGCTAATTATCCGAGATGAAATATTTTAGTCACAAACGATTATATTATATAAAAATAAATTCACAAAATAACATGATTTGATATGATAGCATTACTTTGATGGTAAATAAATGAAACTAACAAATCAATTCACAAGCCAAATTATTAGATGATCAGCTTTCTTTGGATATTCCTCGATCAAGCCAAATCTAAGAAACTTTGTCTCCTTCATATATATATATATATATATATATAGTCATCCCATTTAGAACCAACGGAAATTGGACAAGAATATATAATCATTAGCCCCAAAGAAAAATGCTAATTGTACTTAAGAAAAATTTACAAAAAACTTACTTCTCAATATGTCAGCTATTGATATGTTGAAAATTATAAAATTTAAAAATTAAAAAAATGGGTATTGTACGTAAAATTGTAAGTAAATGTAAGACTAGTACTCTAGCCACAAATTAATAAAGGGATGAATAGATCAAAAGTAAATAATAATTGTAATAAAATTCTTTCACTCTGTTTTTGTTACAAATGATGATTAATTTTCTATACCTTCATTAACATCACATAAAAGAAATGCACAAAAGATATATATATATATATATATTATTACATAAAGAAATTTAAGGCCAACCCTAGCTAGCTATATAGCTCGATCCATGGAGTAGTACTTTCATTGAGTTATTTGGAACATTGGTCTCACACATACATTAATATTGCTTCAAGAGTACAAACGATCGATGATCAAGAACCCTAGCTAGCTAGCTAGGGTTATCCAAAGATCCCTGATTTACTTTGGGTCCGATAATTGATAGACGAAAGCACTGAAACAACAGCCATGCAAACAGTGCCTATCAACAGAACACCGGTTGCAACGTTCCCTCTAGTATAGAAGTTCTTAAATGCATTGCCCGGAATCCTTTTTATCTCTATAGAGACTGCAAAACCAGCACCCACAGCCGTAGCCAGAAGCAAGCTGATCATCTGTACGTACGTTGATCAATAATCAAATTAATATTAACTATTCATGGCCTGGAATTCATGATGCATGATTGTTATGAGTACCGGATCATCGAGTGCTGAATATTGTTACGAGCTTTTTATTGACAAAGAAATTAAAGAGCACCAACAATAATAATTCACTCGAAAATGATCAAAAATTAACCTTATCTCCAAAGAAATCAAATTCTGGCAAATACCCATTGCGGATTAACCTCTTTCCTGTAGATGCATAGTACACAGCAAAAGGTAACTGCAACACCGTGTAGGCTCCACTAATCGACGCAATAGAAAGCACATACCTGAGAATATATGTACATATATATATGTTGGAAGGTTTAAAGCAGAAGGAAGAGATCATACATGCAACCAATTGTTATCCATGCTGCATGCATGCATAGCTAATTGATCCATGCAAGTACGCATTCGAAGACTAAAAGTCAATATAGGATATCAATTGAAGTAGTTTGGATATATATATGTTGATCACATATAGATTATGAAGGAGTACGTGCATGCAGTGCAAAATAATTGACATGATCACCTGTATGTAATGAGATCTTTGAAGCTTCCGAATCGAACACCTTCAAAGATGGCTTTGTCAGTAACTAGAAGCACAATAGAAGCGATTATGGACGCTAGAGTGAGGATCCTCAATATTAGGGACGAGATTGCTATAACTTTCGTTCTATCCATCATGCAATTCCTTGCCTCCTATGTCACGAAAGAACCCTAGCTTTTTATAAACAAACAAGAGTACTTGGCTCTCTCTCTCTCTCTACTTCAATATTAGGTTCACTTTTCTTACCTTGTTTTGTCTTTTTGTGGTGGTGACAATTTATATAAATTCATTTTGCCACATTCCCTACAGATAAAACAGGCGAGCGATGAAACCAACTCTTTTATTAATTATGTACCTTCACTTTAATCGATCGAGCAAAGTCTCGAAATAGATGAATCCACTATGTTTATTGGACCCAAGTAGTAGTGGCTAGGTTTCACCGTACCCTCTTGTACGTGCATGCTTAACAAGCAACCAATACAAGGGCCCGGAATGTTTTGAATAATTCCCCCCCTCCAAGTTATAAATTGTCACGTAAAAGTCGCACATTCCTTTCGAAGAAGAGTGATTTTATTATTAATTTTTTTTTTACGAAATTTTATATTTACTCACTTTTTTTCAAAATGAGTCCACAACCTTACACACTCTATGCCTATAATTTTTATTAAGAAATTACTGATTATGGACGTATCTATCATCTTACGTTTGTTAAATTTTCTCTACCCTATTTGCCTTTGTTAAACCCTAGATAAAACCAACTACATCCGGCTATTAGAATTCTATTTAGAGTGACCCATATGTCACAATTTGTTAAGAATTAAGTTTAACTTAATTAAACTTGGGTGTTAAGAGTTTTTTATAACCCGCATCCTTACATGTTCGATTTTCATGAATTCTTTGTGATTCTTGATTTTGTACTCAAACTTGTTCATAAATGCGTGCTTTTGAGACTATATAGTCCATGCTTACATGATTTTATTGCATGATTTATGGTTTAAGAGTCTAGGGTTTGATGTTTTGTTCATAAGGTTTTAAGGCCGAATGATTTTTTCAAAATTTGTCACATGTTGTTGATACCCACTTCAAATAAGTATTAAATTGTGATATATATTTTTATTACAAATAAAAAGCCTCAATAATCACTGAATTTGAAGCTCCAGAGCTTAACCAGTTCCAGACCCGGCTAAGGGTAGGGGATGTCCTCTAGCCAAGGCGTGTGAGATTCACATGCCCATATAGTGCGTGATTACAGCCCCTCCTCTTTATTTTTTTATTTTTTTAAAAAAATAAAAGGGATACATGCAAATCTACGATAAGTTGTGGCTTGTATAAAAGGATGGGCCACTTATTATTTTGGTTTCTTGGCCTTATTATAAAATGCACCCATGTTAGGCCAGCCTTTCAGGGATGGGCCCTTTGCTCAGGTAGGCACGGGTTGATCCACCCAAAATGATTTTGACAGCCCGACCTATAAGAATAAAATATGAATTTTTAAATAATATTATTTTTTTTTTTTAAATTAAGATTTTATTAATGTGCTTGTTTTTGGATTGTTTATTCTTTCTATTAATTTTGGTGGATCAATATATTGTTTTTCCTATGGTAAGATGCTAGAGGTTCTAATTATTTGAGATAATTTGGGAGTAGCCAAAGCATCCTTATCTATTGAAAAATAATCATATAAGATTGATTATCGAAGTATTTTGGGAGTAGCCAAAGCATCCTAATTTATAATGATAATCATATAAAGTTTCAACTTCGTAAAGATATATTGGCATCTGTGTTGTGATTAAATCATTATTTTAGTGACCTAGCCCTAAAGGGAGGTTATTATTTTGTGGTTTAATTAGAATAAGATAGAGATGGTCTAGTGTTAGTGGTAGATTTTTCTAGGCCCAAAGGTATGGAGAATTTATTCATTAGCATTGAATTATTCTAGTCTCATTATTTAGATATTTAGTAAATTTATGTGTGATGCAACCTCTATTTATAGTTGGTTAAAATTTACTATTGGTTAAAGTGACATTGGTTGATTTAAATAAAGTCAAATTCATAGCATTAAAGTGTTTCTTGGTTATTGCAGCTTTAACATTTCCCACTTCACATTTTTTGATGATATTATTCCTATTTCGTTGCTAAATGGTGACAATTTCTCTTACTGGAAAGAAAATATTCTTTTGAAATTGGGGTGCTTAGAGTTTGATATGGTCCGTGTGGACGAACCATCCGCCCTCACGGAATCAAGTACCCTAACACAGGTTTCTAAACATGAACGGTGGGAGTGATCTAATCGTTTATGTTTGTTATTCATGAAATCTCATATCAATAAGAGCATTATGGGTTCTATCCCTGAAATTGATAAGGCTAAAGCATTCCTAAAGGTTGTTGAGGAACAATTCATTCGTTTAGACAAGGCTTTAGCTAGTAAGACTTTTGATAGTAAAAAAGTCTTACTAGCTAAGTAATGAAGAAATTATCAAATAAGACTTTTGATAGTACTAAAGGTGTGCATGAGCACATTATGTTGATAAGGGACATGGCGGCTCAACTTAAAGTCTCTAAAGATGGAGATCTCTGAATCATTCTTGGTACATTTCATTCTGAATTCTCTCCCTTCTGAGTATGGTCCTTTCAAAATCTCTTACAACACACATAAGAATGAATGGTCAGTTAATGAATTATTGACCATCTGTGTTCAAAAAGATGAGAGATTGAAAAATGAGATGCCTGAAAGTGTTCATATGGCCACTCATACTAATGGAAAGACCAAGAAAGGCAAGGATGCTTAACTGCATAAGCACAATATGCAATTCAAGAAAAATGGCAATAAGGATTCTTGTTTCTTCTGCAAAAGAAAAAGTATATGAAAAATGATTGCCAAAATATAAGAGATGGCTCGAAAAGAAAGGTAATCTCCTATTCTAGTGTATCATGAATTATTTTTTTGTAAAAGCTCCTTGAAACACATGGTGGATTGATTCTGGTTCTACAATTCATATTGTTAATACCATGCAAGGATTTCTCAAAGCAAGGAAGCCGAAACCAAGTGAACAATATGTTTATTTAGGAAACAAGATATGTTCACAAGTGGAGGCTGTTGAGATCTTTATATTATTTTTAAAAATTGGTTTTGTTTTAGACCTTGAAAATATATTTTTTGTTCCTAATTTTTCTAGAAATTTGGTCTCAGTTACAAAGTTAATTGACATTGCATTTGAGTTTAGATTTGTTAATCCTACTTTCAATATTTTTAAGGATAATATTTACATTGGTGGTGGAATAAAATTTGATGGTTTATTTAAATTTGAGTTGGATCATAATTTTGAGAATAATTATGTATCCTTATATATTGATGTTGGTATTAAGTGGAGCATCATAAATGAGAACTCATCCATGTTATGGCATAGGAAAGTGGGACATATCTTCATAGAGAGAATTAAAAGGTTGGTGAATGATTGAGTCTTACAAACTCTTGATTTTACTGACTTTAGGACTTGTGTAGACTTCATAAAGGGAAAGCAAACCAACAAGACCACTCATGTGCCACAAGGAGTTCAAGTATTTTAGAAATCATACACACTGATATTTGTGGACCTTAACTACTCTCTTCCTAAATGGTCATAGATATTGTATCTCATTCATTGATGACCATACAAGGTATATGTATCTATACCTTCTAAATGAAAAGGTTAAGGCATTAGATGCTTTCAAAACTTATAAAGCTAAAGTAGAGAAACAAAAGGAAAAGAAAATTAAGATCGTAAAATCTGATAAGGGAGGGGAGTATTATGGTAGGTACACAGAAAATGGACAAACGATGGGTCCATTTGCGAAATTTCTCAAAGAATAGCGCATTATTGCTCAATACACAATGTCCAGCACACCGTAACAAAACGGTGTAGCTAAAAGGAGGAACTGCACGCTTATGGACATGGTAAGAAGCATGATTAGTAATTCTAAACTATCATTATTCTTGTGGAGTGAAGTCTTGAAAACCGTTGTGTATATCTTGAACAAAGTTTCATCCAAGGCTGTCTCTAAGACACCTTTTGAGTTATGTGGACTAGACGAAAACCAATTTTGAGTCATTTACACGTATGGGGTTGTCCTATTGAAGTGGGGATTTATAATCCTCACATAAATAAATTGGATCCAAGAACGATAAGTGATTTTTTCATTGGCTATTTGGTTTACTCCAAAGGATTCAGGTTTTATTGTCCTCCAAATAGTCCTATAATTGTCGAGAGCATAAATGCCAAATTCCTTGAGGATGCTGAACCTAGTAGGAGTGCTTATCCTCGTAAGTTACAATTTGAGGAATCACAAGAGCAGACTAAAACTCCTTCATATGGAGGACGTATGATTATGCTAAGAGAAGATAAAATTGATTACTCTGAACAACAATCATTTCCAAAACAGTCTACTCATGAAGAACAGGTTCAAGCAGAACCTAACCCTAGTTTACAAACTACGGAGTAGGTAGTATTAAGGAAACCCTCAAGAGTAAGGAGACTAGCAATTTCTAATGACTATATGGTTTACCTCCAAGAATCTAACTTTGATGTTGGACCTAAGGAGGATTCAAGCTCATTTTCAGAGGGCATGAATGGAGATAATTTCACATCTTAGTATGATGCCATGAAAGATGAGATGGAATCCGTGGCTAAAAATCAAGTATGGGGTCTCGTTGACTTACCTAATGGAGTAGCAGGCATTGACTACAAATGGGTTTATAAAATCAAAAGGGATGCTTCAGGTAATGTTGAACGACGTAAAACTAGACTTGTGGCTAAAGGATTTACTCAAAAGGAAGGCATTGACTACCATGAAAACTTCTCTCTAGTTTCTAAGAATGATTCATTCAGGATAATCATGGTAGTATTAGCGCATTTTGATCTAGAGTTACATCAAATAGATGTGAAAACGAAATTCTTAAATGAGGTATATATGTTACAACCTAAGGGTTTTAAAGATAACAATCAGAGAGTTTGCAAATTAGAGAAATTTATATATGGACTTAAGCAGGCCTCCCGCCAGTGGTATATAAAGTTTCACGAGGTTATTAGCTCATTTGGATTTATTGAGAACCGTATTGATCAATGCATATACCTTAAAGTCAGTGGGAGTAAATACATTTTCTTAGTCCTATATGTAAATATTTTACTTGCAAAAAGTGATTTAGGCTTTCTTCGCGACACCAAGCAGTTTCTTTCTCAAAACATTGAAATGAATGATTTAGGTAAAGCCTCTTATGTCATTGGCATTGAGATTTACAGAAACAAGGAACAAAGAATTTTGGACTGTCTCAAAATGCCTACATTGAAAAAGTTTTGGAAAGATTTAACATGAAGAGCCGTAAGGCTTCTGTGGCATCTATTGTCAAAGGGGATGCATTTAGTAAAATCCAACGCCTTCAAAATGCATTGGAGTAAGAACAAATGAAAGGGATACCATATGCATTTGCAATAGGAAGCTTAATGTATGCACAGGTATGCGCTAGACCTGACATTGGCTTTGCAGTGGGATTATTGGGTCGATATCAAAGTAACTCAGGTTTGGGTCATTGGAAGACTGCAAAGAAGGTTCTACGGTATTTACAAGGAACCAAAGACTACAAATTGACCTACAGACACACAGACCGTTTAGAGGTGATTGGTTATTCAGACTCGGATTTTGCCAGATGTGTATACACCAGAAAATCTACTTCAGGATGTATTTTTTCTACTTGCTGGGGGTGCTATATCCTGGAAAAGTTATAAGCAAACTATTGTTGCTACGTCTACTATAGAGGCAGAGTTCATAGCATGCTATGAAGCTACTACACAGGCATTATGGTTGAGGAATTTCCTCAGTGGTCTTAAGATTGTTGATTTAATAGAAAGGCCACTAAAGATTTTCTATGATAGCATTGCTGCAGTTTTCTTCTCCAAAAAGAATAAAAGCAGTAGCAAAAGTAAGCATATCAACATTAAGCACCTCAGTGTTAGAGAGAGCATAGCACCCCAGTGTTAGAGAGAGCATTAAGAGGAATAAGGTGTTTATTGAACACATAAGTACTGAGTTGATGATTGCAAATCCCATGACCATAGGCTTACCAGTATTGCAGTTCAAGGGTCATGTGGACAATATGCAACTTGTCAATTTATTTTTAAGTTTAGTTTCTCTTTATTTGGTCTATAGACATACAATATTCATTTTGGTTTTATTTTGAAGAATAAAATTATTTTGCGCATATTGTTTTTATCCATGGGGATAATGTAAAGTAGGACCCAAATGACTTATTGGTCATAAAGTTGTTTGCTCATATGGTATTTATTTAAGGGGTATTGTACACGTGATACATGGAAGGGATTGCTCGACTTTATAAGGGACTTTACCGCCATAATTCGTGTATAATATTCTTTATTTGAGTGTGAGTATTCTATAACTAGTTGAAATAAACAATATTTGGCCATATTTGTTTTTCTATCACCCTATATGGAAATTTGTGTGATATGAGAGTCAAGTGGGAGAATGTTATAATTCTATTTAGAGTGACACTTATGCCACCGTTTGTTAAGAAGTTTAATTCAATTAAACTTGAGTATTAAGAGTTTTATGTCTAATGAACAACTAGTAATGGATAATTCTTATTCCTTGATAGGAAGAATAATTCAAGACTAACTCTGTTAGAGGGTCCCTAGTCTAGCCTATAAATAAAGGGCATGTGTACACCTTCAGTACGGCAATAAAAAAAGGCATAGGCCAAAAGATTCTCCTCCTACTCACTTTTAACATATTTTTCTTAAAGTGAGATTTCTTTTAGACTCTTGTTTATTCTTGAATCACCATGACAGGAGGTACCTGCTATTTTATTTCCGCTACTAGCTATTTCATATCCAGTATATTCTTTCACCGGCCTCCTTTTTTGAGGGTTTATTTTCTTGAAAAGATATTCAATAAATGGCAATATTAGATTCATTTTCTTACCCTTACTTTGTATAAAATAACGTTGTTCATCATCTGATATCAAGCAATTACGATAAAAAGATAACAAGTAATCCCCCTTAAACTTTCAACCAGTTTGTTATATTTCAACAATTATCTCCCAAACTATCAAAAAATTATAATACACTCCATGTAGAGAGGTAAACTTTCATAAAAATTTGTAATTTGCATTTCTACCTATTCGGATCACTTCTTTTTTTTTTATTTCACAGGGATTATATTGTCTTTTCCAAATTTGTTAGGAATAATTTGAATTTTTTCAACGGAAAATGTTGTAGGGGGTACACTGCAAACTTTTATTGCCACAGTTAGTAATTTAGGGAAGTGATTGCAGACGGTGCTCTAGTTTGGGAGGTCGTGTATTTTCTCCCCAGATTCCTTTTGCCACATTTCCTGCCCATGCCAAGAAAGGATGGTCCATTCCTTATTTTCCAAGGCGGGTTGGGAGAAAAACCAGACAACTCCTCCAAATTGATCCAGGCATTGTTCCTCATTATTCAAGCAAGTCTTAAAACAGATGAACCCACTATGTTTATCGTACACCCAAGTACAAAGGCAAGTAGCAATTGCTTGACAAATCGGCAATAGTTAATTCCTTCCCAATTGTAAAATTAAATGCCATCAAGTGACATGGTTTCTGCATGTCAGCTTGTGCTAAAAAACAGTATCTAACTCACGATCTAAATAAGTTTTGAACTTTAGTCTTCACCAAGGAAAACAAGGTTCCATTTTGAGCTGAATCTCATTGATAGCAGCCTCATCCAATTTCGAACTAACGGAAATTTCAACAGAGTAAATTTAAATGGCCATGAAAGTGGTCAGTATGAGATAAAGGCGTAGGTGACAAGTGCTGCCTCTCTAGTTCTTTACAGCATGCACATACATTGAGAGATTATTATTAGAATATATAGAGGAAGATACTTAAAAGAATGTAATTCAAAAGTTTTAATTTGAGTAATGATACAAACTTTTCCCCGTACCGTCAAAGCATTTCGAAATCTAATATGCTGCTCTTGAAGCAAGATATCTAATGAACCCAGCTGCTTTTGGAACACAAGGCACTACAAAAAATACCGTCGATGACTTCTCTACACAAGGCCCTATGGATAAGAGAGAAGAAAAGCATACTAGATGACTCTTGCCGAGGACTAACATCTACTCACACTTGATTGATCGATAAATGTGACGGACAAATAGCAAAGCAGCACGGAAGCCTACACTTCCAAGCATCAGGAAGAAACCATAGCAGATGCAAGCCATGTAACCGAAGAAAAATGAGGTTTGCATAAACCCAGACATATCTGACCGTGCATAGTAGTAATATAGGCAATAGGCATAGATAAATAGCCCGGTCGATCCACCGCACAGAAAAGATCTGTAACAAAATTAAGCATTGAGATCAATCTTGGAATCAATATATCCAAAGTAGATAACTCTAGATAAAATGATAAAATGAACATTCTTAAGCATTCAGCATTCATTTTTTTATGCAGGAAAGATAAAATGAACATTCTTAAATTCCAGCAAGTTCAACTTTATTCAAATATAATTTGCCATAATATGTTGTCAAACAATGCAAAATGATAAGAGAAGCAATCTTGTTTGAGGAAAAGTATGTTAAAGTGTAAAATTATGTTAAAATGAGTATGAGTAATGTAACCATTCACGTTCAAATCATCTTTACAAATTGAACCAACAGCCACGAACCAATCCATAGTCAACAAGACTGCACTAACATCATGCCTAAGCTGGCACATATTTATACCCCAATACAATTTCAGCAAAAACATAATGTTCGCAGCATTTTTTTTTTTTTTTCGCCACAACAAAAACACACAGAAACTTTGAGAATTGGTACAAATTTATCAAATTCAAAAACTCCAGAACTTCAATGAGGACTCACACAGTAATTAATTAAACAACGCTGACATAGTAATTCATTATATAACTAGCAGAACTTTAATTCCCCCCCCCCCCCAAAAAAAAAAATGCAGCTCATCCTAAGTTTCTCACGAGTACTCAAGAGGAAGAATAAAAAAGAGATAAGTAATGGGCCAAGTCCTGCATTATAGCTATTCAAGCATAACAACAGAAAGGCAATTCAAACAAACATGAAGATTAACATAAAGTCAAGAACAGCTAAGAAATTTAAAGTATCTGAGCAACAATTCAAAAATAAAGCATCAGAAACAATAAGAGCAACATCATAAAGCATTACCAAGCGCTCTTGGTAGGAAAAAACATGGGGCAAAAAGACGTTCCAACAAACCTCCATAAAATGTGTACACTTGATAGATAGATAAGAGATAATATTTACCACTTAATTGCAAAACACCAGCATATGGAGCTTTTTTTCAGATCATTCAATTCGTCATCATATTATTTTACATAATTTCAAGCGAAAAATACATATTGAAACTTCATTTTCAGGCTTCCAAATGCTTCATGATCATATGAAACGCCATTGAAACAATAAAATAATGCAGCATTGATAAAAATTCAAGGTAGATAACATAAGCAAAATCAAATTTACCCAGAACTTGAAGAATGAACTGACAGGATTCTTGAATTCAGCAAACAATCAACACATATAAATAGAAATGGGTGCTTACCTCCACCACCACTCGTGATCCTCAGCCGCAAGTTGAAAGTATGTCAGTGCCACAGTAATGAAAGCAGTGACTATCAGGAGAATTATAAAGACGATAAACAAGATGCTATAAATGGTATATATCCTGTGACCCCAGACACTGGCAAATATATAATAAAGTTCAATGTATATAGCACTGAAAGGCAGAAAGCCTGCCATTGCCATCTGTGGAACCGCTCCCCGGTACCATGGCAGAGGTGGAATTTCTCTGGGATATTTGGTGGTGCGGCAAGGAGCTTGGAATTCAGCCTTGCTATTCTTACCAGCAATCCCACCCAAAACCAGCAATGGTGATGTTACTAATGTCCATATAAGAACTATCACCACAATTGTACCAAATGGTAGAGCAGCAGTGGCATTATAAGCAATTGCAACAGTATTCAGAAAACAGAACATAAGAAACAGTGGCCCACAAAAGAGGCATCCAGTCAGCAATAGATTCCTAACCTGTCATGTCAGAAGATTGAATATCAGCACATGCAATGGAGGCAACTCAAAATCAAAATGCTTAAAAGGAATTCATGAACACATACCCAGTTAGTTCCCTCTAGCTGACAATAAAAGGATGTTGCAATATAGCCTGCAATTCCTGATGTGAGGGCATATATTACAACCAGTGCCGTAAATAGAGCCCCACGGTTGTAGGGATAAAACACACCAACAAGTGCTAGCACAAAAATGAACACCGTGCTGCATGGAAAGCAAAAATACCAGATAAAATAAACGTTACACAGTAATAATACGTATCCGTATGGAGAACATCTTAAAATGATATTCAGTGCAAGACAACAGAGAGATTAAAAATGAACTTACAGAGTAAATAGTTGGGAACCAGAACCAAGGGCAGCTGCAAAGAGAGACTTGTACTTAGGGTACCTGAATACATCTCCATGGATGTACTTCCATCCGGTCTCTTCCCGGTCTTCAGCTGCTTCTTCATCATGGGCATATCTTTTATAGAGAGAGAAAAAAGCAGAACTTAGTGATGAGTCGAGACAGACGGGACACAAACTAGAACACTCCAAGCAAACAGGCAGACCCAAAACCGAGATGGGGTTATAAAATGATGCTTACTTGACAAAATCGTTCTTAAGGACTCGCATAAGAATTGTGGCAAGAAACCCAGTGAGAAGAAGCACAGTCACACATGAATTTATGATGGAGAACCAATGGATCTCCAGGTGATGAGGAAGTGAAGAAGAATGTGAGTACTTATCCATCCTCTTGTCAAAAGGGGTGTTTGTTTCCTTCCATTTCACAGTATACAAAAATTCCACCTCAACACTTTTATCCTCAGTAAGGTCCACTAGGGCATGTGGGTCTGTTCGGGCATTGATTTCAATCACGCGGTCCTTGTTATAAAATATGTCGAAATGAATATGCTTATAAAGGTAATATCTGTACTCGCTTGGGTCTTTGCCTTCCTTGTCTACCTTCCCTATGAAACCCCAAATGGGCAAGTCATCATAATACATCTGAAAGTAATAATCCTTGATAACGGCAGCTCGGAACTGAGCCACGTCTTCCTTTTTAAGTTTTTTACTGCAAACTACCTCAGAATCTTTCTCACTCCGGAAATCAAGTTTGTAGGGGGCATCAACTAAACGATCACCGTTTAGCACTTCACCAAGAGCTTCCTTTTTCTCTTTCAAATGATCTGCAGTTGGATCCAACTAATTAAACAAGTTCCTCAGAAAAATATGAAATTATGTGTCGAAAGAACAAAAATATCCTAATGGACTGATGCAAACCTGATGAGCAGAACGGGAGATCAAAATAGCGGTAAGTTTCACTGCAAGAGAGGAGTATAAAATAAATAATATTAGCCTATTTAGAACAGAAACTTCGCCCCACATTCAGAAAATCAAACATTAAACTAACTACAGTACGATCCAATGGGAATGCAGTCCTTAAAACCTATATGGTTCTCGAAAATAAAACCAAGGATGTCATTTCTACAAAGAAAAACAGAGGCTTTTCTCAAATGTGTAAGAACATCACAAATATCAAAGGCAAGATTCAGCTCTGGGATTAAATAATCTACATATACTATAAATAAATAAAACAGAAAACAGATCCACGTTATACATCAACATTCCGAAACCCAATATATCTCCCTATCTAACATCGTACCATGTTTAGTAGCCCGCAAAGACGCATTTTAAAAGAAAACCCTAATTCCAAATCTTAAAACTTTGTTCGGAACTAAAACCTTGTAGTAAAACAAAGCTTCGAAAACAGTATCTTACTAAAACATAAAAAAATAAAAAAGCTTCTTTTTTTCCATTTTTCAACTAAGCGGCAATTCTCAGTGAAACAGTGCCTCTAAGAACCATTTTAGATCCAGCTGAACCAACACCAAAATCTACGAGTCCATGACTAACGAGATCTATAGCACGCAGATCGAGCTTCAAGGCCATAGAAGGAAAGCTGACCTGGGATTGTGGAACGGACCGACCTTGTTGGCGTAGAGAGGCACAAGGTCTCCTGTCTTGTAACGGTGATCCGATGCACCCGACCTCACCTGACCCGCACCAAACAGCACGACCAAAGCGATGACCACCACCACCGCCACAGTCTTCTCCATTTCTTCCCAGACACTAAACCTAATCGAAAGAGAAAACCAGAGAGAGAGAGATCTGAGCTCCGGAATTTGGTCCTAATGGTCGCACAAAACGGTGGGAGAGTATTAATAAAACGTTGGGATCAATAGTCTTCGAAAGAGAAATGGTGCCTGCCACCCAAGGACATGCGATGCCTCACCTCACCTCACCTAAACGAGGTCGTTTTTAGTTGGACCCCTAGCTCGAAATTTGTCGGCGGAATATTATAATACAAAAGAAATGCTATTGTGTATAACAATTAACAATCCATTTTTATTCAAAAAAAAAACAATCCATTTCCCCTTACGTTTTTTTTTTTCCTTTTTTAAATCTTGAATTTTTTTAAAGAGAAATAATATTTATAATTGTATGATGTGTAATTTTTGTAGATTTCTTTTAAGAAAATAGATAAATTTAGAATTTATATAAAAAATTACTTTTTAATAATAGATCTTACTTGAATGCGCAAATCTTATATATTTTATAACTATATCTAACATTATTTATATATTATATAATACAATTAAAATAAGTTTATATGAAAAGTAATTTAATTACAGCAAGTATAATTAGGATAATAAAATAAAGATAAGCAATATTCTATAAATGTTGTTATTTATATAAATAAAATAATATTGACTTGATTATCTACCATTTTAAATAAAAAATAATAATGATAGAAGAAGTCTTGCATGAGAATTGAATAATTTAAGATTACATTTGGATGTTAAGTTGATCTGTAAATAATAATATTTTATTAATTTTATTAAAATATATTTAAATGTATAAAATAAATTGAAATATGTGTTTGAATTAAATATATACAATAGGTTAAAATATATTTAAAAAATAATAATAAATTTAATTAATAATTTATTTGAGATAGATTATTTTTTTCATCTGTTAAAAGACGGTTAAAATCCTTCTTAACGTCCAAACTCAAAATCAGACAAATTTGTTATAGGGGCGGAGGTGAGATTAGTGAAGTCGGAGGGGGGTGGGGGTGAGAGAGTAGGTGGTTGGGCAGTCAACGCCTTGGGATCATCACGATTCACAACCTTCCCTCCAATATGGATCACAACCCAACCCTTTTTTTTATAAAAAATTGTTTAATTTTATTGTATTTTAATATTTGGAAATGATTCCATTTTTCTTTAATCACAACTTCAATTCCACTCTTCATTTCTTGAAGAGGAGGGAATAAAACATAATGTTCTAAACTTTTTATATACAATTGCAGTATTGTAAGTTTATGATTGTCTTTTCGTTAAATAGTTCTTCTCATAATCTACTACATATATTTCAGAAAAAATCTACATAACTACCTACGATTCACATAATCTCCACATATCATATTTTTTTAATTTTTTTCTTTTATCAAATATTTAATATATGAATAATAAATAGAAGAATTGAATTAGTTTAAAAAGAATAAATTTAAAAAAAGTATTAAAAAATTTAAAAATTAAAAAAAATCTAGTGTGTGGAGGTTAGAGAAATTGTATAGCATTACTCTATATTTCACGCTGCTTGAATGTCAATAATAGTAATTACCTCTTTAAGTATCTAAATTTGAAATTTTTTTAATCTGACATATCACATTCGGATTAAGCCGCCATCCACACTAAATTACAAATAATCATTCCTATAGTTAGAAAAAAAATTATAAAAATAAAAAAAAGCTACTTAAAAAAAATAAAAAAACCAAGCAACTTAAAAGAAAAAATTAGGTTCACTCTAATTTTGAACTTTTTATCATCTATAGTTAGAACACCATTAATAATTCGTTAAAAAAAATGCATCGGCACTCGTAGACCAATATGTTAAAAAGATAAATTATAGATGCTATTTTAATATTTAGGCCTTTAAAATAACTTAGACATCTTTATAAAACAACAAAGATTAATCAAACATGCTTACATTAGTTGTGCTTGGTTGTCATTAATCTCAAACACATTGTATCATAGCATAGTAATCATAAATCAATCAACTATTCTAATTGACATCCAATGCACTATTTTTTTTTTTTAACTTATCTTAAATTAGAATCGATGTTCATTAATTTATGTTAAGTTCATTGTCCTAGCTTGTACCATGCAACCTAATTAGGAGCCTTCAAATCAATATTAGTTATGAAAGAGTAATATTGGACTTTTTGGCATTTACTTCTTGTGGCACTTATAACTTGAATTATAGATATGAAACCAACTTTATTTTACTTCCCTTTCACTTAACTAAAAATTGACACCAATTTTGTGTCATTCTTACTTCTTTTTACTAGTTAGAAAAATTCCAATATCGATACTCAAATTTTTCAAGAATCATGTGTTTGAACCCTAAAGTTGTGTTTAGATGTTAAACCGAGTTGAGTTCTTTATGAATAATAGTGAGTTGAGATAGTTAAGTGAGTTTTATAGGGCCCACCTAATATGAGTTTAGATGTGTTTATATGTTAAAATAAGTTTAGATGTATTTATAGAAAGTTGAAAAGGTTATAGGTTCCACATGTAAAAAAGTGTTAAGTTGGAAAATATTGTGGGTCTCATGTGTAAAGAAGTTTTGAGGTAATATGAATTTAGTGATTTGAAAATTCATATTTAGATATTAAAATATGTCTAAATCTGAACCGAACTCAGCTGAGTTAAGTGCAGTTAAGGAACCGAACAAGCCCTAAGGCACCGTTTAGATGCTAAAAATATATTACATTCTCGATGAATAGTAATGAAATAGTTCGTTTATAGTAATAAAATATTTTGTGAATGATAGTAAAATAATAGTGAATAACTTGTAAATAATAGTGAAATAATAGGAAAATAATATTGAATAGTTTGTAAATAGTAATAAATATTAGTAAAGTATTTATAAATAGTAGTGAAGTAGGTTGAAAATATTTAAGAATAGTTGCATTTTCAAACAAGCCCTAAGATTTTGACCAGCCTAGAATTATCCAAAAATTCTTAAAGAGTCAATAACTTCAAAGAAAGATAAGCTCAATTAAACAATTCCAAGAGTATGAAACTTTATGGATTAATAATTTAATATGGCTAGTTTGGTAGCACTTTTTAAGAACAAAAGTGTGTTGCAAGAAAAGTGCTGTCAAACAAAATACTCCTTAAAAACTTTTAAAAATTGGTACTTACAAATATTTCAAAAGCAATTACTCTATATTCCCTCCGTCCACCCTACGCACAATGGCCAGTAGGGATGGGCAGGCAGCGAGGTCGCATCTGTAAGAGTTTTATTCTCATTTGGTAACCCAATTTACACATTAGAGTTAAAATATTATGGAGATATAGCAGGCTAAATAAAAAGACTATCATGAGTTATAAAGTGACCAAAATACCTCCATATATATGATGGAAAGTTGTAGGTATACATAAAATTATGGTGAAGATGTAAATCCTTAATCCTCTTATTGCTTAAAGAGTAATACTAAATACAGTCTTAGGGTATGTAAGTCATTTGAACTCATTTTGAAAACAAAAAAAGGTAGATCTACCATTAAAAAATAGATTTTTTATGTAGGTCTCAGTTTTACTCACTTTTTTAAAAGGAGTGCACGAAACTTACACACCTTAAGATTACAAATATCATTTATCTTGATTAAATAGATTTTTTGACCATTAAATAAAGAGTTCTTCTACTCATCATCTTTATACCATACACTTTCTAAGTTAGGAAAAATTAAAAATTAAAAATAGGTATATAGTATAAAAATAATGAGTAAAATTTTTTGATGTATAAGTAGGGGTAAGCATCTGCCGGTCCGGACCGAGAAAACCGGACCAGACCGGCCATTTTGGAGTCCGGTCCGGTCCGGTCCAAATTTTTTTGGACCGAATGCATTTGGTCCGGTCCGCGGTCCGGAGGTTTTTCAGACCAGACCGGACCGAATGTACCTAATTTCTATATATTTTTTATATTTTTTATATATAATTAATTATATATATAATTATACTATATTATAATTAAGTATAGACTAATAGTCTAATACTTTATATTAATATTATTATATAGTTATACTAATAGTTATATTAGTTTAATTAAACTATATTATAGTGATTTATTATAACTTATTAACTATATTATATATTAGTATAAGTTATAATGATTTAGTATAGTTATAACTATTAACTATAGACTATAGTTATACTTATACAATTATACTTATACTAATATTACTAATATATAGCTATAACCTATGGTCCTATACTATATTACTAATACTCTAATACTTTATAGTTTATACTAATATTATTATGTAGTTATACTAATAGTTATATTAGTTTAGTTATACTAATTTATAGTGATTTATTATAACTATATTATATATTAGTATAAGTTATAATGATTGAATATAGTTAATAAGTTATAACTATTAACTATAGACTATAGTTATACAATTATACTTATACTAATATTACTAATATATAGCTATAGCCTATACTATATTACATTATTACTAATACTCTAATACTTTATAGTTTATACTAATACTATTATGTAGTTATAATAATAGTTATATTAGTTTAGTCATACTATATTATAGTGATTTATTATAACTATATTATCTATCAGTATAAGTTATAATGATTTCGTATATTTATAATTATAGACTATAGACTATAATTATACTTATATAATTATACTTATACTAATATTACTAATATATAGCTATAGCTATTAGCCTATACTATATTATAATTAAGTATAGACTAATAGTCTAATACTTTATATTAATACTAGTATATAGTTATATTAATAGTTATATTAGTTTAGTTATATTATATTATAGTGATTTATTATAACTATATTCTATATTAGTATAAGTTATAATGATTTAGTATAGTTATAACTATTAACTATAGACTATAGTTATACTTATACAATTATACTTATACTAATATTACTAATATATAGCTATAGCCTATACTATATTACTAATACTCTAATACTTTATAGTTTATACTAATATTATTATGTAGTTATAATAATAGTTATATTAGTTTAGTCATACTATATTATAGTGATTTATTATAACTATATTATATATTAGTATAAGTTATAATGATTTAGTAATAATAGTATTTTTTTTTTAAAGAGATTTAGTAATAATAGTATTAGTAATAATTTATATCAATGTATTATTATATAATATATAATATTAGTATCACTATATCATTATAATATATAATTACATATACACACAGACACTATATCATTATAGTATTAGAATCATAAATTATAATATTTATAATATATTAAATTTGAGTCATTTACATACTCTACGCTAGTAACAAATTAGCAATTAACATTTAACATTATAAATATAATTATAATTAATTATTTTTTAAATGAGTTAATTAAATAATCCACATTAAATAGTTTATTTAATTTTAGTATTACTAATTTAAATAATTTTTTTAATTCATCTATGTGCCAAAAAGATAAAAAAAAATCATTAAAAAAAATCACATGGGAGCTGCCTCAACAAAGAACGGCGTCGTTTGATTCAAAATGGATCCCAAACGGTGTCGTTTTAGTCACTGTAGGCCAAACAAAGAACTAGGTTGCGTGAAACGGCGTCGTTTCTCGCAACCCAGTTATTTTTTTTTCAATTTACTTACCTGAAACGGCACCGTTTGGGTCTAATTGAGAACCAAACGCCGCCGTTTGGTTCGACGATCCTGGAGTCGTCTTCCCCCCCCTCGCGAATCGATTTCACTTTTTCTAAATTCCCCCCAACTCCTCCAGCGAAAACCCTAGAATTCTTCAAGGAAAACCCTCCGTCCCCTCCGTCGCAGCAGGCTCGCCACCACTCGGTAGTCGGTACTCTCTCTCTCTCTCTCTGTCCGATTTATTCAAATGCTCGACGGGGATTAACATCAATGTCTATTATAATTTATCTCATTACAAAGCACAACAGCTTCTTCTGCTAGCTAGTGTATCGGCACTTTTTAGTATTTACAAAGAACATAGTTGAGATGGTAAGCACTTTTTATGGGAGAACATAGTTGAGACCGAGAGGATTTGGTTAGTTTCAAATTTTATTTTATTTTTTTCTGGTTCCAAAACTGGTTTGTTGAGAGAAAATTAGTTGATTGTGAAAACTTATGTAAAATTATGTTGTAACTAGTGTTGATGTATTGTCACATGAAAAGAACTGAAGTGTGCTCAACACGGCTCGAGCGGACCCAACTGGCGCTCGAGCGAAATCAGGCAGAGTGCTTCGCTCGACTAGCCGCTCGAGCGAAATCAGGCAGAGTGTTTCGCTCGACTCCCGCTCGATGTTCCGCTCGAGCGAATTTGTGAATGTTAATTTTATTAATGTTAATTTGGAGATGGTTAATTTGTGAATTAGCCAGCTCCAAATTATTTATTTATTTATAATTTTATTCATTGTAGGTATCCTTTCTATTTTTCCACAAAGAACTGATGTGTCAATTTTCTATTAATGGATATAAAATTGTAAATGACCTAATTAACATCATGCCTTGATTGAAGTTAACTTACCCTATCAGTTGACTAGTGCTTTCACATGTGGCGCTTAATTATATATGTTGTGCTGTAAGTTTGTAATAAAGCAGCCCTCTATCTTTGTCATTTTCTAATCTTGACATTATTTGAAATGTTTTCCCCAATGTCCCCATATATTTGTTTTTTTCTTACATTTGTTTTTATTTATTTTTCCTTGTTGCTCTATATCATTTATTAATGTTTGTTTTCTAAGTCTTTTGTCCACTTGTCCTTTTATCCTTTTTATAGATGGAGTCTTCTACACATGATGTGCAAGAGTCAACACAAGACATACTCCACCCCCACCCCCATCCAATGTAAGTGAACAATCAGTTGGTGGGTCACAAAGAGGTAGAGTTAGGTCTTTCGTTTGGGATCATTTTACAATCATACTAAAAGGTGATCCAACTAAACCTAGGGCTGCATGTCATTATTGTGGTGCTTCGTATGCATGTGATACGAAGACCAATGATACGAAAAACATGAAGAATTACATTGAGAATCAATGTAAGAAATTTCCATTTAAGAAAACGGATAAATCCTAGACGACTCTAGGTTGGAAGGTGGAGGGAGGAAGTAGTAGTGTTAGTGGGGGACTTGTGTCTATTGCATTTAGTGTTGAGGCTTGTCGACAAGCCTTAGCAGAGATAATTATTCTTGATGAGTTGCCCTTTAGGCATGCTGAATGAGAGGGTTTCAGGAAGTTTATGCTTGTGGTTTGCCCTAAGTGGGTAGGGATTCCATACCGTATGATGGTTGCCAATGATTGTTTTAATTTGTTTTTGAAAGAAAAACAAAAGTTGAGAAATGCTCTTCTAGGGCAGCGAATTTCCCTCACCACAGATACATGGACATCCGTGCAAAACCTAAATTATATGTGCCTCACAACACTTTTTATTGATGATGACTGAAAGTTACACAAGAGGATTCTTTCCTTTTATTTGGTTGAAAATCATAAGGGTGATACACTTGGTAAGGGTATAGAGATGTGTTTGATTGATTGGGGGTGACCAAAATTTCTTACACTCACTCTTGATAATGCAAGTTCTAATAATGAGGTTGTTTCTTATTTGAAAAAAAATACCAAGTATAGGAGAGACACGATCTTAAAACATAAATTCTTGTTATGCCTGCATTTTGAACTTAATTGTTCGTGAAGGGTTGAAAGAATATGATGAGTCTATTGCGAAAGTGAGGGGTGTTATGAAGTATGTTAAATCCTCCCCTCAAAGGTGGAGTTTATTTAAAAAATGTGTGGGGTTGGCAGATATTCAATCCAAGGGCCAAGTTTGCCTAGATGTACCGACTAGGTGGAACTCCACCTATCTTATGTTGGAGAGGGCTTCCAAATTTAGAATGATTTTTGATCGGTTGGAGGAAGAAAATCTGTGCTTCATTGGTAGTTTTGGAGATGACGATGTCGATGATGAGGATGTGGACCATGTGGCAAATAGGAGAAAGCCAAAGAAGTTAGGGCCTTCCAATGCATCCGATTGGGAGAAGGTAAATGTGTTTGTGAGATTTCTTCAATTATTTCATGATGCAACTTTACCCTTCTCAAGGGGTGAATATGTAACTTTTAATACTTTTTTTCCGGAGTTGGTTACTATTAAAGATGCCATTAACATAGAGTGTGAAGAACGAAATCCCGTTGTGGGATTAATAGCCACAAATATGAAGAGAAAGTTTGACAAATATTGGGAGAACTTGGAAAATCAGAATATGTTGCTCTATGTTGGTGTTATTCTTGATCCTCGCTACAAGATGCGATATCTTAATTTTGGGTTGGGACAAATGTATGCACATGATAATGCAAAAAAAATTGATTTTAGTTGGAAGGTGAGAAATGTATTTATCCGCATGTATGAGGCATACAGAGAAAATGAAGAAGGGCATTCTCCTCAGCGCACAAGTTCCCCACATGAAGATGTATCTCCTTCAACTGACAAGATGGCGAGTAGAAAAGCAAATTTGATGGCCCAATTTAAGCAACAGTTACAGTCAGAAGACAGTTTAGAAAGTAAGTTAGAGATTGATAGATATCTAGCTGAAAGATGTGAGGATCAAGATGATAGTTTTGACCTTCTAATTTGGTGGAAGGTGAATTCAGCCAGATATCGCGTGCTTTCAAAAGTTGCATGCAATGTGCTTGCAATACCGGTATCTACTGTCGCCTCTGAATCTACATTTAGCATTGCGGGTCGTGTACTTGACCCTTTTCCGAAGTAGTTTAAATCCAATGAGTGTTGAGGGTCTCATATGTGCACAAAATTGGCTTCGTTCTTCTTCTACTCCAATAAGCCTTAGCACTTTACTGGATGAAGTGGAGAAATTTGAGAAGCAGCTGAATATGGGTATGTAATAAATTATCTTCTATAGTTCTATGTGCTGTAATTTTATTTTGTTTTATTTTCTATGTTATGTAATTTTATTTTACTTGTTTTGTTTTAAATTTTTATGGATAAAACTTGTTGGGGACCCAAACGTTGTTGATTCTATGAAGGCGTCAAATTCAATGCCTACTGGCCCTACACCCAATCTTGATTAAAGACTAAAGAGGTAAGAAGATTGTTGCTTTACTTGAAAGGCTGAAACGAAATTTGTCATCAATCATGTTTAGTTATTTTGACAAAAACTCATGCATCAATATTGGCCATTCTCTTTCTAATTTATTAATAACCTGTTTTACTGGTTTTTTTTATGTATCACAAAGAGCCATGGTATTTACCATCAGTTTGGGATTTAATTGTATTTTTTTTAAGAAAAAAAGGAAAGGAAAGAAAAGAAAAGTAGACCGACCATGTAGAACTTGTAAAAAGCAGCTGCCTTGATTAGAATTTGATTTGATATTATCAAACACATTTTAGTCTTTTAGTTTGTTTAAATTACTATATAAAAACAAAACCATTTTTATTGACACATTAGTCTGAACCAAAATCAGAATTTCTTCAGCCCCACTCAAAAGAATATTTGTCTGGTGATCTTTTCCTTGTTCTTTCTTTTTTGGTGGTTTACTCTGATCTGATCTTAGAAAATTTGGAATGTGCAAGCAGTGCACCACATGTCCACATCTCAAAAATCCTTCATTCATGGTGAGATATATTGAAAACAAAAATAAATAAAAAAGATTAGGCAGCATCAATGCATCATAATATAATTATATAAGTCATTTGCCAGTAGAAAATAGTGAAAAATTATCTGGATGACAATTAGTTACTTTCAAATCCTCCATGATTTTCAATTATAGTGGATAAAATAAATTAAGGGAGAAGGTGCTCATTGTTCGTAGAATTGAGATTTCAGTAAGTGTTTACTTTCCAAGTCTATGATGTTGGTTAATAAGTCTTAGTCCAACACCGATGACACATGTTATGTTTCCACATCAAAAATAAATTAATGTAATAGTTTTAATTTAATAAATTAATGATCAAAATGAGAGAGGACAAAAAGAGACAAACTAATTTTCATTACTCAATATTCTATCTTGTTAACTGAACAAAAATGGAAGCTTATATTTTTTTTGATCTTCTACTTCATATTATTATTATTATTATTATTCACCTGTTTTGTTTGTTTATTTTCTTGGCAATGAAGTAGTACTGAAAGCTAATCACGTGGATCAAATTCAGAACAGATGAAAGCTGAAATTTCAAGGTTGAAGATTACGTAATCCCAAGAAGCTGCAATTTTAATTAGTTCTGTTTCTCAATTGCTTAGAAGTTAGGTATATAATTAGACACCAGTACTTGTAATAACTTTTGTATTAATTAGTTCTGTTTCACTTCAGTTTATAATTTGTAATTTGTAAGTAATAACTTTTGTATTATTATTTTTTATTTTTTTGTATTTTTCTAGTTTTTTATATAGATTAGTTTTTTTTTTATCATTGCATTTTTCAAGATCTGTGTTTTTTTTAGTATTTTTAGTTAAAAACTGTACAAAATTTGAAGTGGGCCGAAAATAATTGAATTTGGGCCCAACAAAAGTCAAATTTAGATGGGCTGAATGACCCATTTGGAGCATGTACAGATCGAATGGACCAACCCTGGACCGGACCGGACCAGACCGGACATGTCTATACTCGGTCAGGTCTAGGGTTGAAAATATCTGGACCGAATAGGTCCGGTCCGGTCCACAAAATAGCCTAAGACCGGACCGGACCGGACCAATATCACCCCTATGTATAAGGGTCACCTCATAAGAATAATACTTGTAAATGACGTGTCTCACCTCCCGTCTGCAACCGTCAACCTGTACAAGGATCAAAGCGTGGTCGGCGTTGTACGCCTGGGAAAACTCCGATGCTTAAGTTAGTAAGAGTTTTTAGATGATCTCAACCAGTAAAATCAAAGTCAAAAAGTCCCATTTGTTCTTGAGGGTTATCTGGTATATATAGGATTCAATATAGTGTTTATCTGGTGCCAAATTTATCGATTGAACTGGTCGCGTATCTGCATGAGATCCCAACTGAACAGATTGTGTATCTGCATGGTTATCCTCATCTCCTTGTACTTTGACGCACGTGGGTATATGATTTTATTGGGCCATGGACTCTCTGACTTCTTTGGCCTTGCATATTGGGCTTCTCTTACTTATAATGGGCCTCGTACAAGAGTAGACCCTCCAATACTATTATAGTTGCAATATCGCAACCCGTTGATCCCTCCATGCAATCTGGTGCATGGGTGGAAGTATATAAGGTCGAGGAAAGGGAGAATCAGAAATATGGTAATGTTTTTTTTCTTTTTTAATTTCTTATAAATAATTTTTGAATATTTTTATGGAGTATTTTGTTTGGCAGCACTTTTCGTGCAAAACACTTCTTTTCTTGGAAAGTGCTACCAAACGAATCATATTTGTTCATAAAGTTCCATCCCGTTGGATGTGTTTATGGTCTTTTCCTTGGAAAATATGGATTTGATTCAAGTCTTAGATCTCAAACATGTCTATGAAATTGAACTTCTAGGATGATTGTGTAATTAAGATTTGTTTTGGACAATTCTAAGCAGTTCAAAATCTTAAAGCCCAAACAAATTTTGTTTTGGAGAAATTTAAGTTCTAATTTTAGAATTTCTAACTGGTAAAACCAAGTGAGAATGATGCGAAATTGGTGTCAATTTTTCGTTTAGTGAAAGAGGAGTTAAATAAAGTTGATTTCATGTCTTTCTAATGAAGTTGGTATCCATTTTTATTTCTAGCTATCAAGAAACATTCTAAAATGAAGTTGTAAGAATGATCATTCTCTCATAGATTGATTAATTTCTCTAGTAACGGTAATGAAAGAGATACGATTATCATCAGGAATCTTAAATCGTATTAACAAGTCGTATTCATGTCGTGTCAAGACATATATATTATATTTAATGGGTCAATCTGAACACAAACCATTAATATTTGGAATCAAAATCTCAAACCTTAATACGACCCATTAAGATAACAGGTTAACACGACATGATCCGTTTTGACCCGTTACTGAATACGAAATAGATTGACATGACTCGACCCGACCCCTTTCAACCTGTTACTTTAATGGGTTAGACAGACCCGTTTCAACCCATTTGACTTGATTGATTATATATAAATATTAAAATATAAACAATATCTATAAAAAAAATAAAAAAAACTAACTACAAGTCTAAAATTACAACTAAAACAACAATAAAAATACCAACATTAAGGCCACGATTGGTTAGCCAATACATATGAGATGTTTAATGTACCATATTTTTTCTATCCAAACACACTATATTTTATCTCTAAATTAAAAAAAAAAAAATCCACCTAAATGAACAGTGAATACTAACAGTGAACAGTACATAAATTGTGCAAAACTAACATGAACAGTATGTGAATAGTGCATGAACAGTGAACAGTGCATAAACATGCACTTTTCTGGTCTCTAATCAAGAGTGGGACCCAAACGTTTTTCAAATTCCAAAAATTAAAAATTATCTCATCTCATCTCACTATCCAAACACACATTTTTTTACAAACTATTTCATCTCATCTTAACTCAAAAATTTCATTACTATTCAAAATATCTTATCTCATCTGAATTGCGTAACCAAACGGGACCTAAAATCTCAACAGTACCAACTATGATAAACACACAATTATAAAAATATGATAAACACACATTGAAATAATATTAAAGTTACAATCTCAAATATGACAAACACACATTGTAAAATATTAATGTTACAAGGGTTACTGGTTGAAGGGGGTGGCATGAGACTTGGTCACTTGAGTAGTTGAGAAGTTGAGATTTGAGAAAACTGAGGAACTTGAGGATCTTAGGGTTACTGGGTTAGGGTTTTTTGAATTTTTTCAATTTTAGGTTTGAGGGTATAAATAGAAATAACTTTCTTCATGGGTTGACTCGTTAGTGACCTATTAAGTAATCATGTCTTAACGGGTCAACTCATTTTGACCCGAATCATTAAGGCCAAATCCAAACCCTTTTTTATTGTGTCGTGTTCATGTTGGGTTAACAGGTCGTGTTACATATTATTATCCGTAATTATCATTTCATATTATTTTGTTAGATCAAATATCATGAGGCATAAAACACCAATAATCAAATATTTTAATATCACATGTTAAATATTTTAACATAAAACTATAATTTTTGAAAAGACTTTTGATGTTCTATACTCAAATATAATTATAACATCAAAAGGGTTTAAAAAAGCATACCCGAACCAACAACCCACGTCTCGGTTTATTATATCTTCTTAATCCGACATGTACAGTGACTGACGTTGCCGCTTGGGCTTACCATCTATGAGAAGAAGGAATCAGGAGATATCTTTCCCTTCTCACACTGTCCTTGACTTGCGAGAAAGGGAATATCTCCATGCTTGTGTGCTAGTTTTGCAAAAAGGAGATCTCTTGTAGTGCTTGCGGGTGGGTATAAACTCTAGGGGTGGAAATTCTTGTTTGAGGGTCGTGTTTGTGTCTTGTCAAGTTATGGACATTCGACTATATATGCTAACCTAAACATGATCAGTTAAACTAAATAGATCAAATGTTCAAATCCTAAAATGACCAATTTAAATAATGGGTAACACGACACGACACGATACGACCCGTTTAATAATTAATTAGAAATTGCTCAATACCACATGACCCATTTTAATATGTTTCAATCTGTTTTATGTAAATGGATTGAACTAACATGCATAACCCATTTGATCTGTTAACATAATCTTACATAAAAGATAAAATTTATATTTATTAATAGCCACAATATTTCTTAAAAAAATAATAAGACCATCTACTAACAAAAAATATTAATATTTTTCAGTAACGAATATGAGCATAAGTCCAAATTTACAATCTTGACAATAAAAACATAAGCATATTGAAAAATACCAATATTACAACTCAACAATAATAAAATTTTAATTTTGAAATAAAATCTAAATGAGTTATTACGGATTGATTTAGGGTTAAGCGAGTTGACCCATTTATTAATCGTATCTTAACAGGTCAACCCATTTTGACTCAAACCTGTTTATATCAAATCCAAATTCGCTAATTATGTGTCATGTTTATGTTAAATTTACGGGTTATGTCATATATTGCTAATCCTAATAATCTCTACATTTTTTCAATTTTTGTTGTTGTACTTTTGTACCAAAACATCCCAAGATACCAAAATTTAAGACCAAGGCTTTGAAAAATCACATGAATTTTGGTTTGGTTTTTGGTCTAGGATTTGATCCGACCATCTTCTATCTGCATCAAATCATATTCACACCAAATTAATCTAAACTATTTTGCTTTTTTGTCTTGATTTGTCTACATAAATAAATAAATATATAATTGACAACATTTTGTCCTTTTTTTTCTTTTGTTATTTTGTTTTTGGTTAACTTTTATCATTAGAAAGTTGACAAATCTCAAACGTGTATCGGAACTTTGCTACTCATCATTTCCACACATCACACATTATACTTATTTTAATTTTAATTTAATTTTATTCTTCTTAAACTAATTGATTTCTTCTACTCATTATTTATACATCACATGTTTGGTAAGAGAAAAAAAAAATATGTATAGTGAGAGGATAATGAGTAAAAATTTTCAAATAATGATATAGACACTACTCTTTTTACAATTCGGTTTTAAATATAAAATATTTTTATAAAATAAGTTGTAAAACTGTTATAAGAGCATCATTATTATATATAAAAAACCATATTTTAAAACATAATGACAAATGAGTTGTAATTATGATGCTCTGATAGTTTTTCTTACTTTTAATAACCCAAAGTTTTCTCTTTTTTAATACTTGTTCTTGGATGGATCCGATTCACACGGTTGCTTATGAAAAGTAGAAAGCAAAATTAAATTAGGTGCATGCAATCAAAGCATCTAACCCATGTTATATGAATTATTGAGAATATCAAACAAAGTGGAAATCCCAAATAGTTTCTTTTCTTTTTTAAGGGTAAAATAGAGGAGATTATTTCATGGATAGTCTATTCGAAAATTTTAACATTCCTTTAAGAATTTATATTTTCATAAAAGGGATGCTTAGAAATATGAATTTTTGAAAATTTGACTGAAACTATGCTTGGGAATGGCTAAAAATATGATAGAATTCCAAAATATGATACTCTCATATATGAGTTACTCATAGATATCCTGTAAAAATAATTTATTCCTTTCAAAATATTTTTATATTTTTCTTTTCAAGTGTACGGAACTATTTATTTGGACTAATTGCTTGATTTATTTCTATTATTCCAGGGCCTGAACAGACTTTAGTGGCATCCATTCCTGGCCCATCAAAATAGATTTTCAAATAGAAACAAAGCATAGGAAGTAATTTGATATAATTATTGTATAAAAAATGATATTTGTAGTTTTAGAGTATTCAAATCCTACATATTTTATTTAAAAGAAGTAAATAAATTTAGAATCCACATGATTTTTTTTTTTTTTTACGATAGACCTTACTTTTTTCAAAAAAAGTGTGTGAGACTTGCACACCCTAAAATTATATCTAGTATTACTCATATTATAAATATGTTGATGTGTACAAGTTTTGTACTAACTTCTTTAGAAAACTAGCAAGGATTCTACGTGCAAAAGGCTTGTATGCCCGGTTGAAAATACTACTACATTTTATCAAGATAAAAGAAGCAGAAAATGTAAAATCATGAAACATATAACAAATCAAATGTTTAGAACTCATTATATTGAAATCATAATAAGACATACAAATTACAATGCTCCACTTGTTATTCACTTAGACATCTTCAAATAATAATAATAATTTTCTTATAAATGAAAAATTGAAATAAATGCATTAGAAAAAATAATATGAAATGCATTACCAAGGAAAATAATCAGTGGATGAAAATTAAAGACCAATGATGGACTAATATATAAATTGGAATCTAAAAATATGAATTTCCTTTTGTAAATGATTATAATATTAGTCTAACAATTATTATTTATTTTTATAAATTATTGCACAAAATAAGATGATGATAATTGCTATTTTTTTCAGATAATATTATATAGGAATAATCATAATATTTTTTAATATTTTTATGAATTATTATGCATAGAGTGCTCACACGTGACAAATAATGACATATCGCACCTAGGTAAGCAAAAAGCGCTTGCAACTTAGGGTGGTCACCTTAAAGAGTAACAATGCCAAGGTAAGCACCGCAGGAGAAGTGTGAAGCTTACCCCCTGAGTGAGCAAAGAGAAAAGAGAAAGTGCTAGCCCACTAGAGAGAAATAAACTATACTCGAGGCGAGTATAAGTACTGGCACCTGAAGCGAGCAAATAGTTGTATTAATATTGGTTGGTTTTTTATAACTAATTGGTTTTGTTGCTTTTGATCAAGTTGTAACAGTAGTTGCAACTCAGTCGTTGCATCAGATCACCTAGCAAGGTCGATCTTTGCAAGACCTCCTCATGATTCCCGAGAAGGGTCGAGCAACTCTTTATTCCCGAGCAATTTATTGACAACGTTATTTCGAGTTATGTCAGTTGGTCAAAACACTACTCAAGATACTGAGTAAAGCAAGAAAATAACCATTCCTTGGGATTGATGAGCTAGGCCAGTTTGGCCAACATAGCACTCAGCACAATCAAATTAAGCAAGAAAATAAATCTTGCTTTGGATCACCAAGCATGCCAATATGATCAAGACACTGCTAGGGATAATCGTGCAGAGCAAGGAAATGATCCTTGGTCGAGAACATTGAGCATGTCATTTGATCAAGACATTGCTTGAGATCATTGAGCGAGACTAGTCCAATCAAAAACTGCTCGGGATAATCGAGTAAAGCCAGTCATGTCAAAATATTGCTTTGGATAATTGAATAGAGTATGAAAATAACTCTTGATTGGAATCATCAGGTAAGGCCAATCAGTCAAAACACTGAGCAGAGCAAGAAAATAACCATCGGTCTTGTTTTGCACATTAAGCACACACAACTAAAGCAACCTAAAGCCTTGCAATCTCGTTTTGCAAAAGAAATCAGCAATAAAGTTCTAAGAAGGAGACTATCGTAGTCTCTTGAGAAGGAAACCCTCTTTTAAGTGTACTGGAATCGAGGCGAGCAACATCATCTCGCACCCTGAAGAATAACAATACTCAACCCCTGGGCAAGCAAAGTGCAAAAATGGGAGTTCTTACTCTCGAAAGATAATAAATGCACGCCTAAGGTGAGCACAGGTGCTGGCACCCAGGGAAAGGAATAATAGCTTGCATCGGGGCAAGCGACATCATCTTGAACTAGGGAAAGCAATAGTAGCTTGCACTGGGGAGAGCAAAGAGTACTCACACTTCAAGGTAAGCACCTTGAAGAGCAACAGTGGTAACCCCAATGTGAGCATTTGTTAAACACACATGTTGACCCAACCACACCAACCTAATATAAAGATTTCAATGGGTTTTTCATCATCATAGCACTTTACCGATATTGCCTCGAGTTTGAGGAGCAAGAGATACAGTAAGACCTGGTGGAATTCATGTTGCAGAGGTGGTGTTGTCATTGTCTATGAGAACCAAGAAGCTCACACTCACACCTGCGAAAAAAGAAACGAAAAGAAAAGTAAGAAATGACTTTGTTTCAAATAAAAAGAACAATTTGGATTCCCATGGAGAGGAAATGTCTCGTAATTGAGATAGCTAAGAATTTTATAGAATGAAAAAAGAGAATAGAAATAGAAGCATTAAAAATAGAATTAATAGATGATTCTAGATGGAAAATTAAAAAGCAGTGTAAAGGTGCTAGAAAGAAGGCACTGAGGTCCTCGAATACAGGGCAAGCAAAATGACCAAAAAAGCTTTCAAAGGCACATCTCCCGCTACACAACCAGGGATATTATAGGCAAAAGTCAAGTTTTTTCACATTCGATAAAAATAATCAAGTAATGATACACACACAACTAGGGGTGGCAATATGTGACACGACTTGTTAACTCAACATGAACACAACACGATAAAAGCGGATTTGGGGATTCGGATCAAAACGGGTTGACCCGTTAAGATACGATTGCTTAACGGGTCACTAACGGGTAAACCCATTATAACTCGTAATGACCCATTAAGAAAGTTGAATTTATATTTATATTATATTTGAGATTGTAACATTAATATTTTATAATGTGTGTTTATCATATTTGGGATTGTAACTTTAATATTATTATAATGTATGTTTATCATATTTGTGTAATTGTGTATTTATCATATTTGGTACTGTTGGAATTTTAATGTCGGTATTTTTATTGTTTGGATTGTAATTTTGGACTTATAGTTAATTTTTTATTTTATTTTATAAATATCGTTTTTATTTTAATATTTATATAAAATCAATCAAGCCAAATAGATTGAAACGGGTCTGTTCAACCCATTAATGTAAACAGATTGAAATGAGTCGGGTCAGGTCGGGTCAATCTATTTCGTATTCAGTAACGGGTCAAAACGAGTCGTATCGTGTCAACTAGTTATTTTAATGAGTTGTGTTAGTGTTTGAGATTTTGACATGAAATCCTTAAGGGGTCATGTTCAGATTGACCCATTAAGTATAATGTATATATTTTGACACGACTCAAATACAACCCATTAACACGATATAACACCTTTATTGACAAAACACATTTCGCAATATATTTAAAACATATGTCTTAAGGTAGTGGTATTTTTATAAAGTAATGTTACTTTTATAAAATTTTTTACAAAAATACCCTTCATTTTAAAACATTATTAAGTAATATGTTGTAAAAAATAATTTTGTTGTAAATACATGGAATGTATTTGATGGATGACCATTAGAATTCTCTCATATTCATGTATCCCTATTTCTCATGTTTATATATCCCTTTGATTCATGTATTGTCATTCCTTAAGTTCATCTACTCATTTAATATCATGTATCCTCCATACCTATTAAAGGGTGTCTTGATGAGCATTTGTAAGTGACACACAACAAGGAAGTTGAGAGAAATAATATTTAGTTTCTGAAGAACTAATTCTAGATATTGTGGTTTTTCAATTCTTTTGTTATTTTTTTTTTAATTTTACAACACGTTATCAGCACGAAACTTTAGCCAACCGTTGTGTCCTTTTGATATTTGGTAAGATATTTATGAACCACTTCTCGATCACTGTAAGTTTTTATTCTATAAATATTGATATCTGTTTATTGCGATAAAAATCATTCTATAACATTTTGATTTGATCTATGTGATATTATATAGAGTATAATATTATCATATCAATGCGATGAATATCCTTGTCTTCTATATATTAGTTCGATTTTAAATATTTCTTTCTCATTCAATACAATATTTAAGTAAAGAAATGAAGCATCCCTAAAGGATCGCTCTAACTCAATAATTTTATTGAAAATTAAGTATCTTGCAATAAAATATCTCATTGATTTTATAGGGTAGTTTAAGGGAGTAATACATGTACCAGAAGACCGTGACTCACTCAAAAACTCGTTATGATTAAATACACCTGAAATTGTACATTTGAAATTCTATAGAGAAACAAAAACCACCAATGATGATATATTTGAAATTAAATATATAACATATTCACGTTTCGAATGTGCTCCTGCAGTAGCAATATCGAGTGCAAATGTTCACAAGCATTTAAACTAATATCTTGTTTACTAGTGGCTGAATAAAACGAGCTGTTAATAAAAAATCACCAGTCTCGTCCAACCGCCTTTATTCCATTCCTTGAAGCGAATGAAATCCCTTTTCATCAAAGAAATCCGTGGATGTGGACTTAATAAAAAAACCATCTAGATCATGAAGCATGTACTCAAAATTTCTTAAAAAAAAGTACTTCATACCACCAGAAGTGGAACCACACCATAACAAAGAAAGATGAAAGTAAATACTTGCAGAATAAGTTTATAAAGAAATATGAAGCTAAATATCACTTGTTTGGTATGAAATGGAATTGGTTACGTACTTTTCATACATCCAAACATTTGGTGAACCTATATCAAGTATTTATGAAGTAAAAGGAAAAATGGGTTAAAATGAATTTTGCTGATCACAAAAATCCAAAAGATCATCTAACTTATTTTGATCTAAATATGATGGTCTTAATTTATTTCGATATTTTTGATTTCTTTGTAGATCCAAACAGAATAAATTCAAAGAGGATGATATTGAGCTCCTGAAGAGCTAAGTTTACATTACTATCTTCTAAATCTCCTGAAAAGAAAATAATATTTTAATTAGTAATACATATGACCATGACAATTAATTTTTTTTTATTACATTATTTTTGAGTCGTTATCTCTTAATACATCTTGTTATAATTTCTTTTACATTAATAAAGTTATATATATATTGCTTTTATTAAGGAATCATTGATTTTATTGATAAATTGATCAATTTAAAGAAAATTGATAGAGATGTATATCTCACAGACAGTTGTATCACACATACAATTCTTAAATATAAGAAATATTTTCAATATTTAAGATTGAATAGAGTTAATGTCAATACCATATCCGGTTCTTTAAAACTAATTGAAGGCTCCAGAAGAGCAAATATAATGTTATTAGAATAAACAAAATTTTGTATTGACGATGCTTTGTATTCTTCAAAATCTAGAAGAAATTTACTAAATTTTAAAGATATTAGTCATAATGGTCGTTATGTTAAAACCATCAATGAATGTAGTAATGAATATCTTTACATTACTTCTATGATATCGGGCCAGAAGCTCATATTAGAAAAACTTGCAATTTTCTCTTTAGTCTTATATTATACAACTATGAAAACAATTGAATCAAATATTGTAATGCATCGGAAGTGCTCTGATCTAAAAAATGTTATGTTTTGGCATGATCGTCTTGGACATCCGGGATCAATTATGATGCAACTAATAATTGAGAAATCACATGGACATCTCCTAAAGAACCTGAAGATTCTTTTACCAATTGATTATTCATTTACATCATATTCTCAAAGCAAACTTATTATTAGACTATCCCCTTCTAAGGTAGTAATTGAATCTCCATAATTTTTTAGAAATAATTCATGGGGACATATGCGGGCCAATGCATCCGCCATATGGACCATTTAGATATTTATAGTTTTAATAGATGCATCAGCTAGATGATCACATGTATGTCTACTCTCTACTCGTAAATTCGTAATGTTGCATTTGCTAGACTTCTTACACAAATGATTAGATTACAAGCTTAATTTCCTAATTATCCAATCAAGTCTATCAAATTGGATAATGCAGTAGAATTTACATATCAAGCCTTTGATGATTATTGCATGTCAATAGGAATTTATGTTGAACATCTAGTTGCCTATGTACATACTCAGAACGATTTGGCTGAATTGTTTATTAAACGACTTCAATTAATTGCTAGACATTTACTTATGAGAACAAAACTAAGTGTTTCTACTTGGGGACATGCAATTTTACATGCTATATCAGTAGTTTGGATTAGACCAACTGCCCATAATAAATACTCCACATTGCAATTTGCTTTTGGTCAACTACTAAATATTTTTCATCTTCATATTTTTAATTATGCTGTCTATGTTTCGATTGTACCTCCCAAATGAACTAAGATGAGCCATCAACGAAGACTTGAAATTTATATTGGTTTTGATTCTCATTTTATTATTAGATATCTTAAATCTTTAACTAGTGATATTTTTGGCACGTTTAGAAAATTTTTATTTTAATGAAACAAATTTCCCATAATTAGAAGAATAAAATGTGTCTGAAGTACAAAAGAAATGACATAGAATGCTTCGACATTATCTCATATTGATCTAAATACAAATCAATGTAAACTGCAAATTCAAAAGATTATTCATTTACAAGGTATTGCAAATTAATTGTCAGATGCATTTGTTGATAGTAAGAAAATAATAAAATCTCATATTCCAACTGCTAATATTCCTACAAGAATTGAAGTCTCTGTAGGATAATTAAGAAATCAAGTAACAAATGAATCTAAGACATGCCTGAAGAGTGAAGAACCTATTAGTGCAAAGAATAAGATTTCCCGAAAAAGAGAAGTAAAAGAAAAAGAAATTGGTGTTCCTGAAGAAACTATACCCACAAAACATACATCAAAATCAATTGATCTATCCAAACTTTCAACACCAAATTCTTCTAAAAAGAATCTCTTGAAGAGGAATCTCTTGAAGAGATATCTCTTGAAATATCTCCTGAAGAGGAATAAGTACCTGAAAATAACGAGATCTCAATAAATTATGTAAGTACAAGAGAATTATGGAATAGAAATAAAATTATTGTTGATAATATATTTTCATTTAAAGTTGCAATTGACATTACTAGAAGTAATGATGAAATTGAATCACACACTGTTGCAAAATGTCGACGTAGAAATGATTGACCAAAATGAAAAAAACGCAATTAATGCAGAATTTAATTCACTTGCAAAATGTGAAGTATTTGGACCTATTGTCCAAACACCTAAATATGTTACACTTATTAGATATAAGTGGGTATTTGTATGAAAACGTAATGAAAAAAATGAAATCGTGAGATATAAAGCACGACTTGTTGCATAAGGTTTCTCGCAAAAACCTAGTATTGATTTTCAAAAATATATTCTCCTTAATGGATTCAATTACATTTAGATTTTTTTATTATCTTGGTAGTAATAAAAATATGTGTTTAATGGATGTGGTTACAACATATTTATATGAATAACTAGATAATGATATATACATGAAAATTCCTTAAAGATATAAATTGCTTGAAGCATATAATTTAAAATTCAGAAGTATTTATTCTATCAAACTACAAAAATCATTATATGATTTAAAGCAATCCAGACGCATGTGGTACAATCGTCTTAGCAAATATCTATTGGAAAAAAAGAATTTGAGAATAATCCAATTTGTTCATGTGTTTTTATTAAAAAGTTGGAGTCTATATTCACAATTATTGCAGTATATGTGGATGATTTAAATCTCATTGGGACTCTAGAAAAGGTCACGAAAACTGTAACTTATTTGAAAAATGAATTTGAAATGAAAGATCTTGAAAAAGCCAAATTTTGTCTTGATTTACAAATTGAACATCTTTCAAATAAAATTTTTAGTTTATTAGTTTACATATACAGAAAAGTCCTGAAGCAATTTTAAATGGATAAAGCTAATCTTTTAAGCACTCCAATAGTTGTTTGATCATTTGATGTTAAGAATGACCATTTTCGTCCTCGATGGGAAGATGAAGAAATTATTGGTCCCGAAATACCATATCTTAGTGCAATTGGTACTTTAATATATATTAAAAATTCTACAAGACCTGATATTTCATTTTCAGTCAACTTACTAGCAAGATATAATTACGTATCAACTCGAAAACATTAGAATGGAACCAAACATGTTCTACATTACCTTCGTGGTACGATCAACATTGAGTTATTTTATCCAAAAGAACCAAGCATAAATTAATTGGATATGCAGATACAGGATATCTATCTGATTCGTATAAAGGACATTCTCAAACAAGATATCTATTTACATATGGAGGTACATCTATTTCATAGAAGTCTATCAAACAAACAATAATAGCTACTTCTTCCAATTACTCAGAAATTATTGTAATACATGAAATAAGTCATGAATGCATTTGGTTAAGATCAGTAATTCAACATATTCAAAAAAAGTGTGATCAAAGGTAGCCCAACAATATTATATGAAGATAATGCAGCATGTATTGTACAAATAAGAAGCGGCTACATCAAAGGCAATAGGACTAAGTATATTTCATCAAAATTCTTTTATATACACAAGCTTCAAAAGAATGGTAACATATGCTAAGAAAATATAGTCAAGTGATAATATGACAGACTTATTCGCCAAAACTTACCAACTGTAAATTCAAAAAGTTGGTACATAATATTGGAATACGACAGCTCAATGATCTTTCATCATGAACAATTGAAGATTTGTATACCTACGAGGGGAAGTTAATCATCATTTGGATTGTACTCTTTTTCCTTTGCTAAGATTTTACCTATAGGGTTTTCCTTTGCAAGGTTTTAATAAGGTAATCCTAAAGCATTCAAAGACACATTAGAATATTGTACTCTTTTTCCTTCGTCACAAGTTTTTTTCATTGGATTTTCTTTAACAAGGTTTTAACGAGGCATATTCTTTGTGTATGGTCATCCAAGGGAAAATGTTGTAAACACATGGAATGTATTTGATGGATGACCATTAGAATTCTAACATATTCATGTATCCCTATTTTCCCATATTCATGTATTATCATTCTCTAAGTTCATGTACTCATTTAATATTACGTATCCTTCATGCCTATAAAATGGTGTATTAAGGAGCAGCATTTGTAAGTGACACATGACAAAGAAATTGAGAAAAATAATATTTAGTTTTTGAAAAATTAATTTTAGATATTGTGGTCTTTCAATTTTCTTATTATTATTATTTTTTTAATTTTAAAACTGATTTGTATTTATCATTTTTTTTTTCTTTAAATTGTGTTGAGAAAAACGAGAGAGAGAGAAAGAGATTCGGTAATAACGTCAAATAAAAAATAGAATTAGGGAATAAATCCAAAAGCATCCAAAGAAGAGAACCGCATGGTCCACCACCACCACCTCAATTCAGGAGCGCAGGCGCCAGACTTCCCCAGGGCCCAAAGCCTACACAGGAAGAGCCGAAGAGAGAGGGAAAAACAAACACAAACCCTGAAGCTGCGCCTTTCCCTGCAGCAACCGACCACGTCTGTCCTCAGGTACTCCTTTCTCCTCCCCCTTTATATCTATTTTGTTTTATTTCATTTTTATTTTGGTTATTTTTTTTTCAATTTTTCACCATATTCCTACTCTTCCACCAAACCCGATGACAAAATTTGCTCACAAACAGAATGTCAGATCTTGGGTTCCATCGATTTTTCCGAAGGAAGTACCTTTACATTAGAAACTGTTGTGGAAATTGAATTCCTACTTTGGAAATGCCCTCGAATGTGTTATGGGATTGGGGTTTAGAGTAGGAAAAGGAAATGGGAATCAATAGGATTTGGATTTCGCAATCTTCGGATCCGTGCTATGAATGACTGATTCGTGGTCTAAGAGCCAGGCCGGCACGGCTTTTTGGCTGATTCTGTAACTTAGGTATTGTCGTAGTTTGGAGAGAAATAGGAATATTGAACCATTTTTTGCGTTTTTTGGTTGCTTGGAAAATGTAGGTAGAGTGGGAAGAAAATTTTGGAATTCTGATTATTAGGTTTTTCTTATTGTTCAGGCCTTCAGGTCACAGGACGACAAAAATACCGTCGCTTGCCTGAGCCTTATACTAGGTAAGTTTTGTACATTATACTTATAAAACATTCTTAAATTTAATATAATTTTTTTAATATGGGGCTACAGAATTTTCTTGGCAAAGATGGTGCAGTAAAAAATTAGAATTTTAATTTTTTTTGTTCAGGAATGAGGTTTTATTGGTGGGGTTTCTCAGGTATGGTGGATACTTCTTTCTGAGACCTACTTGTAGGTTTTATTGGTTGAAAATGGCGGAACCAAACTCAGTTGATGGCATTCTGGAATTTCTGCAAAGAAATCGGTTCACAAGAGCTGAGGCAGCTTTGCGCAGTGAGCTGAACAATCGTTCGGATTTGAATGGTTTCCTTCAGAAGCTTATGATTGGAGACAAAGGTAAGGACTTGGGAAATGTGTTAGAGAAGGAGAATGGGGACAGAATATTAGTGGAAAATCAAGATTCAGTGCCTCGGGATAGCCGTAATGTTTCACAGGAATTAATTGTAAAAGAGATAGAGTGTGGGACTGGTAGAAATGGGTCTGACATCAAATGGAACAATGCTGCTGCTCCTGGTGACCGGAATAAAAATAATGAGTTGGTTGGGACGGGTGACAAGAGCTTCACTTTCTTGAAAGGGTCGGAGGATACAGTGATTGATTTGTATTCGTTGAAGTTCAATCTTAGTAATGGTCCTGCTGGAGCTTATCAGAATGATGATGATGGCAGTACTAATAGTAACTATTTGGAGCTTCAGAGATTGGGACAACCGAGGTACCCTACAAGTGAAGTTCCCGATGCTGCTGGTAAAGCCCTTCTCAAGACTGGAGAAGAGATTAATTTATCTGCTGAAAAGAGAACTTCATGGCTTGGAAGTACTAGTAAAGCGAATCTGGAACCCAAGTATGAGAGAAGCCAAGCAAGTGAGCCTAAAGAACTTGATCAGAAACTTAAGACTAGTAGCACATATTTCAAAGAAAACTTTTCAGATAATCCATGGTCTAGAAGTGAGGAGCGCACAAACTCATCTTCTGATATGTGGACAGATTGTTCTGTCAAGACTGTTTTTCCGTTTGCCAAGGGGGATATGTCAACCAGTTATGATAATGCTGCAGGTTCTGTCGAAAAAGAAGGGAAGAAAAAGTCAGAAATGATTGATTTTAGGGCAGCAATCAAAGAACAAGTGGATAAGGTTGGAAGAACCTTGTTCTTAGGTAATTCGCAAGGAGGATCCGAGCATAATACTAGCAGTTTGAGTTTTCCCTTTCCATCCGAGAATCAGAAGGAAGAATTACCTAGGTTGCCACCTGTTAAACTGAAATCAGAAGACAAGTCAGTGAATGTTAATTGGGAGGAAAAGTTTGAGAGAGAAGGACCTGGTGCAAAACTCACCAGTGGTGATAACACTCTCCTTATAGGGTCATACCTGGATGTTCCTATCGGACAAGAAATTAACTCTGCAGGTTAGCTTATATGATGGATATGATCAGATGATTTCTTTGCTTAGAAATAGTTTTCTCTTTTGTCTGCAAACAAACCTGTTTGTTGATTATTTGGGTTTCTTGCGTGTACTTATACTCTCCTTCTCTCTCTCTTTCTCTCTCTCTCTCTGTTTTTTTTATTTATTTAACATCTCATTTGAAAAATTGTGGTGGTGTTTCGAAGGAAGTACCTTTATGTTGCAGATGCTTCAAGCCAGTGAACCTTTTATATGAAACTCAAAATAAACTGTAACACACTTGAAACTCATGACAACTTGTGCAAAGCTGCTTATACTTAGCAATATACTCAAAAAATGGCATACATAAAAATATACAAACATTGGAATCGTATTACAGAATACATTGATGGAACACCTTCTGTTTAACGTTTGGGCAAGTAAGAACACCTTTATTTAACAAACTGGAAATCTGAAACTATTATTATTATAATTATAATTTTTATTTTTGACAGATTCCATGCTGGTGTCTCCTATTTAATGAATTTTTTTTTTCCCTTTTGGTTGGTCAATTGCACACACACCTAAGTGGGTCTTGATTCCTCAACTGCTGTTTAAGCTGTAGCTTGCCCATGCATGTGCTTTTTTTTTTTTTTTTTGAGTAAGAAACTTCAATGAAAAGAGAAGAATGCCAAGTGTGTACTTTGGAATATGTTCTGAGCATTGCCACTTTTTGTGTTACCATTGATCTGAAATATGTCTTTTCCTTGCTAGTTGAAACCACATACCAGAACACTAATCACTGTGTTGGTGGGTTAATCACCTTCGAAATACGTATCCCCGCCCCTTCTCTTATTGCATATTCTTGTGTTTGTGTATATTTTATGTTACAGGAGTCTAGCTTGTGATCTTTACACATTTCATTTTTTGACTTTATAATTCTTGATTCATCAACTTCTCAACCTTGTGAAAGGACATTATTTCTTAAAATTTATGTAAATTGTTTTAATCTATTGAAGCTTATGCCATCGGTCTTGCCATTTGCATTGCAGTTTAGAATTCAAGTTATGATACATTCAAAGTATAAAACTCAAATTAAGTGCCTCTGTGTGCATCTGTTATATATCACATTGCTGCTCAAAATCATTCAGCTAATATTTTGGAATGGTTTTTTGAAATTCCACAATGTGGGGGATACACTTTTTATGGCTGGTGAAATCTTGGAACCTCATACGTTTTTGGCTGTATTGTTTAAGCAAGCATGCTCGATTATTTAGCTTTGAGAGCTGTCGAATTTATCTGGAGCAGGTCCCAATTTCTGGGTTCAACAAGTTCTTTTCAGTCACTCTTTTGTTGGTCCTTTTTTTACCTTTTCTGTTCTTTTTAATTGAATTCTTGCTGAGAAATAAGGAATTTTCAATGCCTGGCTTATGATTGAATGCACAGCTGGAAAAAGAATCCCGGGAGGTAGTTGGCTATCTGTAAGTCAGGGAATTGCAGAGGATACATCTGATCTGGTTTCTGGTTTTGCTACCATTGGTGATGGATTAAGTGAATCTGTTGACTATCCAAATGAGTATTGGGACTCTGATGAATATGATGACGACGATGATGTTGGATATATGAGACAACCTATCGAGGATGAGGCTTGGTTTCTGGCTCATGAAATTGATTACCCAAGTGACAATGAAAAGGGCACAGGGCATGGCAGTGTCCCTGATCTGCAGGATAGAGCACCAACCAAAGATGAGGATGATGATCAATCTTTTGCTGAGGAGGATTCTTACTTCTCTGGTGAGCAGTACTTCCAAGCAAAAAATGCTGCACCGGTTACAGCTACAGATGATCCTATAGGGCTGTCAACAACTGACATATATGGAAGGACTGACGATAATGATTTAATTGCTCAATATGATGGACAGTTGATGGATGTAGAAGAACTGAATCTGATGCGCACAGAACCTGTCTGGAAGGGCTTTGTGACTCAGACAAATGAACTCATCATGTTAGGGGACGGGAAAGTTCTGAATGAGAGTGGGAGGTTGCAAATAGATGATATTTGTCTTGATGATGATCAACATGGTTCGGTCAGATCAATTGGTGTAGGGATCAACAGTGATGCTGCAGATATTGGCAGTGAAGTACGGGAAAGTTTGGTTGGAGGCAGTAGTGAAGGGGATCTAGAATACTTTCGTGATCATGATGTTGGACTTGGTGGGTCTAGACATCCTCATCACTTGGACAAGAAATATATTGATAGATCAAACAGAGAGAGAAAGAAAAGTACCCATCATGAGGCCAACAAATATGTCATTGGGAATGATAAAGGCATAAGTATGCAGATGAAAAACCAGACTGATGGGGGATTTTCGTTTCCCCCACCACTGAGAGATGGACAGTTGGAGCTGCCAGGCTCTAGTAAATCTTTGTGGTCAAATAACTGCAATGCCATCACCAGTGATGAAACTGATGCCTGTCTTAATGCTTTGGTGGGGCCTGATGACATGCTTGCTTCATGGAGGCGGAGAAGTAGTGATTCTTCACCCGCCAAAAGTTCCCGGGATGAAAATAATGCTAATGCCGTGAGATCCTCTGATTCTACTCCCTCAACAGTCTCTAATTATGGTTATGATGAAAGAGAGCAGGCAAAGCGACAAGAAGACAAAACAACCAGTGGCTTAAGGGAAGAAGATCCGGCAGCATCACTCGAAGATGAAGAGGTGGTAGCCGTGCAAGAGCAAGTACGACAGATAAAGGCTCAAGAGGAGGAATTTGAGACCTTTAACCTCAAGATAGTGCACAGGAAAAACAGGTAACATCTTTTGTTACTGTGAATTAGTCGAGATAGAGAGACTTGAAAATGAGCTCTCGTTTATATGGGTTCTTTTTCCTCTGTGAGAATGAAACTGACTATTGGATGTGTGCCTAACACACCAAGAAAAAGAAACCTCTCTTCCTGAGTATTAATTATTATTATTATGCCCTCAATTTTTTTCCTTCTATTTTTTGGTAAGCCTTCAACTTGAAAGTAGTTTGGGTGGCTAAATTATATTGTGAAGACTTTATTAGCAAATTTACATAATAGATTTGGTGTACATAAATCATTGGTTGGATTCTGGTTTCCTCAGACATAATTAATAGGTCAAATGTGAACTCTGCAAAATGGATTCTTTCATGAAAGGTTCCTTGTGGGATTTCTGAGGTCCTTTTTTTTTGTCTCCCATGAATGAAACATATCAAGGAAGTATGTGAGGCATTTGATCTTAATTTTAGTTTTTGAATTCAAGGATGACGATGGCAATCTGTTGCAGATTGTGAAGCCTTATAAGCATGTCTTGTTTTCTTTCATCTGCCATTTTTTTTTTTCATGATAAGGAAAATTTAATATTTATGATGACATGCACCTGCGCTTTTCAATTTTTTGGCATTGAGACCCAGTTTTCAATGACCCCATCTCATTTTATGTTGATTTCTTGATGGAAATGCTGATTTGGTGGTGTAACTTCATGTGTCTTACCACATGTATTAAAACAATTTATAGAAATAAATACAGCAAAAAAATACAAATACAGAAAACACAAGGAAGAATTTAAAAAAATATAAAATTAAAATAATAAAACTGACAAAAATATAAACCATATTGATTTTTTGATAGGTACAATAGAAGTTTATTAGTACTCATTAAAAAATAGCCGTAGCCCACATACACGAGATGTGCACAAGAGTTAGGAGCTAGAAGTAGATACAAGAAAGTCAGGGAAACTGAGTCCATTAAAATCTACAGCTATTTCCCATAGAAATAAAGTGTTGAAAAAGAGACTTATAATTTCTGCCAGGAAGCGTTCCTGATCTTTAAAGTTCTTGTCATCCCTTTCCCTCCAAATACACCACATTAGGTATATGGGAACCATCTTCTACTCTGCTGCGATATGTTGGATTCCTTCCAAAAGATGAGCATTTGACACAAGTCCTTCTACCATGCAATTTTTCCTTGAGAGGGAGGATCGACCTTTTCTTGGAAGAATGTTAAAGGACAAATAAGGCACTGGTAAGGGTAACATCTTTTGTAGTTGGCAGTGTCAGGGAAGGTCTTAACGGTGGATAAGTCAAGGAAAATGAATGTTGTACTGATGGGCTGGTGTTGTATGTGTAAACGGGTGGAGAAAGTGTGATCATCTGATATTTCACCATGAGGTGGCTTGGGATTTATGACATCATATTTAGTACTTCTGGGATTAAATGTGTCATGTCCTAATAGGTGGTCACTTTGATGACTTGTTGCATAGTCCTACTAACCCTTAGCGATTTAGAAATTTGGAGGATGGTCCCCTCCCTCGTGTTTGATGATGTGAATTTGGTGGAAACGCAATGCTGGCACTTTTGAAGTTTGTGAGATGATGGTGTTAAATTTAAGAGCCATTATGTCCTCCTAACTAGGTGTTACCTCTTGTATACCCCCTTGTGTACTTAGGTTATGCTTATTCTTATTAATACAATCGTTTACTTATAAAAAAAAATTTAAGAGCCATTATGTTCAATTCTCTTTATATACATGATGGCGTACAATAGCTTTCACTCCAGTAGCCTTTTAGATTTCATGGAACTGTGTTCATTTTCTTCATCCTTACAATTGGTTGTTTTCTATTGTATTTTTCTTATTTACTTGGGTAGTGTCCTAATTTTACTTAATGATTTTTTTCATAAATATTAGTTTTTTTAACTGTATTTTTTAAATATTAGGTTTTTATTTTTATTTTAAGTTTTTAGTTTTATTCTTTATTTTTTTAAATAAAAAGTAGGCTTTTTAAATTTGTAGTTATAGTGTTTCTTGAATTGGTTACTGATATAAAAAAGTTTGTTTTTTTTTTAATTTGTAGTTTTGAGCTTCTGTATTATATTATGTTTCGTATTTTTTAAAGTTCTTTGGGACTCTTGTGTTGTATTTTTTAATTATTTTTATTACACATGGAAAGATATGTGGCTCAGGTCTCAATTGACGGAAAATGAGACCGGGGTCTCAATTGTTCTATGGTGGGAATGTTGAGTCTCAGATTTCCAAAATTGAAAATGGGGTGTTTCATTATCAAAAAGTCGAGAAGCACATGTGGGTCATGTGACCATAAATTCCTATAACAATTGGTTCACTGGTGCTATTATCTTTGTATCTCCTTAAATTCTTTGTTGTGTGTCCTTGGTGGAAAATTGTGTAAACTATTTTATGGTAAGTGTTAGTCTTAGTTTGCAAGTTGTAAAAACAATAAGCTTAATTTTGCATATAACTTTTTCTATCAATTTGGTGCTTCTACTAACAGCATATACTGAGAACTTGTTTTACCATCACTCATACTGACTCACTGTTTTGTGCTGCCTAAGTAAGCAGGCCTTCCAGTTTAGACTCCCTAAAGATTATCTAATTACATCTCTTGTTGCTCAGAACTGGCTTTGAAGAGGACAAGAATTTCCACGTTGTTCTAAATTCAGTCATAGCTGGGCGTTATCATGTTACTGAGTATCTTGGGTCAGCTGCGTTCAGTAAAGCTATACAGGCACATGACCTGCACACTGGTATGGATGTCTGTGTAAAAATTATAAAGAACAACAAGGATTTTTTTGATCAGAGCCTTGATGAGATAAAGCTTCTCAAGTATGTGAATAAGCACGATCCTGCTGACAAGTACCACATTCTTCGATTGTATGATTATTTCTATTATCGAGTAAGTGTAAATATGATTCGACTTGCTATTGGTTCTTCACATGTTATGGCTGCATGGTGCGTTGAAGATTAAAGTTATTTGTTGAAACTTGAAAGGAAGATAGAGAGGGGCCTAATACAACTAATTTGAAGAAATGAAGAAGGATATATTAATTAGGAGACAACAGAGAGTATGATTTTAAATAGGATAGAATGGCAGTAACAAACTCATGTGGCTGACCCCAGTTGTGGCGAAGCTGAGCCTCTGGAAGTATGGTGGCTTGTACTGTGCTGTTTCCCAGATTCCCGACTGATTACGGCACTATTTAAATGGGGTCAGATCTTGAAGTCAACTTGATGAGGAGCCATAAAACTGGGCTCAGTTTAATTGGAAGTTGTATATAGGGTTACTATCAATTTTTGGTTACTTCTTTTACCTGTGTCAACAGCCAAAATTACTCTTACTGTATAGATTAGAAAATAGGAAACTTATGTTGGTCATTCCCTCTCTTGAAGTTTTCTTTTTGTAAATCTTGGCTCATAATATCTCAATTCAATAGCCAAAAGTTTTCTGTTCCTGATGTATATTTCTTAAGTCAACTTCGTAGAATGAAATCATTGTCGCCTTGAGAAGGTAAAGGGAAATTAGCTAATGATTTCTGAGTACCAACTTACCAGGATATGAAGTTTAATGTTTTGTGATTCTGGTTGCCAACAGGAGGGATATTGATTTGAGTCTTTGAGATTGTATAGGTTTTTAAATTCTCTTTCTATAACTAATGCAAGGAGATAAGATTCTGCAGATAGTTGCGCAGACATTTTAGTGAGACTTTGTTTCTCATCTATATCTCTTATGTCATCTACATCTCTGTCTGTCTGTCAAAAGCATGTAAGACATAAGGTGCTTAATAACTTTGTCAGATGGGGTTAAAGAATTGCATTTGTCATATATGGTCATTTTTGTTTTTGACATTGTGCATATGATTTCGCAATTTATGCTATATTGATTGGGAGCTTCCTTTCGCTTTTTTTTGCAGGAACATTTGCTAATAGTATGTGAGCTTCTCAAGGCAAATTTATACGAGTTTCACAAATTTAATAGAGAAGCGGGAGGAGAGGTTTACTTCACGATGCCAAGATTGCAGGTTTTGTGGCATGTCTTTTTCTTCTTGGGAGCTCTAATTTTTTAATTAATTTGTGTTTTAGCCATGCTGGCATAAATACTTATTTTGATTGGATTTTGCAGTCAATTACCATTCAGTGTCTTGAGGCACTTCAGTTTCTGCATGGCCTTGGCCTAATACACTGCGACTTGAAGCCTGAAAATATATTGGTGAAAAGTTACAGCAGATGTGAGGTGAAGGTCATTGATCTTGGGAGCAGTTGTTTTGAGACAGATCACCTCTGCTCCTATGTTCAATCCAGGTCCTATCGAGCCCCGGAAGTTATATTGGGACTTCCATATGATAAGAAGATAGATGTATGGTCACTTGGCTGCATCTTGGCAGAACTTTGTACTGGCAATGTAAGTTTGCACCCGAATATACATATAACACGTGTACCTCTGTTCTGTCTACGTATTTATTATGTCATTGCCATTTTTGTCTCCATTACAAGGAGTCTAAATTATATAAAAGCTACCTGGTAAATTGATTTTCTGCTGAATTGCTACTCTTTTATGTTATTGTCCATGATGCGTTAAGTTTACTTTCAAAGATGGCTGAGAACCATGGATACCTCCCGTGTCTTGTGTTTTTTAACCGCATCACTTGATATGCATTGATAATTTTTACCATCAATTTAACTGAGATCTTATTGTGGTTGTTATTTTTCCTTTTCTTCTTTTCCTTGATGTGGATGCTAATTGTTGAAATGAATTTTGCAACGATGTAGGTCCTCTTCCAAAATGATTCACCTGCAACATTGCTAGCTCGGGTGATTGGAATTATAGGTCCCATAGATCAAAGCATGCTCGCCAAAGGAAGGGATACATACAAATATTTTAGCAAAAATCACATGCTTTATGAACGAAATCAGGTAAAAGCTTCAATTTTGGATCATTACCTCCCCCCAGTCTTGATTATCCTTGCTTGTGCATTTGTGTTCGAACAGTGATTCGATTGATGATAAAGAAAGATAATTCTTGGTTCAGTTCTCGTTTTCAAATATCTATTACTTGCTGTGGGTCTTTTTGTTTTTATTTGGTAAATATTCTCTTGCACATTGCATGGAATTGAATGCAAGATCTCACCTTCCACCTTTTGTTTATAGGAGATATGATTTGGTACTTTGACCAGGTATAACATAATCCAGTGCATTTAGTGTATGTTTTCAGAAGGAAGGCTAATCTATGAACTCTGACACACGATACAGACATGGCCGTATGTTAATTGTTGAAATTACTAGATATGAAATGAAAGATTCATGGATCACTTTTAGTGTAAAAGACTAATAATAGAAGAAATAAAATGGATATAAAAACTAGTGTGTTCAACATTTGTGTGCGCGCACCTGTGAAATGAATAAGTACACAGGTAGCTAGGACAGTGAGTATGGAAAGTAGAGGAAATATGTCATTGCAACAATGTTGTGAGATCTGGCCCAGCACATAGGAAAGAAAGTAGAGAAGGCATTCTCTTCTCTTTGAAATTTTTTAACCCCATTATTTCAAGAGAACTTAGCACATTGTTGGGCTGGTGGATGAGGTGGCCATATTGGTTACAAATTAATTGAAATAAATTTATACCTTGACATTCAATATACTTGGTTTCTTGAAACTTAGTAATTATATGTTTCCAACCAATATCATAGTTCTGTTAAATAATAGTGTTGATTAACTCTCTTGACTCTTTGCATCCATGTAAATACTAAATTATCAAAAAGAAAGATGGCGTGTATGAAAGAAATTAAAATTATGGTTCCTACTCTGAGTATTGTATTAAATCCTTTTGGAACTTTAAATTAGATGATTTGTAAAATATTGTCATTTTGCCATTCTTCAGGAAACAAACAGGTTGGAATACCTGATACCCAAAAAGACATCCTTAAGGCACCGATTGCCAATGGGAGACCAAGGCTTCATTGACTTTGTTGCTCATATACTAGAGAGAAACCCAAAAAAGCGCCCTTCAGCTTCAGAGGCTTTGAAGCACCCATGGCTATCTTATCCATATGAGCCCATATCATCCTGAACCGTTTAAAAATTCTGTCTGTGGGGATGACATGCCGTAGGTGCCCTCATGGTTGGTTTTGGGTGTCTTATTACAGGGAAGGGAGCCACTTTCGATTTCTGGCTGAAAATGATCGTTTATTTAAGGTGATCTTTTCGAAGACGCTGCACCTTACATCCCTGCACAATGCATTGAAAGGTGTGTTTGGTTTCGTTGGTGATACCAGTCTTTCCTTCCCATTCCCAAGTTGTATTCCAATTAAACATTACCAAGAATGTTATTTTTGCACGTGTATTCTTGGGTGGGTGGGTGGGTTGGGAGAGAGAGAGAGAGAGAGAGAGAGAGAGGGGGCGCGGGGTGTTTTCTGCCTTGCTTTGTTTGGACTGGTGGAAGAAGATTTAAAATCCTGTTGTACATGATGTGTGATAATTCTTTAGGTTATTTAGTAATATTTTTGTGAAATAGCTTCTCATCCAAATTTGATTGCTTCATAACACAATTTGCTGCATTATATTGGTTATGACGTCAATCAACAGTGCGACAATGACTGCGGCAGGGAATCAGTACATCGCTTTTGCTCAGCAATCTTTCTTTTTTTGTTTAAATTGTATTATTTCTCATTTGATATGAGGGTTAACAGATACAAAGAGATTTTATAAAAATAAACTCATAAATTGATATGACATCATATAATATGTTAGATTTATTTTACAATATAACATATCACATAAATTTAGGTAAGTTTTTGTGGGTTTATTTTTTACTAGATCTCCTTATAATTAAAGTAAATCTATTCCCATTCTATTTGCTTGTTTATTTGGAAGTGCACCTTGCTTTCATAACAGTGTTGACAAAAGAAAAAAAGAACAAGTTGCGACACAGTGATGGGTGAACGAGAGCTGTTAGGTACAGTCCTTATAAGGAGGTCCCGTGTACTCCATCGTTTGTCTTTTAGTCCATATCATCATATGTCAAATGACCAAAATTCCATGCTTTGGATTTGTCCAGAAATCGTATACGAGAGGAGGCGTTCAATTTTATTTTGCCGCTCACCCAGTCTGCGTGAACCTCTTGTGCTTTGTGTCGTTCAAAATTTAGTGTTGTGGTCAGCTCCACCACCACCACCACCATCGGTAACATAGACCCAACCACCGAACCCAACCCAGCCCACACAAGGTTCCTTTCAACGGGAGTACCTTTTGAGTTCTAGCATCGTGGTCAGCTCCTCCACCACCAGCGTCGTCCTCAGCTCCACCACCACCACCCAAAAAAAAAAAACACTTTTAAGTAACAGTGACAATAAGCAATCCATCATCAGAGTCCAAAAAAATTGGCATATTCTAGAGATGGGAAAGGAGATAACAAGCATTGAACGCAAGTTATAGAAACTCAGAAAAATGCATATCCATTTATAAAAGCTTCCCTTGTATCGAAAAACAGGATTGATAATTAAAAAAAAGAAAGAAGAAGCAAATAACTTTGATTGCTTATAAAACAGGTAACGACACAAATGCTGCAGAATACCCATCCAGGTTGTACTATTTTGTTTTTTGTTTTAGAGGGGAAAAAAAAGGTTAGGAAGAACATTTGTATTGCACCTAGTTGGACGTGACTTTTAGCAAAAAAATACCCAAGACTTGAACTTCAAACTCTCTTCTGTATTCAAAGAAATACCCATCTGAGTAACAACGTATCGTTTTTTCACCTAACAACGTGCACTCATTTATAGCATTCTTGAGCTACATCAAGGTAAGATTTGTTGTCAATGCAAGTAATGGATTTATTGCGATGGAGAAATCACTGAGGTACCTGCAATGGAGATATCACAAAGGTACTTGCGATGGAGAAATCAATTTGAATGAGAGCTCTACCAAACTCCTCTGCAATGGAGTCACCGATAGCTTGAAGGGGACGCCGACGTCGTGGTCGGTAGCTCTGTTAGGACTCCAAGTAAAATCGCCTCTAAAGTTGCACTTTGGCCATATGCACACATATCGCTCGAGCGGAGTGTTGAGCTAGTGTCGAGCGGAGCTCTCTGGTTGTTTGCGCTCGAGCTGAGTCGAGCGGAGTGTCGAGCGAACACTGGCTCGAGCGGACTGTCGAGCGAGTTTCGAGCGGAGCTCTCTGGTTGTATTCGCTCGAGCGGAGTTGAGCGGAGTGTCGAGCGAAACTTGGCTCGAGCCAGGGTCGAGCCACAGTCAAGCCAGACCTCAAAAATTGCATTTTCAGCATGAGAACAAGCCAGAGTTCGACCCCATGCACCCCTTAGCCGAACTATTGGCTCATGCATGCCACGACTATGTGGTCCATGACACTATCTTATTTATGTTATTTATTTATTTTATTTATTTATTTTATTTCTTTTATTGCAAATTGACCTTTTAGGGGTTTCCAAGTTGTAACCTTTATAAATAGGACCCTTAGTCATTTTTTTGACATCTTTTGGCAAAAACCCTAGAGGGAGAACTATTGTTTGAGAGATCACCATCGGTGCTTAGCACTTGGGCTTTTTGGGTGAAATTCGTGAATCCCAAAGAGAGGATCATTCCATGCAATTCGTGAATTGGAGTGATTCAACTATCTTGTCTTACAACTTGGTGAAATTCGTGAATCCAAGTTGTGTTTATCTTTATTCTTGTTACTTTTATCAATATATGAGGTTTATTCAACATTTGTGCAATTCGTGAATCATTTGTTGAATTTATTTCATTGTTCATTCGAGTTCATCATTTTATTCTTGAGTGTTCATCTTAGTTCTTGGAGATCATTACATTTTCTGCTCATTCAATCCATTTCATCCTCAATTTCGACCACCTACCTTGTTTGTCAACTTTCCATAATTAATTCCCTTCTTCCACCTAACCCTAGCCGAACTCTCACTTTCATTTGAATTTGAATTCAAATTTTGGCACTCGTGCCTTATTTGAATTAACTCTAGCCGCCCAACACTCTTGCCCTACTTTCCTTATTTGGCCGCATACCTTATTTACCCTTCATCTAATCCCCTTTTGACCTAGCCAAATCCCACAAATCTTCCAATCCTTTCAAATTCGAAATTCAACCATTGCCTTAGTCAAACTTCCAATTCCCAACCACTTCCATGCATCTTACTATTTAGCATCAAACCCTAGCCAACCCAAAATACTTTCCATCTTCACACTCCCACCAACCCTAGCCAAACCCTAGTCCATATAAGGTAACCTTTACTTTGTTGGCATCCTTGACCTCTTCCAAATCAAATCTCTTGATTTAAGGAATTGTCAATCACATTCAATCCCTTAAATCTCTCTTTCCTAAAACAACTCAAGACAATTTTTGACTTGCCTAAACAAGCCAAAACCGAAATCTCCTTCTTCCATAAGGATTCCTACCACTTAGGAATCTTTCCTAAAACATCTCCATTTCCCACATTTCGGCCAAGCCCTAGCCGCCCACCTCCAAACCCTAAACCTATCTTCCATCTCCTAAACCCTAAACTATCTTCCAAACCCTAGCAACTCATCTTACATTCCAACCCTAGTCCAACTCTTCCAATCTCGAAATTCCCCATAGCCACCATCCAAACCCTAGCCTATCTTCACCATACCAACCCTAATCATCATCCAAGTTGTCTCAATATCAAGGGCAAACCATAAGCCGTTCCACATTGCATCAAACATGCATATTCATCACTTAGATTACCCGAACTCATCATTCATCACCATCATTTCCCATCACTCCATACACTTCATCTAGCCTAAACACTTAACCTCACCATACCAAAGTTGCCATCATCACCATTGTTGCGCCATATCCAAGCAAGAGAGGACTTGACACTCAGTCAATACAAGGAGGACATAGGCGAGAAGATCATAGTGTTTAGGGACTTGACCGGGGTCCCTAACAAGCTCCTGTAGCTCACACTGTGGCTGATAGCTCTGCTAGGGTTTGTTGTTGCTTGCTTTCTTTGCCCAGCTTATTTCTCTATTGTGCCCAAATGCCAAGTTCCTTCAAGCCAAATCTCTAGTACTCTGAAACGAACCATTTTTGGGCATTTAATAAAATGACTCGTTTTGGCCACGTAAAGGGTGTGTGTGCAGATCTCTAGTTGGGGACTGTATATTTATTTATGGGAAAAGTGTACTTTGCACACACTCCATCATGGTTTCATGATATACCTTTCTTGACTCAAGGTAATGGTTGATAGCCCTTCCTCTCTCATGTGATCACGTTAATGCTATTTGGATTAAAGTCAATTGGCATTATACAGTTAGTACATGTTCAATCATATAGATTCTAACTACAAAGGTCATATGCTATATGTAATATATAGTGCTTTTATAGAAATCGCTGAAAATTGTAGAAAGATGAGTAAAACACATGCACACAGGCGTAACAGAAGGATGTGGTATTATTGAAGAAGGATAGCATTCATTTAGAAGTTTCTCAACAGTGAAGAAAGTAGTGAAATTTGGATACCGACTCCTAGTATGATTTGTAGCATGTCAACACTCTTGCTGTCACCAAAATTCTGGCCGCCTGAATTGGGTGTTGGGGGTGGTGGAGTCTCAGATGGTTGTTTCGGTGGCGGTGACGCATTTGTAGCCTTACAGGTCATTCCAGAAAGGCAATTACCCGATACCCCGTAATCGAAAATAAGGAAAGAAAAGAAAACAAATACAAGGTGTTGGGTTAATTTACATCTACATGAATAAAAATTATGAAATTATGTTAATTTCATAATGAGTAATACTACATATAGTCGTGAAGTGCGCAAGTGCCGTGCAGTTGCTTTGAAAAAGAGTAAGGTCCATTATCAAAAAATTAATTTCTTTTCATATGGGTCTCGTATTTATTTCTTTTTTTTTAAAGTAAGTGCATGGCGCTTGCGTAGCCACAACTGCAACTATCATTTCTCTTTAACTTACACCAATGTCAAGTTCTTGTTCCCTGATAGAGAGGTGGGTACGGATCCATTGAATCTATTCTCTGCCAAATTCCTGGACGAAAGAAGAACAACTAAAAAACTTGTAAGAAAGAGTAGTTTTTAGTTATACGTAGCTCTTCTAATGGAACTCACCGAAGTAATAGATCAGGGAAGGAGCCAAGAAAATCAGGAATAAGCCCATTTAAGCTGTTATTGTAACACCCCGTATTTTAGTATATTTTTATTAAATGATTATTTTAATTAATTTAAAAATTGGTTTTCTTGTTTTAAAATTATGTGAGTTTTAGAATATTATTTTAGAATATTTTAAATTGTGAAAATTATTTTTTAATGTGTTTTCTTAATATTATTTACTGTTTTCCATTTAAAGTGATCTTTAGTTTAAATTAGTTTGTTTATAGGTTTTAAAACTATTATTATTTTAATTAAGCATTTCACTGCATTTGAATTATGTTATTTAGTTTATTATTTTAAAATCATTTTCATTGGATTATTTTTGGGACCCCAGTTATGAGAATTGAACCTCATTTCTTTCTCTCCATTTTTTTTCTTTTCCTTCTTTTTCTTTTCTCTTTATTTTTCCTTTCGGTTTCCTCCCGCCCGGCTCTCGTTTTTCTCTCTCTCTCTCTCTCTCTCCCCGTGCGTTTCGTCTCTCCACCTAGCCACTGTCGTGCGCCGCCCCTCTTCCTACACCACCCGGCCCAGTCGACTCCTCACCGGCTGGCGACCCTACCCCAATTTCAGACCACCTCGTGCTGCCGTGAGCCTCCACGCTTCGCCTAAGCCGCACTGCCTTTTGGTGCTTGCGCGCCGCCGTTCAGCCACCTCCGGCCACCATCTCTTCACCACTTCTTCTTCTACCTCCTAGCAATCTAAAGGACCCAACCCTGGGCCCGATCCGTCACCGGTGAAGCCACATTAACCACATCTCCGATTCACTCTTTTCAGACCTTAAACCGCCCCTTTCACCGCCACCCACGGCCAAAGGCAACCACCACTAGTTTCACCAACCTCCCTAGGCCCCACCTTATCAATTTCGAGTTTTGGCTTGACCCCATTCAAAAGTGGGTTTTTGAGACCCACGACCACAATGTATTTTACACTGTGGAGTTGATGTTTTGGCACTTCTGGTTCATCATTGATCATCCAAAAATTATTATATAGCACTGTAAGTATTTTCTCAAACATCTTTTGAGATTTTAATATAGTTTTGCGCTAACTCATTTATTATTACTATAATTGGTTGGTTGTGCCAGACTGAGTCTGAGAAGTTATGGAGTCGGATGGATTGAGGACGGAGTTATTTATGTGATTGGTTATATTGTGATTTGGTTGGTTGTTGGATATTGTTGTTGGTCTGGTACATTGCATATTGCACGTATGTTCATGTTTGTAAATGAAAACTGAGTTTTTAGGTAATTGCATTCATATTCATGTGTTTATTGAAAATTAGATTTTCATGTGAGAAAAAGGAAAAGAGACTGTAGGGATGGTGGTATAGTCCCGCTTGCGATTCCCACCTACGGTGTACGCGTAGGGATGGTGGTGTTATCCCGCCTGTGATTCCCGCCTACGGTGCATGCGATTAGGATGGTGGTAGAGTCCCGCCTGTGATTCCTGCCTACGGTACTCCAATGGCTTTTTGTTGTGTGGAAAAGAACTGTAGGGATAGTGGTAAGTAGGGATGGTGGTAGAGTCCCGCCTGCGATTCTCGTCTACGGTGCACACAGTAGGGATGGTGGTAGAGTCCTGCCTGTGATTCCCGCCTACAGTGTCCAATTAATATTTTTGTGTAAATCATTTTCTGAGAAAATGGCGGATTATGTTTTTGTGCCAAAAATGGGATTTTGGCGTGTGTTGAAAAATATTTATTTTTCGAGGAAAAATGATATTTTGGATCTGGGGCATATTTCATCATATGCATGCATGGTTGGTTGCATTAGTATATTTTTATCTTGGAGATTGTTTGGATTATTACTTACCTACGGTACCACTTTATGGTATCGTAGATTTTGGTGCAGATGAGGATGTGGAGCTTGTGGGATCGGCTCCCTGGAGGAGGTGACATGTGGTTACTGTTAATTTGGATTATGGGAATTGTTTCCCACTAGTATTTATATTTGGCTTTTTGCTGTATTTTCGGATAACTGTATAACTTTTTCAGTAATATTTTTGTATTGTTAGTTTTGTATATAAAAATTCTGGTACTTAGTTGACTTATTTAATTATCTATTGCGTATTTATTGTATACTATTTGTTTATTGCACACACTTGATCACTTATCGTTGGGATGTGTGACTTGTGTTGTCATCATCCTGACGTCATGATTCTCAAGATTTCTATACATGAGAGTCAGGGCGTCACAGTTATTGCGCAGATCGCTGCAATTCAAAAAAATAGAGAAGAAAAATATATATCAGAAGAGAAAGGGACTAATGCTGGACAGTAGTGCATGTTTTACAAATTTGTAGTGACTCACATTTTCTGAAGAGCATCCATGGAACTAAAATCCGGGAGTCATGAACCGGACACAAAGCTACTGAGATTCCTGTGGTTAATTTTAACATTTGTGATCCCCCATATTTGGAAAGGGTATTGTAATTAAACCACCATATGTCAAAGTAATAATATAAAAGAGAAATGCTTTAAAAATAAATTTATGTGTTTTAATGTGATAAATCAGATAATTATAAAATTAGTTTTATTATAAAATAAATCTAATCTATCACATAAATCAAGTCAATTTATAAATTTATTTTTATAAAATTTTTTTACGAGGGAAATACTAATCTTTATAAAATCTTGCACGAGTATTAGGTGAGAATGACATGTAACATGCACTCAAAATCATCGCCGAGTTGACTTACAGTGCTATAACACGTACGTGGTATGGCATACGCATTGCATTCCACCCATTCCCATATAAATGACGACGGAAGACAAAGGTCACCACTTCATTGGTTTAACACATCAAATTCCTTTCTCAGTGCAGATAAGCCTTCCACTAAATTAGCAGAGATTCACCCAAGAAACGAAGAACGAAAAGAAAATCCATCACATTTATTCCTATACCAAGTTATTCAACAGCTTAAACAGAACTAAGATTATCAAAAGATTAAAAGTTAGAAATCCAAACCATCTCTGTTATTGGTTCCTTCAGTCAGTGCATCGCTAAGAGAGTAAAATTCATGAGCGTTGATTATAGGAGGAAGGGAAGAATCAGCCGCAGCCCCTACTATGAATGAAGTATTGGAAGAAGCAGTAATGTTAGTAATGTAAACTTCTAATACGCTTCCAAAAGGTGGGCTAAAGTCGCTTGAAAATTGTTCGTTGTCTATGACAATTTCAATAGATCTTTTCTGGGTTGAATTTAGTCGGAAGACTTCAGAGAAGTAGGCGATGATGAAGATAGGAATGTTCTTCGATCCAAGTCCAGTTGTCTCTATGCCTATACCCCATGCAGTGCCAATCTTCCTGACTGCATTTTGTAGAACAGCCAGCGGAGGATGATCTTTTCCCGCACTAACATCTATCGCGTCAGCTTCATTTCTGACGACATCCTCAGAGAGTGTAAAACCGTCGTGCCTTGTGTTCCAAATCTAATCGTATTTGTCATCCGGATACCGAACAGTTTGATTAGCACCGTAGGCTATTCTGTTTGCCAAAAGCAAAGCGTGGTTCAATCGATCCAAGCTGCGCAGTTCAAGTGCTGATATGATTGGCGCCTGGTCGGGATGCGTCTGAGCAAGACAGATGCTCGTGGCATTTCCCTTCACCACATAAATGGCTTCCTCGACAACATAGGTAAAGTTCGAAGTGGGGACCGTGGCCCAGAAGTTTCCATCGAAGTGCAGCTCAAAGGTTGGTGCAAAATATTTCCCATCATAATTTCCATAGAAAAAGGTTGCACGCACGAGAAGTCGTTGCCCTTTGTCCAGATCAGGGATGGTGTAGCAGTTTTTCTTTAGTGTTGGGAATACTCTTAGGGTGCTCATCACTTGAGTGCTCATCCAAGAAGGTACTGTGCTGCTAAACTGGACAACTTGAGACTCGCCGCTGTGAATGTAAGCATTATCACCAGTCCAGACAACTGATCTCTCGTCTTTGTAGGTGGAAGAATTGGAGACATCACAATCAATGCTCAGAAACACTGCAACAGAGGGCTTTGAGATGATTAATACAGCTGAAAGGGCTGTAAGAAATGATAACATTATCAGATTGAAACTCATGGCTTGGTCTTGGAGATCATGAAAGTGGAATGCAGGACTGGCATCAAAAGTTATATATACACACACACACATAAACTATGGGTTGGATTTTGACTTTGATGAATTTTTAGTTGTAATATTTCCTGAGTATCATGATGTAATATGCAAGCAGGTTGTAATTAATTTCTTGGCGTTTGATGCTAAGATAATGTTTTCAACCATTGAAACAGCCCACCTACGTACTTGACATACACGATACAAAAAAAAAAAAAAAAAAAGTCGGCCCTTGCTTAAGTAAGGTGATGAGGACGATATATATATATATATATCGATATGCATTATCCACTGCCGTATACCTGGTACTACAATGCTAAAATGGTCAGCGTTTTGAAAAGAAAAAAAATTCTAATTTTTTAATTGTGAATTAATGCATTAATCTTGGCGTTAATTTTGAAGGTTGACGGAATTAATTAATCTGATTGCCAAGAGTTAGCTAGGTAGGTAGGTTAGAATAGAAGTTATTAATATCCTTATGAAGCCAACTTCCACTTATCTGGGAATCAAGACACGTGCAGCCATATAAATTCATTTTATAATTCATATCGTATATCCACCGAGGGTTGCAAATTGTATTGTCGGATGTTCCTCGTGTCAACTCCTGAATATTCAATAACTACATAGGTTAATTTGAATCTAATCCGTCAAGTTAAACATGTTATACTTCTAAATCTTAACTTAACTTATTTTGATAATGAGTAGTGTTGTGTCACCCATTTTAAACTGTTTAATAATTAATTAAAAATATATTAACACGATATGACTCATTTATTAAAACATATAATTTATTTGATCTGATTAATATAATTTTATATTAAATTTAGAAAAATGCTAGATGTAACCGCTTGGAGAAACCACAAAGATATCGTGGCCCACGTGACATAAGTAAAACAACATCATTTCTATTTTCTCTCAAAATGATTCATTCCTCAACATATTCCTATTTTCCCAAAGACAACCACAGACCTCCTTCGTCTTCCCCAAGCACAGAGATCCTCAAGACAGAAAAGTCTAATCCCCTTTCCCCTTTGTCTTCCCCAAGCATAGATCTGAAATCTTCCCCCACTCTCCTTTCGAAACTGAAATCTTCCCATTCCCCCGAAGCCCCAATGTTCATGGGGACCCTTCTTTACTCGGGAAATTTAGATACCTCCGATGTTCATGCCTTCCCCACCCACAATGATGTTGACCAATTTTAGATATATTTTTATGGGTTTTTTCGCACAAGACTCTGTTTCTTGTTGGTCTTCCATAAGACCGCATTGGAGATTAGTAAATGGGTTTTTGAGAACTCAATCACTGATTTCAATCAGTCAATGAAATTGAGCTCCTGGGTCTGGAACAACTTCCTCTCTCACAAATCAATGGGTCTTCACACCAAGAGAGAGAGAGAGAGAGAGAGAGAGAGAGAGAGAGAGAGAGAGAGAGAGAGAGAGAGAGAGAGCCCCAATGTTCATGGGGATCCACGAGACCACATTTCTTTGCTCGAATGCCGTGAATAGGTGTAAAGGACCTTTCTTTTTCACCTGTAAAGGATCTTTTTTTTTTTTTTTTTTTAACAAGGACTGCACCTCCAATTTATTAGAAGAGTCCCCACTTTTGGTGGAGGACAAACCATGCATACAGGACCCGTGCCTACCGGAGCACACTTAAAAGACTTTGTATGAATTACAAGGGACACCACTAATAAACCATGGCAAGGGATACGACTTTCACTAACGGAAGAGCAAATAGGGAAGGTTGAGCTTGTCTGTTCGGATGAGGCCTCTTAGTTTTCTGGGCAATTGCATTAGGTTGACCCAGACTTCATTAAAACCTTGCGCACCAAGTTTTGCCAAGTAGTCGGCTGGGGCGTTTCCTTCACGGAGAACATGCTGGATCGAGTGACCCCCTACTCTGAAAATGTTCAAAACTTCATCCCAATAGTCTTCCAAGTACCACACTCCACATTTGGCACCACATATCCACTTGACTACCAGTGAAGAATCAGTTTCTACCTCCACTCCATTAATCCCCTGTTCTTGGCAGAGCTTAAGCCCTTGAAGAATTGCCCTTAATTCAGTAGCATTATTACTACCAGCACCAAAGTCCACAGAAAAGGCAAATATTAAGTTACCTCTGTCATCTTGAAGGAGACCACCTGCACCTGAGGCACCCGGTCTGCTACTCCCGTCTGTGTTGAGCTTGAAACTCCCCTGCTGCGGTTTTAACCACCTCACCACTTGTGCACGTCTATGCCTTACTGGGAAGACATCAATGTCAGCCCCTGCAAAATTTCTTTATCCCCACGTATGTTCTTTCGGAACCTGGACGAGTCCTTCATTAATCTGGCGAACCAAAATTTAACTGCCTACCACACTTCTTCTGTAGATTCCATATAATCGTCCATACGTGCCCTGCATCTCCTTAGCCACAGCCGCCAAGTAACAACTGATGGAAGTACGCCCCAGCTTACTCCCAATTGAGAAGAACGAGAAGCCCTCCGAAACCAAAGTAACATGTTCTTTATGCAGGAGAGTTTGCCCAACAAATTTGGAAGAGATGCACTCAACACTTGGGTTTTCCTTTCAGGGAGGATATAACGGACCTTTTTATTTAGCACACTTAAGAAAAATGGTCCATTTGTTGTTTAAGTGATCAGCACTTTACAGAGGAAGAATTTCATTTGTTAATGCTACGAGCAATGACATATAAAACTATTAGTTGTCTTATTGTTTTACTGTAACAAGAGGAACAAGTGATTGCCATTATCATCTTCACTTCTTTACAGACGACTCTCTGCTTTTTCTCCTACCCATGAAGACAACCACAAAGCCTTATATTCTTCATGTCATCTTATTTTCACAAGCATCCTAGACATCTCAACTTTCGTCGTTTTCAGTTTTTTTTTTTTTAATATATCAGCTGAGCCGATCCCCCCGTGGTTCCCCACCGTGGTTGTATGTAGAAGAACTCTAAAATTTAAAATCTATATTTATTAATAACCATAATATATATCTTAAAAAATATATATAAATATTTTTAAAATTTTAACATATAATAAAACCAATATTACAAACTATACAATAATAAATATGAGTATAGGTCTAAAATTACAATCTCAATAATAAAAACATATGTATACTGAGAAATATCAATATTACAACTTAACAATAATAAAATTTTAAGTTTGAAATAAAATCTAAATGAGTCAAAATGTGTTGATTTCATGTTAAACAAGTTGACTCATTATTGATCCGTTTATAAATTGTGTCTTAACGGGTCAACTCGCTTTAATCCAAAACTGTTAACATCAAAACCAAACCCGCTAATTTCGTATCGTGTTCATGTTGGGTTCATGGGTCGTGTCACATATTGCCACCTCTATATATATCCACGCATATATGATATCCGCATGCAATCCTTATTGCTGTTTTAACATTCAATTATTTTTTTCCTTTCATTCCTTTGAATTTGGATTAAAAATCTTAGTACATAAGATTCTTGTATAATTTAGAGAAAAATAAATTCAATTAACTAATGTAATCAAGTAATTTAATTAAAAATAAATTCAATTTTATAAAACTTGACCTTTTGCTTTTTGAGTCAATTTTTGTAAAATTGAATTTATTTTCTTCTAAATTATACAAGAAAGTCATATTCTGAAATTTTTAATCTAGATTCAAATAGCAAAAGGAAAAAAAAACTAGATAGTAAAACAACAAGAAAGAAGGTGTAAAAGTATTATTGATGAAACTTGACTTAATTTATGATATTCATTTTAGTCCCCCCCCCCCCCCCCCCCCCTCTCTCTCTATATATATATTAATTTTGTCGAAAAAGTGATTTTAATTTGATCATCTGAGCAAATAAATAAATATATCAGCAACGATAGATGACCCGACGGTTTGAAATTAGCTAGATAGATGAACTAACTAATAGCAACGTTCTACCTACAGCTTATAAACATGAAGACACGAGTATCCACAACAAAATCATAAATTCAATTTAATACAATTTAAGACGAGTCTTTTGCGATTTTTATTTTTGGCAAATTTTATGACTTTTTCCGACGATTTTAATCGCAAGAAAGAACCTTAAATGCTGTAGTGAGTCTAAAAAAGGATTCTCCCAGCTTTATGTAAATTTGAAAAATCTTTAGTCGTTAGATCAAACCTAATTATATTGCATGGTGTTTATTCTTAAGAAAACCTCAATCAGCTGGCCAAAGTATATTATATATGGGGTTAATGATTTTTTTTTTTTGTTGTTGTAAATTTATAAATAACCAACAACTTTATTAAAACATGTTTTAACTTAAAAACATGATCGAACAATTCTAGCTGAACAATCGAACAATATCATGTGCAAATAACCTTCGATCTTATTAGATTAGTTTGTAATTTTGAATGTCAAAATTTATAATTTTAACATATCCATAATTGACATATAGAGAAATAAATTTTTTATAAATTTTTCTTAAATATAATTAGTATTTCAATCTTGTCTTTTATTCCAAATTGCAAGCATTTAAATATACTAATTTCGTTTATGAAAGCATTTAAATATACTGTTTATCATTAGAAAATAATTGGCATCGCTTTTCAATTTCGTGTAAAAAAAAGCTTTTAATGGCAATTTGTTTTGGTTAAAAGAACAAAAATGCTGTAGCGGCTAGTACGTGCCCCTCACGTAAGGGGTCCGATCGGTCAACGACCGGCCTTGGTTTATGGTACTCACACAGGTCATAAATTCCGTCAACCTGATTAGAAAAAGAAAAAAAAAAAAATTCCGTCAACCTTAAAAAACGCTAAGATTAATTCCATAAAAAATTGAAAAATAACAAGACAATTTTTTAATAACTCTATTTTAAATATAGGACAATATTGGACCAGAAATGATATATTAGAAGATTTTTTTTCATAAAATAATGATCTATATATATTATTCAAATTATTTTACAAAATACACTCGGTTTAAAACAAAATTGTAAAAACGTTGATTAGAAATTCCTTCCAAAAGCTCTGCAATCTATTTGTTTAATATTTTTATTATGTTAAGAACATAAATCCATTTTAATTTATCTTAATTTATTATTATAATTTTTTTAAAATTTTAATATAAAATATAATAAATAATTTAATTTTTTAATTTTTTTTAATGTCTCAAATTGTTTAAACATTTAAAACAAAATAAAAATTCGATCTGTAGCTAGTCATCATGTCTCTCGCGTATATAAAGGGGTTCGATCGGTCAACGGCCGGCTTGGTTTATTGTCACACATGGCATAAATTCTGTCAACCTTCGACTGAAATGCCATGATTAATGCCATAAAAAATTGAAAAATAACAAGACTAAAATATTTTATAATTTTTTAATAAATCTATTGTAAATGTAGGTATATAAACCGACATTGGATCAGAAATGATACAACGGATGATTTTTTTTTTCATAAAATAATGATCTATTATTCAAATTATTTTACAAATTAATAAACTCGATTTAAATAAAATTCTGAAAATGATTATAAAAGGGAGTGTATTTCTATCGTCAAAATTCTTTTCAGAGAATAGTTAAACAGCACCGACCTTTATGGCCTTTTTTTCTTTCCTTTTCTTTCTCTATTTATCGTTTACAAAACCGAAACGTATTATATTAATTGTGATTTTATTTGCTCGGATTTTGACTTTGTTGAACTTTTAAGTTTTATTGCCAGAATAATATTACATATATTTTAATCACGAATTATATTCTTTTTCTATTATTTATTGGGGAGGTGTTGATCATGTCAAGATTGGTTTTTACATATAATATTCCAATTCTTACGAGCTACCTTAACATTTTTCAAGTTTTACAATAATATTTTTTTTATAAAGAAAAATATAAAAAATCCTTATGCTAGTTATTTTTAAGATAATTATTAAAAATCATTCCAACTGTCGCTTAGGGTCATAGCCACCATCAGCCACTTCATGTCGTTGGCCGCAGCTGGAGCTTGTTTGAAAAACCCTACAACATATTTGTTTGGATGGTATTGATGACGCGAATCTGACCTTAGAATGGCTGGATCAGCCCTTGGGTGGCCATGATCCGACCATAAAATGACTAGAATGGTGCCACCGCCACATCACATGTGGCTGACCTAGCGCCACCTAGATGCCGAGTCTAGTAAGTCCAACACCATAGACATTGGATCTGATTGAATTTGGCCAGTCTAGGGCCACCTTGTGACGTCCCGACTCTCACGTACAAAACAACACAGGAATCGTGACGTCAGAATAATGACAACACGGTCACGCATCCCAACGACAAGTGTCAAGTGTGTGCAACAAATAAACAGTGCATAAAATATACGCAGCGGATGATAATAAATAAGTCACTAAATATCAGAATTTTGTTTAATACAAATAACCAAATACAAAATGTTTAAAAGCATAAACCAAATGTCCCAAAATAATACAAGAGCTGAAAAACATAAACCCAAGTGATCCCAGATCACTCCTCCGGCGGAGCCAAATCCTCAGGCTAGGCATCTGCATCATCATCAACAAAAATCTACAGTACCATTAAATGATACCACAAGTAAGTTATAACTCAACCAATCCTGAGATAAAAACACATTTAATGCAAACAACCATGCATGCATATGATGTGCTATGCATGAAATCCAAAAATATCATTTTTTCCGAAAATAGATATTTTTCCAACACATGCCAAAATCCCATTTTGGCCCAAAAAAATTTCCAATAAACATTTCTACCATTTTTCCAGAAAATGGCCCAATACAAATATCCATCATTTTTTCAGAAAATGACTCACACCAAATCCATATCCAATACACGCTATTTTATCAGAAAATAACCATTTTCATTAATCCATATGCATCATGGTCTCCCTTATGGACCATCCGCACGTCTTGGCTGCATAACGAGTGATGCCCAGTTCCGCAATCAGTGCGTTCGTGGCCAGGCATCCTCTAGCCCCCACCAGCAGAAGGGCCACGGAGTCGGCACGTAACTTGTCCGATCCCGTTGTCGCCCAGCGATAACTCAGGGGACGTCACTCAGTATATTCCACTCTTGAGTGACCAAAAGAGCTCCACCTAGATAATGCCACATCTCGGCTTAGGGTCCTGATACACACGCAACCAAAATCCATTCCACACATGAAAACTCAGTTTTCAAAATATCTACATGATCATGAATGCAATTACACGAAAACCCAGTTTTCAATTTACAAACATGAACATGCGTGCAAATGCAATGTACCAAACCAACATCAGTATTCAACAACCAACCAAATCACAATATAACCAACACACAAATTACTCTGTCCTCAAATCCATCCACCCCCGTACTCCTTGGACTCAGTCCGGAAACCAACTAGAACACAGTGAAAACAGTTAGTACAAAAATATATTTAAATCTCAAAATTTGTTTGGGAAAATACTTACAGCGCTATATAATAATTTTCGGAGGATCAAGGAAGCATTAGAAGCTCCAAAACAGCAACTGAACAGTGTAAAAATACACTGACCGTGGGTTTCAAAAACTCACTTTTGAAAGAGGTCAAACCAAGACTTGAAATTGATAGGGTAGGACCTAGGAGGTCGGTGAAACTAATGGTGGTAGCTGTTGGTCGTGGGTGGCGGAGGAAAGGGGCGGTTTAAGGCCAAAATGCACAAAACGGAGATGAGGTTAATGTAGTTTCACCGGTGACGGATTGAGACCGGGATTGGGTCCAATGGGTTGCTAGAGGGCCGAGGATGAAGTGGTGAAGAAATGGTGGCCGGAGGTGGTCGAACGGCGGCGCTAGAACGAAGAGAAGGCTGCGGCTTCGGACGGGGCGTGCGACCAAACGTCGGCGTTAGTCGGCCTAAGATCGGAGGGGTTGGATTGCCGGTCGGTGGGGAAACTTTTGGGCCGGGCGGTGAGGTACACGGCGGCAGGTGGCGGCGGCTGGGAGGAGGAAACAAATTCTTACGGGGAGAGAGAAAGAAACGGGAGAGAGAGAGGTCGAGCGGGAATAAGCCGAAAGAAAAGAAAGAAAAGAAAAAGGAAAGAGCAAAAAGAAAAAAAGAAATGAGGTCCAATCCTTATAACTGGACCTCATTTTAAATAATTCAAATGCAGTGAAAAGTTCAATTAAAACAATAATAATTTTAAAACTAAAAAACAAACCAATTTAAATTAAAGATCACTTTAAATGCCAAAACAGTAATTAATAAGAAGAAAGCACCTAAAAATAATTTTCATAACTTAAAATATTATAAAATAATATTTCAAAACTTCCTTAATTTTAAAACAAGAGAATAAATCTTGAAATTAATTAAAATAATTATTTATTAAAAATACACTAAAATACGGGATGTTACATTCTCCCCCCTTAAATAAAATTTCGTCTTCGAAATTTGTGAAGTCAAATATTAACGCAAATGCAGTTATAAGATACAACTCAGAACATGCTTGAAAAAGACATACCATCAACAACTTCCAAACAAGCATTAGTAGTGCACTTCCAAGTCTACTCTTATAAACAATCCCATCATACTCACACTAATCTCCCAATGGCACATCTCGTCTATTACTCCTAGAGCAGTCATGTAATAAAAAATCTCCATATCCACAAAACCTTAACAACCCCCAAGGAATCCCAATGATTAATAGCTCCACTCGATAATCTTTGCTATCCTCAATCGACTCATCTGCTATAACTTCCAAACCTTCATTGTATACTACACTTTGATAACCTAATGGCTACTTCTAAAGTTAACCATTAATAACAATATTATATAACAAATGATTAATCTCCAACTACAAGTATCTTCGCAAAATTTCAAGTCACCACTAATTCTTCAAAATCAATACAAAATTTGAACTCCTAATTACAACTAAAACATCACGCTCCTACTGCGCACTCTGATAATTCTCCACATGCATAAAATTTATGTCCTCATAAAAATAACAACATCGAGTACAAAGTGGCTCCATACCTACTAACCAGAAAACTCTTACCACAATTGGTAGAAAATACCCTCTTTCCAAAATCATGAATTATCACACATATTCCTCAATTAACTCCCGCTGCCTTAAACAAGATCAATATTCCGTAAAAATACATCTATGATCATAGACAGAAAATCAATATTAATCAACCTCAGCATTCCAAATTGGAAACAAGTAACATCACCCCAAAATACACCCGTCTCATCTAAGATAAGGAACATACCCTAAAAGGCTTAAATCCATTCCAGCCAACCAGTAAGAGCATCTATAAACTTCTACCCGACAACCTAAACCTGAAAGTTTATCAACTAAATTCTAAATATCATCTAATCTAGCGGTGACTAAACTCATTACGAATCACCAATGATATCACTAAAACATTACAAAAACCTAGGTAACTCGCCCAGCTACTACTACTCCTATAAGCTAGTTTTAGCACGACTAGTTCCTTCCATAGCACATCACTATTAAACCTCAAGGCAAGTCATACTGCTCAACCCTTCAATCCACCAAAAACTATTGCAAACCACTCATAGATATTTATGTTATCCACCATTTATGTCTAAACTTCAACTTCCAAGATTTTATCATGCACCATACATGGTAACTAATCAATCTCTCTTCAAGTTAAATAATAATGTTTTTAATTCTCCCAACGGAACGCTCAATTTTCAAAGGGAAGTATAGTCTCAAAAATTTAAATTCCTATGTGACCTCAAGTCACAATTAATTCCTGAAAGTAATCACAACAATTATTGCCAATCATCATTTCATTGAGTAACCCGCTTCGATTGTACACTTCAATCAACTCCTTAAAACTCAAAGCCAAGGTCTCTTGAACCTAATACTGTTATGTCACCTCCTCTTCAACACCTACCAAAGCCATTTCTTCCAACAAAAAATGCGATTAGGACATGTACTCTCCGAAATCCATACACACTCACCACGACTACGCATCGATCTCATGCACCCTTAGCCAAAACCAAAAATCCTCCAAACGTGCAAGTGGTTCATCATTATCATTTCCATCATCTAGACCTATATCCTAAAAAAAAAACAAGAATCTTTTCCTAGGTCCACACCATCTATTATCCTTAAACTTGATACGGATCAATCCTAAAACTTGCCACTAAAACCTCGAACTAATAACAATAATTTTTCGAACTAGATCGACATATTCAATCCTTAGAAAATACATTAACTAGATCATTAACTTCCATCTTCAAAGAAATTCTTCCTTAAAAAAAAAAAATTCTCATATCAGTAATTCAACTCTAATCAACCCCACTTCAATGGTTATAACTAATAAATCTCCAGAGTAAATCAAACTAGCACACCAAGCGTGCAGAATTAAAAACTTAAATCTCATTACAAATCAATCATTCAATCTACAATTCTAGAACCTTAAACTAGATGAGAATCGTGTTTCTGAAATCCTTAATAACGATGACTTTGAATCTAAAACACTCACCTTATAAATCTTGCAAAATTCTAAAACCGCAAATGATACCAAAGTGCTTAACCGAGTCGACAAAATCTAAAACTTCTAATTTAATTAGTCCCTCAAGTGCTTGTTGAACCTACCACCTTCAATCCCATAAACTTATTTCCTAAGAACTGTACGGCCTCAAACCTTAGATAACTTCTCATAAATCTATCCTTAAGGTTCGTTGAACTTACAACCTCCCACTCTATAGACTCAACACATAATTCTACAGAACTTAAGACCTCAAGTATCCTAAGCGAACTAAAGCTATTCCCACCTCAGCTGCGACTTGAGTTCCTATTCCATAGAGTTCACCTAAACCATGTCGTTCCCTTCAAGTCTCGATGTTAAAACAAACCATTCACTAAGAATTCATGCCTACTACACTAAATGTTCAAGCCTAACAATGACATTTATGGTCGTACCATCTTCCTGCCATAGCATAACCCTTAACCACTTTTCAACTCAAACAGATTAAAATACAATTATGGAAAAATAAATTAAAATACAACAAAATGCCATGAAATAAAATAGAATAAAACCAATCAAGTATAACAACATACAATAAATTAAAACAATCAAAGTAAAATACCTCAAACAAAATAAAACCAAACAAAACAAAAATCTCACAAATAAAATAAAATTTCATAAATAAAATAACATACGACAAAATGAATAAAACAATGAAGAAGTACACAATAAATAATTAAAACAAATAAAATAACCAACCATATAATAAAACAATTAAAATAAAATAACATACAACAAAATAGATAAATTCAATAAAAATAACATACTTTAAACAAAATAATTTCAAATCACAGCTTAAAAATTTTTTTGGTACTCTACCTATGGGACATGTGATTTTACCCAGAACCGAACTGCTTTGATACCACCTGTGACGCGCTGACTCCCACGTACAAAACAGCACATGAATCGTGATGTCAGGATGATGACAACAGGGTCACGCATCCCAACGACAAGTGCCAAGTGTGTGCAACAAATAAACAGTGCACAAAATATACGCAGCAGATGGTAATAAATAAGTCACTAAGTATCAGAATTTTGTTTAATACAAATAACCAAATACAAAACGTTTAAAAGCATAAACCAAATGTCCCAAAATAATACAAGAGCTGAAAAACATAAACCCGAGTGATCCCAGATCACTCCACCAGCGGAGCCAAATCCTCAGGCTCGGCATCTGCATCATCATCAACAAAAATCTGCAGTACCATTAAATGGTACCACATGTAAGTTATAACCCAACCAATCCTGAGATAAAAATATATTTAATGCAACCAACCATGCATGCATATGATGTGCTATGCATGAAATCCAAAAATATCATTTTTTTTTAAAATAGATATTTTTCCAACACACGCTAAAATCCCATTTTGGCCCAAAAACATTTTTAATAAACATTTCCACCATTTTCCCAGAAAATGGCCCAAAATAAATATCCATAATTTTCTCAGAAAATGAGTCACACTAAATCCATATCCAACACACGCTATTTTTTTTTTTTTTTTCAGAAAATAGCCATTTTTCATTTTTTCATTAATCCATATGCACCATGGTCTCCCCTATGGACCATCCGTACGTCCTGGCTGCATAACGAGCGATGCTCAGTTCCGCATCCAGTGTGTTCATGGCCAGGCATCCTCTAGCCCCCGCTAGGGCCACGAAGTCGGCATGTAACTCGTCCGATCCCGTTGTCACCCAGCGACAACCCAGGGGACATCACTCAGTATATTCCGCTCCCGAGTGACCAGAGGAGTTCCACCGAGTTAATGCCCCATCTCGGTTTAGGGTCGTGATACACACGCACCTATAATCCATTCCACACATGAAAACTCAGTTTTCAAAATATCCACATGATCATGAATGCAATTACATGAAAACCCAATTTTCAATTTACAAACATGAATATGCGTGCACATGCAATTTACCAAACCAACATCAGTATCAAACAACCAACCAAATCACAATATAACCAATACACAAATTACTCCGTCCTCAAATCCATCCACCCCCGTACTCTTTGGACTCAGTCCGGAAACCAACCAGAATACAGTGAAAACAATTAGTGCAAAAATATATTTAAATCTCAAAATTTGTTTGGAAAAATACTTACAACGCTATATAATAATTTTCGGAGGATCACGGAAGCACTAGAAGCTCCAAAAGAGCAACCGAACAGTGTAAAAATACACTGGCCATGGGTCTCAAAAACTTACTTTTGAAAGAGGTCAAACTAAGACTTGAAATTGATAGGGTAGGGCTTAGGGAGGTCGGTGAAGCTAATGGTGGTGACGGTTGGTCGTGGGTGGCGGCGGAAAGGGGTGATTTAAGGCCAAAATGCACAAAACGGAGATGTGGTTAATGCAGTTTCATCGGTGACGAATCGGGGCTGGGATTGGGTCCAATGGGTTGCTAGAGGGCAAATGATGAAGTGGTGAAGAAATGGTGGCCGGACGGCGGCGCTGAAACGAAGAGAAGGCTGCTGTTTCGGATGGGGCGTGAGGCCAAACGACGGCGTTAATCGGCCTAAGATTGGAGGGGTTGGGTCGCCGGTCGGTGGGGAAGCTTTTGGGCCGGGCGGTGAGGTACACAGCGGCGGGTGGTGGCGGCTGGGAGGAGGAAACGAATTCGCACAGGGAGAGAGAAAGAAACGGGAGGGAGAGAGGTCGAGCGGGAATATGCCGAAAGAGAAGAAAGAAAAGAAAAAAAAAAAAGGAAAGAGGAAAAAAAAATAGAGGAAAAAAAATGAGATCCAATCCTTATAACTGGGATCCCAAAATGATCCAATGAAAAATATTTTAAAACTGCAAGCTAAATAAAATAATTCAAACGTAGTGAAAAGCTTAATTAAAATAATAATAATTTTAAAACCTAAAAATAAACTAATTTAAATTAAAGATCACTTTAAATGCCAAAACAGTAATTAATAAGAAGAAAGTACCTAAAAATAATTTTTACAACTTAAAATATTATAAAATAATATTTCAAAACTCCCTTAATTTTAAAATAAGAGAATAAATCTTGAAATTAATTAAAATATTCTTTCATTAAAAATATATTAAAATACAAAGATATTACACACCTAGACACCGAATCCCGCCATTTCATCCTGTCTTGGCTAGTTCTGTCTAGGCTCATGGTGGCTGGCTGCTACCTTGGCACTTTGTTGGAATGGCCAATTTTTTTTTTTTCAACTTTAGTTTAATTGTTTATTTATAAATCATTAATCCAGCCTTGGAGCGCTCCAATAGAGAGCTGATGTGTCAGCTCACCATGGCCCATGGGAGCTAGGGGTGTAAAAGATCAACTGATTTAAACCATGTCTTGATTTTAGATTTTATTTATTTATTGACCAAATACCATCTATATATTTTAAGTTATAATATTCCCTCACTCCTAAGAAAACTGCGTGAAATTAGGGCGTTGAAGCTGATATATATATATATATATATATATATATATAAAAAGAAAGACTATAGTCATGGCTAGCAATTGCTTTTATGAGTTTGATTATAATTAACGTTTTAATGATATGAATTAATTCATTATTATTTATCGTTAACACCGGTTGTAGTCAAGTAAATTGCAAGAATATTATGTCACGTCGATCTGAATAGATTATATTCACACACTAATTAATAATTAAAGACCAATAAAATAGATAATCAAGGAATTAATTAATTAAGATGATTAATATTGAAGAGTGGACTTAAGAATTAATTATCTAAGTTGACAATAATTAAAGAAGCATATAATAAACATAATATTAAGATTTGCGATCCCCTAATGATTAATTGTTTTTAAGAATTAGCAATAGACGAATCTAGTTTGAATACTGAAAATATCTCACTACTATTTATTATTTTTTTATTATTTTTTCATTAATTTTTCACTACTATTCACAGAATATTTGAGAATACCTTATTACCCAAACTCAACTGGAGTGATTTTAGATATTCTGTGAATAATAGTAAAAAAATAATGATAAAATATTGAATAGTAGTCATGAATAGTAATGAAAATAAGTAAAAATAAAAAATAAAATAATGAATAACAATAGAGTATTCTGAGAATATTTTACTACCCAACTAGCCATTAATCATCATGATCATTGATCATTTGTAGCTGTGCGGAGAAGATAATCAAACTGCCCAAATTCATGTCCAAGAAGGGGTTGAGAATACCTCATATCTCTCAAAAATAAAGAATACCAAGTAATAGACGGAAAAAGGACAAAAAAAAAAAAAACCCAAGCAATAGATTATAATTAAGTGCTACATTGATTAGAATATTTGAGGATAATCGTTGCATATATTATTAATCATAATGATTAATTACTAGCTAGCTCAACTGCTCTTGAGTGTTGAAACATTGACTGGAAATAATCACAATTAATTGTTCTTATGTTTTTCAGCGTATGCATTATAACATAAACGTTTATCTATGACCAGTTATATGTTATCAAAATGATTATTTTTTATTAAAATTAGTCAATTCTTATAATAAATAATCATTTAATTCATGGCAAATAATTTATTATAAATATTCTTTTTTCTTGTAGTCACTAAGGTAAATTAAGGACATGGTGATCACCACTATTCATGTCTGATGAACTAAGCATGATGACCGTAATTGAGCGATGAAATGCTCCTTCATTCTTCAATTTATTAACACAACAGCGAATTTCACATGACAATAGACATGCATAAACTTCATGTATAAAAGGCTTAAAACACCATGGCACTCAAACACCACAAACCTCCGTCTGGCCAGTCCGGCCCCCGGTCTAGACCATACTTTAAGGTGAACCCATGTGCATGCATGCATGCACGCACGCACGATAGCTATTAAAAAGAAACTCAACAGCAAATTAAGGAACAAGTAGGAATATTTGGATTACGGCTACCAATATGATCGGGAGCTTGTCAATATTCTTCTCGTTGCCACTCAGAAAGGGTGTTTCATCTTGGAACGTCGGTGGTGGTGGTGGTGGAGGAGTCTCACTTAGATCTGCTGGCGGCGGTGGAGGTGAGTAATTTGCTAGCGGCGAACGAGTACTCTTCGATAGCGGTGGTGACGTTCCATTGTCCACTGCATGGCATGGTATATATGATCCCGAGATTAACACAGAAAAAGCATTAGATCATCCTAATTAGTATAAAAAATTTCGTGGAATGGTGAAGTTGTAAACAGATTGAAAACAAACTAACCATATTCTTTCCCAGTTCTTCCATACTGTAATACTGTACAAACTTCGTAAGCGTTGATGAGAGGAGGAAGAGTGGAATCAGGGGTAGCCTGCACAGAGAACCTCGTGGATGGAGAAGCAACCACGTTAGTGATTGACACCTCCAATACGCTTCCATAAGGTGGGATGATGGGGTCTAAATAAGTATTGTTGTCAATATAAATTTGAATGGATCTTTTCTGGGTTGAGTTTAACCAAGTCACTTCAGAGAAATACATAATGACATAGACATTGCCTAATGATCCGGCTGGAAGCTTGGTATCCAAAATAGGATCCAAACTAGTGCTTGTAGTGGCGTATGCATTTTGCAGCACAGCCTGTGGAGGTTGATCTTCTGCGGTACTAACATCAATAGCAGCATCACTTGTGAGGATCTCCGCAGATTGGCCAGCAACATAATTAGTCCATAATCGATCATAAGGATCGTCAGGATACCTATATATATATATATATCGCAGGTCATGCATTCATGCATATATGCTCATTAATTAAGACTTCATGGTCTTGTTTTTTCAATCTTTTTCTACTAAAATGATATTACTGAGATAACTTTAAAGATGTCGAGAAAATTAAGAATGAATACCTGACAGGTTGATTTGCAAAAGTAGCTCTATTTGCACAAGACAAGAAATACTTTGCACCCACATGACTGTACATATCCTGGCCCAAGCGAGGATATGAAGGGAAACTGATTAGGCAATGTTTGAGCAAGGCATATGCTAGTAGCAGTTCCACTTACGATGTATATCGCCTCAGTTAAAAACGTAAGTATTTTCTATGTAGTCTGACAATGTCATCGTTATCCAGAGGTTTCCATCGAAGTAGAGGTCGAAGGTGGGAGGAGAGTCTTGTCCATCGTAATTTCCATACAAGAAGGTTGCACGAACGAGAACTCTTTCACCATTCTGCAGACCGCCGATGGTATAGCAATTACTATTCCCTGAAGTTGGGAATACTCTTAGAGTGCTGAGCACATGATCGCCTGAGAAAAGCTGATCAACTTGTTGGGATTCACCACTTTGCACATAACCATTGTCTCCTGCCCATGTTATCTTATTTTCATCGGTGTAAGGATCGGATGCTCCACAATCGACGCTCACAAACGCTGCAAAACTAAGCTTTGAGACCAATACCGCCGAGAACAGAACCGCGACAAGTAGTAACGTAAGATTATACCTAGTACTACTACTCATCGTTAAGGTCTATGATCTTGATGTTTTTTGTTTTCTGGATGATCAGTTGTTCAATTTAGAGGTATATATATTGGGTAGATGCCAGCAGATTATTAGAGTTTTAGTTACGTACGTATATTTATGGGCTTCCTGCAGTTTGACTTGGGCATGAGATTACTGGATTATATAAATACTATTATATATTAAGGTTTTTATATTTCCATGATTTATATAAATACTATTATATATATTGCAATGAGATTATCCAATATTGTTAATTTGGATTAGTATTCAAACATCAACGAGAATATATATATATATATATATATATAATATGTGTGTGTGTGTGACAACTACATCATGACCATTATCCCCTATTACCCCATTAATTATCTCATTTTGCTGAATTTAACAGTACCATTATCTCATTTCTAATTGGGTAAGAGAAAATTTATTAATAATAAAAAATCATACTAGTGTACAAGGAAGTATACTACCTTGCACTCGGCCTACCAAAGCCTGAGGATACATCGGCCAGCTTGCAAACGGCTTGACTAGAAGGACAAAACCTAACATAAAACTAATTTAGATGATCAACTTCTTTTTTTTTTTTTACCATAACCAAACTGGTTTTATTCCTCCTCACTTAAGGTGGAGGGAACACCTTATTACATATTACTCAAAACTGCATTCCTCAAAGACACCATACAATACACCAGACTTTCCTACCAAACAGCCACTCAATTACCATACTACACCTTTCTAATATACGGAATGCCCATTTTGTCAGTTCGAATCAGTCCCCGCAGTTTGCCAAGAATTTCATCAGACAACTGCCATGAAACACAGCACTCCTCTGATCCCAGTCTAGCAAGGAAATCTGCAGGAGAGTTTCCTTCTCTAAACACATGCCTAATCTAGAAATTCACCTCCTGTAGCATAATTTGCATTTCCTCCCAGTAATCTTCAAGGTGCCATATAGGACACACACTTTTCTGGAGCCACTTCACCACCATATTAGAATCTAATTCTATTTCCACCTGTGGCAATCCCAGCCTACCGAGATGCATCACCCCATAATACAAGGCCTTAAACTCTGCCACATTACTGGAGCAGTAACCAATAAAGTCAGAAAAGGCATATACCATATCTCTAAGGTGATCCCTGATAACTCCTCCAACTCCTGCTTTACCTGGGTTACCTCTACTACTCTCATCTACATTGAGTTTGTACTAACCCTCCTTTGGCCTCTGCCATTTCACAATCTGCCACCTTCGATCATGTTTCTCCTTGTGGACTACTTGCAAGTCCTTCAAGATTTGTTCATCACGCCAAGACAAAGGATTCTTGGCGGTAATTTTCTCACTTAGCTTGATAATCCAAAACTTTATACTCTGCCATATCTCCTCTACCGACTCCCCTATACCTTCCATCCACGCTTTGCAGCGCCAAGACCAAAGTTTCCATGTGACAATTGAGGGAATAATCCCCATCAGCTGCCCCTTAGTTGTCGACTTAGATGCTCGATGAAACCAAGTTGTAACTGTTTCTTTCCAAGAAAGATTCTGGTGCGTGCTTAAACCCACATGAATTGCACAGATTGACCATACCTTCTGCGCTATCTCACCTATCGCCAGTACATGGTCTAAATTCTCGTAAGCCCCTTTTTCACAACAATTACATTTCGACACCAGTGGAATTCCGGTTCTACGTATCCTGTCATCTACACTGGGAGCATTGTTGAGACTTTTCCATACAATGTTCACCATATTCTTAGGAAGAATAGGATGCCACACCCATTCCATCCACCTTACTTTCGGTGCCCTTACTCTTATACATTCCCAAGCACTTTTAGTGCTGAACTTACCATCTGCTTTGGTTGTCCAGATCAACATGTCCATCCCTTCCTTTTTTCTTCTCATTTCTCTCACAATTTCCTCTGCTTTTTTTTATCTCCCACCAGCCTCACCAACACTTCCATATCCCACTCTTCCTCCAACCGACACTCTTTTACTTTTATAATAGGCTGAGAAAATGTTATGATCGATACCAAGTGGATCCTCTCCAAACCATTTGTCGTACCAAAAGGAAATCTCCCCTGCTTTTAATCTCCATTTCGAGTTCTGCACAATATCCAGAATGCACTTCATGATATTTTTCCAGAACCGTGACCCTTTGCTTCTATCAAGAAGAGAAATGTGACTTTTTTTTCACATATTTGGCCTTAAAGAAATTAGACCATAAAGACTCTTCCGTTAGAATCTTCCATGCAAGCTTCATATGTAGGGCCTTCTCCATATCAAACAGATTCCGAAGTCTAATTCCTCCTTCTTGAATCGGTAAACACATTGAATCCCAAGCCTTCCAATATTTTTTTGGTCTTCCTTTCGTATGACCCCAGTAGAAGTTACTCATGTATTTATTGAGAAACTGAATGATAGATTTCGGTACCTGTAAAATCGATAACATGTGGATTGGAATACTCCCAAGGACATGTTTGAGCAGTAGCATTCTAGCACCTCCTGATAGAATCCTTGATTTCCATCCACCTATCTTCTCCCTCACCTTTCCCAATAAATCATCAAGATGGATTTTTTTCAATCTTCCTGAGATCAATGGGATCCCCAGATATTTGAGTGGGAGAGTACCCTCTGTGAAACCTGTTAGGCGCAGCAAACTTCTACGCCTTGGAACTGAAATAAGCTTTGAGAAAATAATAGCAGATTTTTCCTTACTAATTTTTTGGCCAGTCCAACTCTCATACTTATCTAGAATCTGTGTTATACTCCTCAGGGAAGCTTTGTTCCCCATTGAGAATATGACTATATCATCAGCATAGAGTAAATGTGATACGATAGGACAATCTTTTGGTTGGGAAAAAACCCCTATCCTCCCCTCTTCAAATTTCTTCTTCAACAATCTAGAGTAAATGGATCCCCCTGCCGCAATCCCCTCCCACTTTGGAAAAATCCTTTTGGCACTCCATTCAATACAACCGAGAACCACGGCGAGGAAATGCACTGACAAACCAACTTACACATTGACTCAGAGAATCCAGCAGCTTTCATAACATGAATCAGGAAATTCCAATCCACACTATCGTAGGCTTTAGCAATATCCAACTTAAGAATCACATTCCCTTCCCTAATTGGCTTGTGAACGTTCTATATCATCTCCTGCGTTAAAGTCACATTCTCAAACAAACTCCTTCCAGGAATGAAAGCTCCTTGTTCCTGAGAAATTAATCTGGAGAGTATAGGAGTGAGCCGATTCACCGGGATCTTAGAACACAGTTTATAAAAAACTGAACAGAGACTTATTGGGCGAAATTTATCAAATCCATTAGGATTTGCAACTTTCAGAATTAGAACTAAAAAGGTGGCAGTGAAAGCCCTCGGCACCTGAGATCCCTTAAAAAAATCCCAAACCGCATCCACAACATCATCACAAACGAAATCCCAGCAAGATGTATAGAATCCCGATCCGAACCCGTCAGGACCCGGACTGCTGTCAACAGGAATAGAAAGTAGAGCCTCTCGGATCTCTTGGATTGAAGGAAGTTCTACAAGTTTGGAGTTGTCCTCAGCGAGAACTACCCTGTCAACTAGACTAGAAAGGTCAGTTAAAGAGCTTGCATGATTCGACCTCAAGAACTCCTGGAAGTAAGCAATGGCACCCATATGGACCTCTTCTGGCGTTTTCAAGATCTCCCCCTCACTAACTTTCATTTCCTTCACAACTGTATTATTTCCAGAAGCCATAATCCGAAAGAAATCTGCATTTGCCTCTCCCTTTGTAAGCCACGATTGTTTTGCTTGTTGAGCCAAACGTGTTTCTTCCCTGCTCAACCACGTCGATAATTCCAATCTCGTAGCAAGAAGGTCCATTTCCACCTCCTCTGAGAATCCTGCTTGTAGCTGCATCTCCAAGATTCCCAACCTTTCCTCCAGTACCCAAATATGGTTAGTGGTCCACCCAAAAACATTTTTATTCCACTCCCGCAACACACCTTTCATCCCTTTCAATTTCCTAGCTAATCGAATCATGCCTTCCCCTAACTGAGGCTTCTTCCAAGCTGTTAATACGCAATCCCGAAACTGATCGTGCGTAGTCCACATCTGTTGGAACTTAAAAGGATAGTAACCGTATTGAAGCTGAATGGGTTCCAACGTAACCTTCATCACTGCATGATCCAAAGTTAGCCTAGGTAAATATTGCCCCTCAGCACCAGGAAATGACAGCTCCATTTTCGAATTTACTAATACTATGTCTAGCTTTGACCAGCTTCTGGCTCTCCCCTGATGTCCATTGCACCATGTCATATTATTCCCACTCAACCTCATCTCCACCATCCCTGCCCATCAATAAAGGAATTGAACTCCTCCATAGCAATAAATGGCCTCGGTCTACCTCCAATTCTCTCATCATTCGATATGATGATATTGAAATCCCCTAGCACCATCCAAGGCTCATTGACTGGGTTAAACCTCAGCAAATCATTCCATAAACTTCTCCTTTCACCGTACTGATATTTCGCAACACAAACGAAATCCACGTTTTCTTTCCATTCAATACCAGAGAAATATTGATACACTGCTTCAAGAGACTTTCCACAGCCACTTGCATACCCTGCTTCCATATCACCCAGATTTTTCCTCCTACTAACTTGTTAGAAATACACCCCCCAAATGAGACTTTGCTTTGAATATTAATCATATGTTGATAATCCACAAACGGCTCAGCCAGAGCAAAAGTACACGGCTATGCTATCTAAGCAACCTCAGCAACCGTTTTTTTGAGGACCCAAGCCCTCTAATGTTCCAGAAAAGAATTGAGCTCATCATAAATTCATGCATAAAGGCCTGCCTCGAGCCCTAGTCGAAATACGTAAACTAGATTCCATTTTTTCCTCTTCCCACCCCTTTGTGCACTCTGGATCCGAGTGACACCCCTTCTCATATTGGATGTGAGCTTCCGCTTGCCCCTCGGAATCAGACACTGACAGAATGGCACCCCCTCCATCCGATTTGTTTCTTCCTCCACCAGGTGCTCATCCCGTATAGAATCTTCTACCAAAAGCTCTCTGCCTACCTCTTGTGCTTCCTCAACCATCAACTTTGGCCCAACCACCCGAACAGACCTGCCCTCTTCCCCTATCAAGATTTCGCCCTCCTCCATGTCTTCAATACTGACTCCCTCTATGAACAAAGGAATAGTGACCACCAGATTCCTTGACCCCTCCTCGGAGGGTAATTCCTCAACAAGGTTGGTATCCATACGTATCTTTTCTGCATGCAAGGCCTCATTTAACTCTATCAATTCCTTTTCCACATTTCCTTCAAGGCTAAGGTCCTTCTTTTCACTGGTCTCTTTATCTGCCTGTACGTCTGAATGCTCTTCATCCTAATCACTTGGTTTCTTGAATGGCTTTTGCTTCCCCGGAAGCACCTCCTTCCCTTTGTTTTGCTTATCTTCAATAGTTTTGATCTTTCCCTTTTTACAGGTCCTCTCGTTGTGCCCTTGCATGTGACAGCTGCTACAGTAGGCTGGCAAAGTTTCGTAAACAATTTCTTGGAACCTACTGTTGGGATTACGGGGAGGACCAATCCAGAAACCTTTCAACGGAGAGGTAGCTGCATCCATTTCTACGCATACCCTAGCACCATCCGTCCGGGAAGCGCATCTCGTACTATTATCCCTTTTGATGTAACGGCCAATCGGTAACATTAGATTTTTCAAGAATGATTCATGATAGAAGTTTGGCGGCAACCCTGGAAGGACCACCCAAACAGGAACCAGCGACGGCTCCCGATCCTCTGTGAAATTTATTGTCCAATGAAAGATACGATATAGGACTCCTTCTACCTCACATACCTCCCTCGCAAAGGCCTTTAGAAAGTCCTCCTCGTTTGAGAAACGAACGAAGACATTCCTCGGTTTCCTCATGCCAGAAACTACAGGTTGAACATCTAGACCCCACCAGCTACGAATAAATGATTTGATCACATCCAAAGAAGGTCGTTGACTCAAAAACTTCAAAACAATCGAAAACTGAAACGGAACTGCAGATTTCAATATTTCATCCTGCGTGAACATTACGCAGGTTTCTCCCTCGATGATCTTCGACGGCCGCAAAGGAACCTCTACATCCGGGAGAGGCATAGGAGACTGAGCGACCAAGTCCACAAACGATTGAGTTCTACCATGCAGTGCTGGGTTACCCAGGGGGGGCCCGGCGGCAGCCATCTTACGAAGAAATCAAAACCCTAGCAGAGCCAAAAGAATCGCTTTTCTGTTAAACATGCAAGACCGTACCAAAAATAACGTAATACCGATCGATACCTATAATTAGCATAATGTTCCGAAACAGCAGTGGCAGCATATAGCTAGTAGGTAGATCATGGTGTATATCGTCGGAACAGTGCCAACATATAAATTCCAACAACTCAAAGCATGCCGCTCACAATTACGTGACTATATACAGTTTTAAAATGAGCAAGCGCAGTTGCGCGCTATATTAATAGAAACACTCATCAAGTAGATCTAATAACGACAAATATTAAACGATGTTGTGATCACCTTAGTATATATAGTAGGAGATATATATATATATATACATATATATATATATATATAAAGGGGCATTAATGATACTCTTCAGTATTTCCAGTGAAATGGATATATAGTATATAACGCGCAAGATATTCAACGTTTTACATGACTAAATGAATATTATCCATTTCTAATGAAACAAAGAGAATCCTAGCTATTTCCGAATAATGATCACGTAGTTTTTAGCATTTTCTGCATTACAACTATAAGAATATTTAATGTATATAATTAATGTCGACCTAAAATTACTTGTCCAGAAACAAGTTGATCTTTCAAAAGCGATTAGGAAAAATATATAGGAACTTAAAAGCCATAAGATTCCAAAACGGATCGGCATGCATGTTCCACATAGAATATATACTATAAGTATTAATCACGATTAATATGTATTTTTTCTATTGTTTATTGACTAGGTAACATCTATTAATTTTAAGCATTATTATGAAGAACAACGTACGACTTTGATTAGTTTAAATTTGGTCAGCTTATTAATTAGTTATATTCCCTCACTCCTAAGAAAACTGTCAGCTGGCTCATGATAGCTGGCATCATGCATGCTTATATGTAAAGATTATATATTGTATGCCTGCAGGATAATTTGGATCGAGTTTAATTATAATTAACGTCTTATATGTATAATTTGACTTTAGTTATTTATATATATCGGTAGTACTAAAGTAAACTGCAAGACCCACATTTCATGAATTGAGATGTACATGACTAAGTAAAGAATATTAAAAACGATTATCAAGGAATTAAAATTTAAGGACGAGGAATGAAGAGTGGACTTTTGGCATTATCTACGACATTAAAAATTAAGAATTGAAGCATATAAACATGAAAGATCAATTGTGATCCCTTAATGATTAGTTGTTTTTAAGAATTAATAGTCAATGACACCGATATTCTTAATCAGGATCGATCATTCATTTGAAGCTCTAAGAGATAATCAACGGCGGACTAATTCCTGCCCAAGAAGCTCATGGCTCTGGTGAGTATATGTATATATCTCATGTTATGGTTCTGCTGGTTGAGTATTGTAATAAGGAATGATTCTGGGTATGGTTTGTATATTCGATGATGGAAAGGATGAATGCAGGGAAGCTGTTTGTAGAAATGATACTGAGAATTTCTGAAATGAAAGTAATGATATTTGGTTTTTTCGAGTGAATCCCTTAATGTCCTAAAAAGTCCAACTCAAGATAATAATAGTTTGATGCTACTCTAACCTTTCTTTCCTCTTCATATTCACGCAGGGATAACAACCAAAGCAATAAAATAAAGAGACGTGTGCTGAAAATAATAGAACGAAATGTAGTAAAAACCAAGGAATACAAGGATCTGGAACATGTATTAAACTAGGGAAGAAACGGTGCGTTTCGAGCTGCCTGTACAGAGTGAAACAGTGCACTTCAAGTCCCTTGTTGTACCAGTTTCCTCAGCCTTTAAACGACACGTTTTGTGCACTTGACTCATCCTCCAAACGACGTGTTTCAAGTTCCCACCTAACTCCCTTTAGTCCCTAACACGACAGACCTAACCACTTCATCTTCCTTGTGTCTTCTGCGGCAATACTCCTCCTTTCTCTACCCTCTCATCCATACCTTTACAGAAAGGCCATAACAATCCCCTCTCCTTAAAGGACCTTGTCCACAAGGTGCGGGTAAAGCTCTTTCAACCTCCATAAAATTTCCCAACTATTATTCTCGAAAGAGGCTCCAACCCACTTAATTAAGACCTCAGTTACTGCTTTGTCTCCTTTCCGTTTAAGGTGGCAATCCACGATGGCCTCGGGCTCTGGCTGAAACTCCTCGTTGGAGTTCATGGGAGGTAGTGTGGGAAGGGGACAAATCTGACTTTCCACTTTCTGTTTTAGGCATGAAACATGAAACGCAGGGTGGATTTGAGACGTTGCCAGCAGATCTAGCTTGTAGGCCACCCTACCAACATGTTGGGTCACCTAGAAGGGCCCATAGAACTTCAGTGAGAGCTTGAGGTTGTGTTGAGCAGAGATGGAGTTCTGTATGTAGGGCTACAATCTAAGGTAAACCCAATCTCCCTTGGCAAATTCTCTTTTAGTTCTTTTTCGATCTGCATAGAGTTTCATCCTTTGTCGAGTACGTTGATTCTAGATACTGCTTGAGTAATGCCTTGATTTGATCTCGCATAGATAGGAGTTTGTTTATTGCTCATTAGCTGATGTGTCTGGTACATAGGTGATAAGTCTAGGTGGGGAATACCTGTATAGGGCCTCAAAAGGAAAGATCTTGGTCGAGGTGTGATATGAGGTGTTATATCACCATTCGTCCATGGGCAAACATTGAACCCAACCCTTAGGTTTAGCCTTTGTATAGCAACGTAAATAACCCTCCAGTGCCTTGTTTAATGCCTCAATCTAACCATCAGTTTCAAGATGGTAGGCTGAGCTGTATTTTAAGGTAGAACCTTGCAACTCAAATAGGGCTTTCCAGAAAGAACTTAGAAATATAGGGTCACGATCTAAGACAATGGCCTTAGGGAGACCATGCAGTTTGAACACTTCCTTTAGGAATAGTTTAGCCACGCTTGCAGCTGTGTATGGGTGGGCTAAGGCAACAAAGTGACCATATTTGGTCAGTCTGTCAATCACCATAAAAATCACACTAGCCCCTTGTGACACAAGTAGCATTTGAATAAAGTCTAGAGAAATCTCTTCCCATACTTGTGTTGGTATGGGAAGGGGTTGAAGGAGGCCTGGAGGTAAAACATTCTCAGTCTTGTTGGTTTGACAAATATCACATTCATGGACCAATCTCTTGATATCCCTTTACATACCCTTCCAAAAGAAATCCCTCTTGGCCCTTTAGTAGGTTTTTAGGTACCCCGAATGACCTGCTTGTGGGTCTAAGTGTATATAGCTGAGGACCTTTGCCTTAAATTGAGACTTGGCATCTATAACAATCCTTCATTTTTTTAAAGATTAACCCTTGTTGGAGGGCAAAGCCTTTAGGCGCCTGCTGGTTAGTCTGAAGCTTTTGCAGAATTTCCTTTTAACTCTAGTGAGGCTGTGTAAGTGGCCTTGAGTTCCTCATTCCAAACTACAGTTGGAAAGGTGATAGGAGCAAAAAAACCTTCCTAACTCAGATCTAGTTCATGCCTTCTAGAGAATGCATTGGCCAGCTTGTTCTCCTTGCCTTTTTTATACTCAATATGGAAGTCATAGCCCATCAACTCAATGACCCATTTTTGCTATGTAACCGTGCCCACCTTCTGCTCAAGTAGAAGTTTTAATGCCTGTTGATCCGTTTTAACTAAGAATGCCTGGCCTAATAAATAGGGTCGCAACTTTTGGATTATTGTGATGAGCGCCAGCAGCTCCTCATCGATAGAAAGGGAAAGAGCCCTTCCTTTCAAGACCTTGCTCATATAGGTAATGGGTTGTCCACCTTGCATTAATACAGCACCAACTCCACAACCACTTGCATCACACTCAATCTTAAAAGTTTGGGTAAAATCTGGTAGTTTCAATATGGGTGGACCGATCACCGTAGCCTTGAGTGTCTGAAATGCCTTGGTAGCTTTAGCATCCCATGTAAAAGAATTATTCCTTGAAAGATAAGTTAAAGAGGCTTCTATGATCCCATAAACCTTGATAAACTTCCTATAGTAATCTGTTAACCCTAGGAAAGCCCTTAAGGATTTAGTGCTTTTGGGAATAAGCCATTCAAGCATTGATGCCACTTTCTTAGGATTGGCCCTAACACCTAGTCCCAATACAATATGACCCAAGTAATCCACTATTTCCACCCCAAAGTGACACCTAGTCAGCTTAGCATACAAGCTGTGCACATATAAGGTGCTTAAACTTTGTGTCAAATGCCCCACATGCTGATCTATGTTGCAGCTATACACCAGGATGTTGTCGAAGAAAACTAGCACGAATCTTTGTAAAAATGGCCTAAAAATAGTGTTCTTCAACCCTTGAAATTTGGAAGGGGCGTTGGTAAGCCCGAAGGGCATTACCAAGAGCTCATAGTGGCTCTCATGGGTTCGAAAGGACATTTTTGGGACATCTTCAGGTATCACTCGTATTTGGTAATATCCAGATTTGAGATCAGCTTAGAAAATACCACAGCCCGTGTAACTCATCTAGTAGTTCATCAACCACAGGAATATGAAACTTGTCTTTAACTGTTTCCTGATTTAGTGCCCTGTAATCTACGCATAAACGCCAACTTCCATTAGCTTTTCAAACCAATAGGTGAGGAGAAAGGACTTGAAATGGGTTTAACGACACCTGTTTTGAGAAGGTCCGATACAATCTTCTCAATTTCTATCTTCTGATAATACGAGTACCGGTAAGGCCGTGTAGAAATGGGGTTCGTCCTTTCCTTCAACACAATCTTATGGTCATGGGATCGCTTAAGTGGCAACCTAGTTGGCTCTTCAAATACATGTTTAAAATCAGCTACGACTCTTCTAAGTTCAGGACATTGCACCTCACTATTTCCCTAGTCATGCCAAGTGGGAAGTTAACTATAAAAGTAGACCCTTTCCTTACAAAGTGAGTGCAGAAACAACTTGTGACAATCACCAAAAGATGTCTCTTCTAATTTTAGGCCTTTCAAATCCACTGTTTTTCCTCCTTGCTAGAACTACATGTACAAGTTTGAAAAGTCCAACATAATTGGCCCTAGGGTTTCCAGCCATTGGACCCCTAATACAGCATCACATCCTTCAAGTGCTAACACATAAAATGAGGGTTTGAAACAAGCAACCTGAATTCTAGTGACCACCTTACTACTGGATCCGATAGTCATTACAACATCACCATTAGCTACTTGCACCTTTAATTGTACAACCACATTTATTGGCAATTTATTTTTCTTAACAACTGTTAGAGAAATCAATCCCAGATCACTCCTCCGGCGAAGCCAAATCCTCAGGCTTGGTATATGCATCATCATCAACAAAATCTGCAGTATCATTAAATAGTACCACGGGTAAGTTATAACCCAACCAATCCTGAGATAAAAACATATTAATGCTACCAACAATGCATGCATATGATGTACTATGCATGAAATCCAAAAATATCATTATCCCCGAAAATGAATATTTTTCCAACACACGCCAAAATCCCATTTTGGCCCAAAAACGTTTCCAAAAAACGTTTCCACTATTTTCTCAGAAAATGCCCCAAAACAAATATCCATCATTTTTTCGGAAAATGACTCACACAAAATCCATATCCAACACACCTTATTTTTCCATAAAACAACCATTTTCCATTTTTCCATTAATCCATATGCACCATGGTCTCCCCTAGAGACCATCCACATGTCCTAGCTTTATAAAGAGCAATGCCCAGTTTCGCACCCAGTGCGTTCGTGGCCAGGCATCCTCTATCCCCCACCAGCAGAAGGGCCACGGAGTCGGCACGTAACTCGTTCGATCCCGTTGTCGCCCGACAACAACCCAGGGGACGTCACTCAGTATATTCCGCTCCCCAGTGACTAGAGGAGCTCCACCGAGATAATACCCCATCTCGGCTTGGGGTCGTGATACACACGCACCCAAAATCCATTCCACACATGAAAACCCAGTTTTCAAAATATCCACATGATCATGAATGCAATTACACGAAAACCCAGTTTTTAATTTACAAACATGAACATGCGTGTATATGCAACGTACCAAACCGATAACAATATCCAACAACCAACCAAATCACAATATAACCAATCACACAAATACTCCGTCCTCAAATCCATCCACCCCCGTACTCCTCAGACTCAGTCCGGAATAACCAACCAGAATACAGTGAAAATCAGTTAGTACAAAAATATATTTAAATCTCAAAAGATGTTTGGAAAAATACTTACAGCACTATAATATAATTTTCAGAGGATCAATGATGAACTATAAGCTCCAAAACAACAACTCCACAGTGTAAAATACATTGTGGCTGTGGGTCTCAAAAACCCACTTTTGAACAGGGTCAAACCAAGAATTGAAATTGATAGGATAAGGCCTAGAAAGGTCGGTGAAGCTAATGGTGGTGGCCTTTGGCCGTGGGTGGCGGCGGAAAGGGGTAGTTTAAGTCTGAAAAGTGTAAAATGGAGATGAGGTTAATGCGGTTTCACCGGTGATGGATCGGAGCTGGGGTTGGGTCCATTGGGTTGTTAGGAGATAAAGGATGAAGTGGTGAAAAAATGGTGGCCGGAGGTGGCTGGACGGTGGCGCTGCGACGCAAAGAATGTCGCGGCTTCAGACGGTGCGTGTGGGCAAACAGCGGCGTTAGCCGGCCTGAGATAGGAGGGTTTGGGTCGCCGGTCGGTGGGGAGTTGACTGGGCTAGGCGGTGAGCTTCATGACGGCAGGTGGCGACGGCTGGGAGGGATAGGCCGAATGCACTGGGAGAGAGAGAGAGAGAAACGTGAGAGAGATCGAGAGGGAGATAGAGAGAAACGTGAGAGAGATCAAAAGGGAGATAGCCGAGAGAGAGAAAAGAAAAGAAAGAAAAGAAAAAGGAAAGAGGAAAAGGAATGATGGAGGAAAAGAAATGAGGTTCAATCCTCATAACTGGGGTCCCAAAAATGATCCAACGAAAAAGATTTTAAAATTACAAGCTAAATAAAATAATTCAAACGCAATGAAAGACTTAATTAAAATAAAAATAATTTTAAAACCCAAAAACAAACCAATTTAAATCAAAGATCAATTTAAATTCAAAACAATAAATAATAATAAGAAAGCACATTAAAAATAATTTCCATAACTTAAAATATTATAAAATAATATAATAAAACTCCCATAATATTAAAATAAGAGAATAAATCTTTAAATTAATTAAAATAATCATTCAATAAAAATACACTAAAATATGGTTTGATACAGTCAATGTAGCTTCAATAGCAGAGGTGGAGCAACGGAGATTAATTACACAAACTCAAGCGGATAGGAAAAGAGGGTTTTCTTATTCACCAGGAGGTAGTGCGGGGAAACGGAAGGCCCTAGTGACTTCGAGCAAAGGAAAGGGAGTGGTATCATGGAATACTGCACCTGTCATGCCTCCACCTTGTTGCCAATGCTAGAAAAGGCACAGTGGAGAATGTCGTAAGGCATCAGAAGCATGTTTCAAATGTGGTCAAACCAGCCATATGATCGAGGATTGTTTGCAAAATATGCTTGGAGGAGCGTCAATGCCAAATGCTAAACCCAAGACTGCAGCAAAAGCCAAGGTTTATGCCATTATGTGATTATGCCAGGAGAAGTAGACCTAGAAGTTGACGAAACAGCATATGCAAGAGTAATTATTGGTAATATTTCCCAACCTTGCCTTAAGTCATAGATAGCTTGTAACTGAGAACCTTGAGTAATTATAGTTACCTCTTTAGGTAGAGTTAGATTGAAGCAGTACCTAGTATGTGCTTTGTTTGATTCCAGAGCATCAAGATCTTTTATTTTTGGTAGATGCTTACAACAGTGTGAGCTCGAGGCTGAGCCGATGTCTTGAAAGATTTTAGTAGCTATTCCAGACGGGAGAGTAATTGGTTGCACAAGTGTAGTTAAGAATTGCCCATTGGAGATCGCAAACTTAGTTTTAACCTCAGATTTGATTATTTTCCATTCAATGGAATTCGACCTAATCCTAGGTATGGACTGGTTGTCAAGGCATTACACCAAGAAAGACTGTCGAAGGCGGGAAGTGGTGTTCGATCTACCCACTCAGGAAAGGATCTATTATATAGGTGAAATTGTTCAATTTGATCCCTGTATGGTAACAGTTGGACAAATCAAGAAGAGTCTGGTGAACGGGGACATTGTGTATTTGGTAATAATGACAGACGTAGTGGATGAACCTAAAGAAATCCAAGGAATTCTTGTTATTGAGGATTTTCATAGGGTGTTCACTGATGAACTATCTGGATTACCCCCAAATCGGAAAACAGAATTTGTAATTGAACTTGAATCGGCCACAGTCCCAGTGCATAAGGCACCCTATCGAATGGTCCTAATATAATTGAAGGAGCTTAAGGTGCAAATCGAAGAGCTTCTAGCAAAGGGTTTTATTCGACCTAGCTCATCGCCATGGGGAGCATCGGTCCTGTTTGTCAAAAAGAAGGATGGGACTCTCAGGATGTGCATAATTATAGAGAATTGAATAAGGTGACTGTCAAGAACAAGTACCCATTGACAAGGATTGACGATCTGTTAGATCAATTACAAGGAACTGCGATTTTCTCAAAGATTAATCTACAATCTGGATATCACCAACTCTGAATAAGGGAGCAAGATGTATCTAAGACTGCTTTTCAAATGCGCTATGGACACTTCGAGTTCCTAGTTATGCCTTTCGGATTGACGAATGCCCCCGTAGCATTCATGGAACTGATGAATAGAACTTTCCAGCAATATTTGGACAGTTTTGTAGTGGTATTCATAGACGACATATTGATTTATTCCCGTGATGAGGAAAAGCATAAGAAACATCTAAGGATTATATTGGAAACGCTGCAAGAACATCAGCTTTATGCTAAACTTAGTAAGTGCGAGTTTTGGCTCCAAGAAGTGAAATTTTTAAGACATGTCATTTGTAGTAAGGGAGTAGCAGTGGATCCTGCAAAGATCAATGCTGTAACAGAATGGCAAAAGCCTACTAACGCCCATGAAGTACATAGTTTCCTCAGCCTAGTAGGTTACTAACGAAGGTTCGTAGAATGGTTTTCTAGACTTTCTAGCCCTTTAACGACGTTAACAAGAAAGAATTCTAAGTATGTTTGGACAGAGCAATGTGAGAAGAGTTTTTAGGAATTAAAGAAGAGGTTAACTTCGGCCCCAATATTGGCATTACCAGAACCTCACAAGCCCTATATAGTCTACAGTGACGCCTCAAAGATGGGTCTGGGATGTGTCCTAGTGCAAGAAGGAAGAGTCATCGCTTATGCTTCGCGACAACTTAAGAGTCATGAATAGAATTATCCTACCCACAACTTGGAGTTAGCAGCGGTAGTTTTTGCACTAAAGATTTGGAGACATTACTTGTATGGAGAAAAATGCGAAGTGTACATGGACCACAAAAGTCTCAAGTACCTGTTCAGTCAAAAGAATCTGAATATGAGACAATGAAGATGGGTGGAAACCATTAGCGATTATTAGTGTGAGATCAAATATCATCTTGGCAAGGCTAATGCTGTAGTTGATGCACTTAGTCGCAAAGCTCAGGTAGACTTGCCATCTATCTTAGCAAATTAAGGAGTTTGATGATTGGAGATCCATCGCAGAATGCTATTTCTATAGTAGTACAACAGCTTATATCCGTGACTGAAGAATAAATTCTGGAAGGGCATCGTAAGGATGACAAACTGGATAAGCTTAGGTAGAAGATTCTGAAATCAGAAGGACCACAACACACCATTTCTCTATTGGGAAGAATGAGATGCTATTTTATAAGAAGAGGAAGGTGATTCCTAACATTGCTGAGATGGAGGAAAAGATACTAAGGTGATTCTTAACGGGAGAGTAATCATGAATCTAGATGGTTCCGTGTTCTGGGAGACTAAATTTTACTACATGTTATTTTGGGATATTATATCTTATGGTACAGTTTTATGGTTATGGACAATGTGGGTAATATTTTATTTGTATGGTACATGTACTTTGCAATTGATTGTTGCGTTGCTTAGAACATCTGACTTTTATTATTTTTCCACTGCTACGATATTGCATACTACTAGTATACTTTGGTGCATAGCATATTACTTGTCATGTACGAGGGGTGTATAGCCTTGTGTTACCTGTCTCGGCGTTTTAGTTACCCTCTAATCCCAAGCGGGGGTTGGGGCGCCACAGAGCATGGTATTCTTAATTGTTATTGAATACATAACATATGTTCCTATTTATGGGTGAATGTAGATGAAGCCACATCGCCACCCTACTGACCACTGCCCTTCTGGGCTATGCAGGGAACCTTGCTTGCCCATGCAAGGGAGGGGCCCCCGCCATTCAGGGGAAATAGGGGGTGGGGGCTGAGGGTGAGTTGGGCCTAGCCCCGCCCCTCCTCACCCTGCCCACAGGTTGGGCTTAAGCTTAGCCCAAAACTTATATATAAATACACACACACACACACAAATATAAAAGAAATTTTTTTTGGTAACGATTTAAAAAAAAAAATGCTGGAACAACGTCATTTTGGGGGAATTAGGTTAAGTTAACCCTAAATCCCCCTCCCTGTAGACTCATCTTCCCAGTTCTCTCTCTCTCTCTCACACACACACACACTCACTCTATGGTCGCCGTTGCTCTCTCTCCCTCTCGTAGTTGTTGCCCTTTCCTCTTCTGCTCCTCCTTTTTGCTTACTCCTCATCTCCGAGTCTGTGAGTTCTATTTTTCCTAGTTTAAGTTTTTTTTGTTGTTGTCTTATTCGAAACATTGGATAGAACTTGTGTTATGGATAAAAGTTATTGTTGTGGATTGTTTGTGTTATGGATAGAAATTTTGTTTTTTTTGTGTTATTCGATTTTTCATTTATTTTTTTTTTCTATTTCGGTTGTGGAGTTGTGGGTGGTAGACGGGGGGTGGATGGACCAAAGGTCCACCCCCACACTCCAGCACATGGACAGGGCCCTAGTCCCGGTGGATTTTGGGGGCAAAAATTGCTCATACTCATAAGGGGGCAGGGTGCGGGAAGGGTGCTATCAGGGTGCAGGTAGCATCTGTAGGTGAATGAGCCCAGATAAAAAATGAAAATACAATAAATTAATGATACTATTTGATAGTAATTGATTCACACAATAAACTTATAAATATGGTAGAGAATAAGTCATATTACCGTACATATGCTAGAATATTATGATCAATATATTCTAGGTAATATTCTAACACCACCAAAATTATATAATTAAACACAAAATGTAACGCCCTGTACCCATATGTCTCTCAAATACAAATATCATTTCCAAAAGTTCCAAAACACGAAAGCATAAATTCATCTGTTTCAACTCAATGCATAAATTCCTCTACCAAGTCATCAATGCGATAAATCCAATAACCATAAATCTTTGTTTCCACAATCTCCAGTAACCTCAACATAATGAACTATTAATTACATAAATCTCAATAATTCATAACAAATTGAAAATCAATCTACCAAATAAACTCCTCTATTCATCAATAGTAACCTTAGGTACTCAACTTTTTATCCTTGGCTAGTCTTGCTCACAATCACTATTCCTGTTCCTCAGTTGAACCATCAACATCATCTGAAAATATTATGAAGATAAACAGGTGAGTTATCAACAACTCAGGAAGTAAAGAACATATACTAATATACATACATGAACCTTTTTAGAGAGTTCAGAATGAAGAAACAAATCATTTCAGTTTCAATATGCAGATCTCAAAAATGTGCTATCAGTATATCAGAGCGACTTTTCAAACTATTCAGATTCAAAAACCTTTTGGCATAACATGACTAAACTTCATTATCTTATCATATTGTATCATATTGTATCATATCATATGATATCATCATATTATACCAGAGATCATATTTAACCCTTGTGGTAGGGTTGTACTATCCCTAGTGGCCAAACCAGACAGTATTAGAATATGAATCTTCCTCTTATTCATTCTTGGAGCCCTGAGTGTGCAGACAGGAAAAACCACGTAGAAAGATCACTTTGTTTCCTAAGTGAGTGCACTTATATCAAAGATGTTGATACCAACCATATAACAGAATCAGGACCATTGTATCAGAACTAGAAATAGAATTAGATACATAATCATAACAATATCAGAATGTCATGCCAAAGGTTTTTCAGATGCCATATCATATCAAACAAAGTATTAAACAGATTCATATCATTTTCACATCTCAAAATAGATTCAAAGCCTCTTCATATAACAAGTACGAATTCCCAAATTTTATATTCGCTCTTTTTGCATAGTTCAGAAATAGAATGCTAAACTTTTTGCTCATGTCTACACCAGTCATGTCAGAAAATGCTTTATCTTTTTATACAAATTTCATGAGTAATGCAAAATACATAACTGAGATTGTTTTCACATTTCTTTTCCAAATATGTCATGCATATTTTTCACAAATCAACTTTAGTTCATTTTCTTTCTATGCAAAGTCTAGTATAGGAACTCCATTTACCTGACTCTTGCATAGAGTTATCTAAGCTTTGAACTCGAGCTCCATCAAAGTCACAACCTAACCAGAAATTATTCACTAACGTGTTAATAATCCATATCAGTTAATAAACTTAACTAAAAAAATTCCATCATCCTAAGAATGGAATAGAACACACCTATAAGCAGTTAAATTTATAAACATTCCAACAAAATCCACCAGTCATTCGCAAGAAAGCAAAGTTGGACAACCAACCTAACTCAACCCCAAAACAACTGTCATATCCAAGTCCATGTGTAACAGAACCCGCCACAACTTCCAACACGTCCAATCTTACGCCAAGATGGTTACTAGGGGTGTAAGTTTGGACCGAAAAACCGGAAAATCGGTCTGAACCGGATCGGATCGGACCGGTTGGGCCGGTTTTTTTCATTTTTCGATCCGTAATCGGTTCTTTATTTGCACAAACCGTTTGAATCCGGTCCGGTTCCGGTTTTATAGTTTTTGGGACCAGACCGGACCGGTTGAAGAAAAAAATAAAAAAAAATAATATTATATATATAAGTTTTATATAAAAATAATATTACACAAAATATTTTTTGTATAATATATAAAAAGAAAAAAAATCACTCAAATATTATTACTAAATTTTGATAAATACATAGGACATTAATAGATATACTAATATAGAGTATAGTTATACTTATACTGATATAGTTATACTAAATCACTATAACTAATATTAATATATAACTAACACTAATAGTTTAATATAGACTATAGTTATAGTTATACTGATATAATAATACTAAATCATTATAACTAATACTAATATATAACTAATACTAATATAGTACTTGGCTTTAGTAAAGCATATTTTTTTAGTAAAGTAGATTTTTTTAACAAAAGTATAAAATAGATTTTTTTTAAGTATTTTTTTTTATAAATAGATTTTTAATGACAAATTGTCAAACTTACATTTAAAAAAAAACTGAAAAATCGGACCGGACCGGACCGGAAACCGGTAAAACTTGAAGTACCGGTTTAGGAAGGTAACCGGTGCGTAATCGGTTTTGGAAAATGCAAAACCGGTACATACCGGTTCGGTCCTAAATTTTGTCTAAAACCGGACCGGTTACACCCCTAATGGTTACCACAAACTAAGGGACCCTCCAATTTAGACAACCACAAAGATCAAAAATCCCATAACCAACATCAACCCATCAACAAAAATAAAAATCCAAAACAATCCAACGTCAACTCTAACAACCAATATATAATCCAAACAGCCACGTCAACTCAAACCCTCATTATATAAACTCCAATACAACCACTCAATCCATAAGTTCTACCTTACAAATACAACTCATTACCAAAATTTCTAGCCACCATAATTTATTCATATCACACATGTAACCTATCAACCGAGCAAATTATATAGAAGTATCATACCTAATGTCGTGAGGTGTCCGGTGAAATACGCAAGCAGAGCAACATTGTCTAGGGGCATAATCATTGTCCTATGAACCAACAAACGACAGTGTTGTTCAATTTCATCTTTGAAGGTTTACTCAATAGAATAGCTCAAACTGAACAAGTAGAAGAGAAATTTACCTAAGTGTGTACTGGCGTATATCGACTTGGTGGCCCAAGTAAAACACCACTTAGTCTTAGTGGAAGTGTTCTACTATGAATGAAAGGTCCAAGGATTTCATGGGAAAATATGAAATAGTTTTTAGAAATTAAAGAAAGGCAATTACACTAGAAGACATAGATAGAATTTGACAGGGGCTTACCAACGTTGTTGAAGGAGTTTCAGCAGCTCCAAAGAGCTGTGATACACTACGGTGGAAGGAAAATGATCTGTGCAAAATTTTTGAGTGATAAGTTAGTCAGGGTGCACAAAAATACAATAGAATATCACACCACCGAAACTGAATGAACTCACTACTATCGACCAAGCACGGTGGCGTAGGCAACAACAACCTACTAGTGGTGGCGTCGACGTTCTGTGTACATCGAGAGGGGTTAGGACTCGGAATAGGGGAAAATTATATACACGCACACATAGAGAGAAATAGTGAGATCGAGAAGTTGCTTACTGGTTGGGCGGCACACAGCGGTCTACGGTGGTTGGAATCAGTGGGGATGAGTGAGGAGAGGCTAAAACTTGCTACAACACCCACCAAAACAAAAACAAAAACAAAATCTGATTGATAAACCAAAATTGAGAGAGAGATATGAACATTTAGAGAGAGAAAGAGACTTACCAGTGTGAGGAAAAACTAAACGACAATGACCCTTGATAGCGGAGACGCACAAAGTGGTGAAAGGATGTGTGGCACGGAGGCTCAGGGGACAAAAGGAGTGAGAAGTGTGGGGGAAAGACTTACTGGCGTCGATTCTAGGTGACCACATGCTGGTGGTGGAAGCTTTGGGTGTGGCGTCCCTAATGGATGGCAGTGAGCGATGCCAAACTAAGAAATTGCAACGCGCGTGTCATGGGTTGTTGTGGGTTTAAGGGTTATTTGAGTTGCTGTAGCCATCATTGCAGGGTGTTATTTTGTTAGTTAGAGTCTGGTATTTGTTAGTTCGAGTCTTTGGAGAGTAAGTTAATGGGTTGATTCTTAGGTAAATTGTTAGTGTGAGAATTAGTCGTAGATGTGGTCTCCGTAGGTTGAAGTTGTTCCTAAATTGTAGGGATGATCTGTGCATGAAAGAGAAACTTTTGTGAGGAGGGTGTGCGGCACGGAGGCTCAAGGGACAGAGGGAGTGAGAGGGGTGGCGGAAAGACTTACCGGCGTCGATTTTAGGTGACCGCATGCTGGTGGTGGAAGCCTTGGGTGTGGCGTCATTGATGGACAGCGATGAGTGATGCCAAACTGAGAAACTGCAAGGGGCATGTCATGGGCTGTTGTGGGTTTAAGGGTTATTTGAGTAGGCTGTAGCCATCGGTGGCAAGGTGTTATTTTGTTGGGTTAAATAAATTGGTATTTTGTTAGTCAGAGTGTGGTATTTGTTAGTTCGAGTCTTTGAGGAGTAAGTTAGTGGGTTGATTCTTAGGTATATTGTTAGTTGGGAGAATTAGTAGTAGATGTGGTCTCCGTAGGTTAAGGTTGTTCCAAAATGTAGGGATTTGGGTTGAAGTCTGTTATTGAGTTTGTTATTTCTAGGTTGTATTTAATTTATCCGAAGGAATATAAAATCTATCGAAGATTTTATTCACAATTATTAGTCTGGAGGAGTAACTCCCTCGAAATGGTTAAGCTATCTTATAAATTCTATCAAGTACCTTACAAGTGGTATCAAGAGCCACTCGATCCATGGCAGAAGGACACAATACCCTTATTCTCAACTAGCTAACTCTTTGGTTTCAATTAAGCAAACTCAGGAAACTCAACACCAGCAGCAAGAGGCACTTCAACAGGCAGTTGATGGACTAGTCCACCAACTCCAACTACGGGAGTAATCGGTCCGGTTCAGTCTAACTTTGGAGAAATTTTAGAACTGAACTGATATATACTAATTTTGAAAATTCAAGAACCGATATAGACCGATTCATCACCAGTTTTTCCGATTTCGATTTGGTCTAGTCAAGTTTTTTGGTTTACCATTTACACGTGTGATACTATATATGTTTAATATTATAATTTTTTTAATACTAAACTTAATTGTGAGAATTTAGTATTTATTATTAACAATTAATAATTCTTTAATGTTCAATTATAGTAGTATAATATAAGTAGTGTGACTAGTGTCTTAACTTATTAGTGAGATTCATAAAATTGAATAATAAGATTAAAATAGTATAATTAGATTCTAATTATACTAGTATATTAATTTTATATTATAAGATTAATAGATTTGAATTATAAAATTAAAATTTCAATTTATATGAATTAGAAATGTAGCATATAATATATATATATATATATATATAAATAATATAAAAATTACATATAATATAAAAAAATAAAAATATATATACCGACCTGATTTGTTTTAGAACTGGTTTTTATTTTTAAGAATCAATACCGCACCGACCGATTACAAACCAGACTGAACCCACCAGTTTGGTCTGGTCCAGTCCAGTTCCACTAGTTTTTCAATTTTTTCTTACACCCCTTAACTCCAACCTGCTGTAACCAATGTGGATTCACTGGTTCGTGCTCATGGAAAAAAATCAGAGGATATTTCTTTTGGTTCCAATACTCAATTGGGTAATCCAATATTTGAAGAACATGGTAGCATTCAAACTCAGGCAATTCACCTAGAATTTCCCAAGTTTGATGGCGATGACCCTCATGGTTGGCATTATCGTGCTAATCAATATTTTAATTACCATCAAACTAATCTTCATCATCGAGTTCTTTAGCCTCCTTCCATATGGAGGGTAAAGCTCTCACTTGGTTTCAGGATTTGGATGTATCAGGAGGCATTACTAGTTGGGAAGGAATTACTTGTTTGTTACTCACCCGTTTTGGTCCTACAATTTTTGAGGATCCTATGGAGGCTATCACATGTTTGAGGCAAACAACGATAGTCGAAGCATACAAAACTCAATTCGAAGTCTTGCCTAATCAACTTAAGGGGCTAGCTAAGCCTTACAAGCTCAGTTGTTTCTTAAGTGAATTACGAGAGGATATTCGGTTTATGGTCCGGATGATTAATCCCCCCAACCTTATCGTAGCCTTTGGCATGGCAAAGATGCAAGAGGAGAATGTAGCGACATTCCGAAGGACTAATCATTTCGGGGTAGCTCCTAATCGTCCTATAGTCACTTGACCTTCTACATAGGAAAAGAAAGCCATCGTTCCAGTGCAGCGATTAACTCCGCTACAAACGAAGGAAAGAAGGGAGCAGGGCTTATGTTACAATGGTGATGAAAAGTGGGGGCCGGGCCACAAATGCAAATCAACGTGTTTATTTATTATGGAGTGCGTTGATTCTAGTGAGGAAGAAGACACTCAGTTGCTTCCTAACCCAAGCATTTCAAAAGATAACAATGTTCATTTGCAGTATAACCATCATTTTTCGCACAACAATGAATTAGTGCACTCCGGTGGAAAAAAAAAAAGGATACAATGAAATGCAACAAGTACTTCTAATTAGTACTTGATCGAGGAAGACCCTCGCACGCATCACTCACTTGGCTTGGAATAACTATTGGGATTTTTTCCCACCACTAATGGGAAAGATCTATGTATATCTAGCTAAATCTACCACATCATGGAGGTTATTATCACTGCACAAAAAACAAAAAACAGGTGCCACAATTCTATGGATAAATGGATATATTATGGAGGTTATTACCACACCCCACTCAATCGAATTCTACTTTACAATAATAACTTATAGAACCTAAGATAGCCTTATTTTTTTAGTTTACTCCTTAAACTTCTAATGACTTTTCATAGTGCATTGAGAAAGTCGACTAGCTGGATTAGGCTACGTTTGGGTAATGAGATGATCTATAAATAGTAGTGAAAAAGTAATGATAAAATATTGAATAATAGTTAATAGTAGTGAAAAGTATGTGAAAAATAATGATAAAATATTGAATAGTAGTGAAGTGATCTCAAACTACAACTAAAATGCGAATTAGTAGATCAGAGAGAAGTCAACACGACTTCTATAATTTTTTTAAATATTATTTATCGACATATATATCAAATATGCCATTGATATAGAAGCATGCCACACCAGTTAATATGAAGAAATTGCGTTCTGCATTTCTTTTAATGCTTGACATAGTTCACATGAATAAGCAATATTATTATGTTTACATACTAGCTTAATTGAAAATAGCAAAACTCTTAAATATATTGTATCATCATGAGGCGTCTAGCAAGTAATCATCAAGAAATCTCCTTAATTTCTTGCAAAACCAACCAATCGATATTTTTTTTTAATCTTAGCTTGCATTTCTAGTACTAATTTACAATGATGTTATTATGAATAAAACTATAATAATTGCTTTAGATTTTCATTTGATTTTATATAATAAGTGACATAAAAGTTATTAAGAATAGATTGGTCCCATTGAACGTATATCTTATTATCACTGCTCGAGGTTTAACGAAGTTCGTTGCTAATACTAAAAGGGAAGAAAAGGCTGATCGACCATATGCAATATCTTCTTTCCACAACTTCAATACTGTGGGTTCAAGGATGGAGAGATGATAGAAAGAAGAGTAAAAGCTGCAAATCTCATCAACTAGCATGCATATTGGGGAACAGTACTTAATCCCCAAGTCAAATCTTAAACCTCATTTGTTTTCACAACTACTCTCAACTCATGATCTTATCAAATCATTATAATTTTTTTAAAATTTTCATACAAAATAAAATAAATATTTCAACTTTTTCAAATTTCAAAACAAAAATAATATTAAAAAAATATGTTCTAATAATATTTTATTCAACTTTTAACTTTAATCTGAGATCTGCGAAAACAAACTTAGTTCTCTAATTAACCACCTTTACCTTTTCAAGTCTTCTTTTAGTTTGATATATCTGTCTTTAATTTCTTATTATACATTTTAATTAAGAGTTTTGTGACTTATAAGCAGGTATAAAAGTATACCATTTGTAATGGAACCCACCATTGTAATCATAAACAAAATAAACAAAGAAAGCACCAATATTTTTTTATACTAGCTGATGTGGCAGATTTGATCTTCATCAACAGTATGTTGGTGGGTGTGTCAATCAGAAGCATGCTTGTAAATAAATTTTTCTTTAATCATATCCCACTTATCCATTTCGTTTGTTGTAGCTAGTGATCAATAATATTCTATATGTCCATTATATGGACAGGCTTACATGACTTGGGATGGTCTATAAATGGGAGCAGGGTAGAGATCATTAATTAGTAGTTTAACAGTATACTATAATGTATAAGCTCTCGACATGAAGGCCATCTACTACTTTTCTGCCTTCTCTTCACTTCCTCTAGCTCGACAATAAGTTTATTGTGAGGAGAATAAGTTTATTCTCTTCACAATAAAATGATCTCTTTTGTTTCCATCTTCGGTTTTAGCTCGAGAATTAGTTGGTAATTAATTAAACCCTAATTTCCTTTGTTTCCATCTATGGAAGTTTATTTTGTTGCTTTAAAAACAACAAATTCTTAGATGCAGATGCTAATTAATAGATCACTTTATTGTGTCGACAAGTCTTTCTATAGTCTTTCTATTTTTGGGTTTGGCAAAGTCATATGACACAAATTTTCATTTTTTTTACCCTATATATGTTTTTCTGGTAACTAAGTCTTCGATTTGTTTATATTTTGATAACTCAATATATGATTTCATATATATCTTCGGTAGGCACAGGCACTAAGCGAACACATGAGGGGCTAGAAATGCGGCCACCTGTGGTTGATCACTGCGGCCACAACGTCAACGTCTCGCGTGGTCAACCGTGTACGTACGCCTTGCCGACCGATTATTATCCCAAAATTACCAGCAGCACCTTGTGAAAACTACAGTGTGTTCACTGGAGTTGCTGACCTTGGATAATAAGCATGCACCATGAAGCTGGTTCATCAGCAATATTAAGGCAGGGCATCAGACTACTTGCATCTATGATGAAAATCTAGAAGGGTTTTAAGAATAAGATTAGTAGTTTTGGAGTACTATTAATGTATATATAATGGTTTGATGTAATTTTAAGATGTTATACGTTAAATAAAAAAGCCGATTGAAGAACGTACGTACGTATACTCAGTCCGCTAATTGACTTCATATTTATGGGACTTGATCCATAGGATTTCATTTAGAAAAATCTTAAATGTACTTAAGAAAAACTTACAAAAATTTTACTTCTCTACATGTCAGTCACTACAACATAATTTACCTTTTGTGACAGAGAAAACCATCACTAAAAACTAAAGAAACGTCACTAAAGATATTTGGTGACAGTTTGAAACCGTCACCAAGACCGTCACCTAAGGTGCGTCACCGAATACATTTAGTGACACTTTACTATTGAACCGTCACTAAAAGTATTTTTAGTGGTGATTGGAGTTGTTCCGTTCGGAGTGACGTTCGAACGTTATATTTTTTTGTGACGGTTGAAAACTGTCACAGAAAGTAATGTTCGGATGTAAATTTTTACGTCCTAACATCAACCCAAGCAATTTACGTTCGAATGTCATAAGTTGACGTTCGTTGATTGATTATAGTTCGAACGTATAATATTTACGTTCGGACATTTATACGTTCGAACGCATTAAACGTTCAAATTTTTGTTCGAACGTTATGGGAACACCATCCGAACGTAACGAGGATAATGTTCGGACGTATGTTCGAATGTTTAAGAAGAAGTGTTCAAACGAACATAGTACGTTCGGAGGTTTCATCGAACGTTAATCGTCAAATTGCGTATTTACGTTCGAACGTTTGTTCGAACGTGACATCTTGTTGGAACGTTTTTTTTTTTACATTCAAACGTACAGATCAGAAATACACTAATTTCATAAAATTAAGAAATTAAGAAACATACTAATTGTATCATATTACACACTATAAATATTCTACAACTAACAATGTCTTAAAAAGTTCTAAAATTAAATAGTAAAAGTTATATACACGAATTAAAGTGAGAGAATTCATTTCTATTTTCCTCGCCCACCCCGCTTCTGTTACAATAACATAACACGCTCCATTTGCACCATCATCTCCTGCTGCACTTGTTGTTGGATTTCATTGTGCATTCTTTCTTCTTGGTCTCTCTGTTGGTCCTGCAAAAGCGTCTCTAAATGAGATTGTCGCTCTAAGAGGGACTCCAACTCTTGCTGCCTCAACCTCATATATTCATTCTCATGTCGTGCGGCTTCCAAATCTTTGGTAAGATTATTAATTTGTGAAGTCGAAGAGGATGAACCAAAATGCTTGAAAGATCGTCCAAAACCTCTTGTCATACTAGAGTTGGGCCCGAGCACTTGAGTGAATATGTCTATGTCACTCGGAGAGGATTCCCCAGAAACTGACTATATCTCCATCATTTTTTCCTGCAATGTCAAAGAAAACACACAATAAGTAACGTATTAAAAGAAATAAAAAATAAAATTTTCACATGTTGCATAATTTATTTAACAAAAATAACAACGCTTACATAATTATCTGCAGGGACAAGATCCATCCACCCACTACTCTCATTAGTGTGAGCAGCAGCATAGACATGAATGAGGGAAAAGTTTTCTGGATCATCACGTTTCTAACAAAGCCACATTAGTAATTTTAAAAAGATAATATTAGAACTTAAATAAAAATAGTTAAATAAATAAATATATTCTATAATATTATTAATTACCATTTTCTCAGCAAGACGGTGGAATGATCTTGAATCAGCATGATGGTGGACAGTCAAAGCGGATCTATTATTAGCATTCGTAGAACTTAAATGCTACAAAATTAATTAAGAATGTTAATTGATATATATCTACATAAAATATATAACCCAAATATATATGTAAATAATCATTAGATATTATTAATCTAGAATACCTGATAATCTGAAGTTGCAAAAAGATCACAACACTTTCTCCAATCGTCTAACTTCATCTGCTGGAAAGGAGATTGCGCAGCCTCTTCAACCGTCTCAAACTTCTTGAAGTGGTCATGACATCGTCCCTTGTGACGTCGGAATACTGTAGCCATCAACCCATTCACAATTCTCAAATCCTCGCTACGGCCAAAGTCGAGGTCGAATTCATCCTAATAAGTAAATTACGTCAAAAATATAATATATTAATCTAGTATACAATAAATGTACTCTCAACGTAAACTCACCAGCACACGGCTCCGAATGTGCTCCTTAATCTCGAGCAAAACATCTCACCATGATTGCACATAAAATGGAGCATAAACTCGAACAACTGTACCAATATATGAGGAAAGCGCTGCTACACTATCATCCACGCCTCCAGTGGAATTATCAGGAATGTTGACCTTGAGTTTTCCATGCCTTTGGCATTTCTCAAGAGAAATGCCACGTGTATAACCATGACCGCGTCGAGCGGATGCATCAACTATTAGATATAATATAATTACATATATAGTTATTGAGATAAAAGTATTGAAATATAATAAACTATGTTGTTATTTTCTTACTGGTAGTTGTCGATTGATTGTCCTTCTCTTGCATCTGCACTTGATCTTTAGGAGGGAAACACTCAGGTGGGGAGTCCTCAATAGGTTCGGGACTTGGACTAGGCGGAGGGGGCAAATTTCTTCATTGTCGTTTTGGCGGCATCCTTGAGGCATGATTAATATGATAAAAAAAATTAATTAGAAAAAATTATTGAAAAGTTAAATATTTTATAGTCACCTATATGAATAAAATATTTAATACTTTTATTCTTCATCTTCGGATGTGTTTTCCATGCTTGTTTCAGAATCTCTCTCAATAGCATATTCGTCGTCGTCATCAACCTCTTCTTCATCCTCCTTATCCACTTTCTCTCCAGATTCTGCTTCATCTTCTTCTTCTGACTCTTCTCCTTCTTCTTCTTCACTAACTTGAATTGAATGATCATTTAATACGGACGGGTCGAGAAGGACGGGTGGGACGTCATCTCTACACAAGGGAAGCAACTCGAGTGACAAACAAGTTAATACCCTCTCCATCTTCTTGGTAGGCCTCTACTATTGGAATGTCATCTTCATCTCCACTATTCTCGTAATCCACACTCGTTCCTGCTTCATATATATTTCGAGGGACAAATTTTTGTACTACTCGCCAAGTTATCTCTCCATTATCTTCATCAACATTTTTCATTGGATCAATCAAGTAATAGACTTGGGTAGCTTGACAAGCCAATACGAATGGATCATCTTCGTACCATTTAGATGTCGTATTGACACTCGTAAAGTTATTATCCCTATATATCGACACCCGATGACCGCCTAAGTCCCACCAATCACACTTAAAAACATATGTTGCAGACCCACCCAGATATTTCAATCCAATAATATCACGTATGACACCATAATAGTCAATATCGTCTATTCCATGACTTCCCTCGACCAACACACCACAATTTTGAGTCTTTCTATTACGTTCACGATCTAGAGTATAGAATCTATAACCTCGAACCGTGCATGCAGTGTATCAAAGTGCTCTATTAGAGGGACCACGAGCCAATGCATACAATTCAGAAGAAACTGATCCGGGATTATGAGCACGTTGTTCCAAAATCTATCAATTTTAATAATATATACGTATTAAAAGTAACCCAAAATCAAAACATTATAAATCAAATAATCACAATGTAGTTTTAGTTCATACACGTTGTTCAAACCATCCGGGAAATTCTTCCTCGTGTCTTGCCTCTATATTCTCTACGCATTCCATCCTAAGTTTATCCATGTGATCACTGTATATATGTGCAAAAGAAAATAATATTTTGAGCACAAAAGTTATATAATATAACGACATTTGACTATAACTTCTCAAAGCATGCAACAACATACCTGAGATAGCAATCAATCTCTCGGCAATTATTTAACACGTACCAACGAACTTTACCCAACTCTCTATCAATTAAATCGTAACCCATTTGTGCACCCAAGGGTCGTACATTCTGGGAAAACATTGATAGCTCAAGAGGAGGTGGAGCCTCAAGATCAGCATTTCGCTCTTGACGATTAAATCGTGTCTCAACACCACAAAGATATAGAGAGCAAAACATTAACCATTCATCGTGTATATAGGCCTCTGCTATTGAACCCTCAACTCTAGCTTTATTCCCAATAGTGCGCTTTAAACGACTCAAATATCTTTCAACTAGATACATCCAACGGAACTACACCGGACCACCCAATAATGCCTCCCAGGGTAAGTGTACTGCTAAATAGACCATGACATCAAAAAATGATGGTAAAAAAATCTGCTCAAATTTACAAAGTATGGTAGCAATATCTTCTTCCATCTTCTGCAACATATCTTGATTTACTACTCGAGCGCACAAATCTTTAAAAAACATACATAGTTCAGTAATGGCGACACGTACATTAGATGTCAGCTTCCCACGAATTTCCACTGGTAATAATTTCTGCAAAAGAACGTGGCTATCATGACTTTTCAATCTACTAATTTTCCAGTCAACAGGACTCACGCATCTACCGATATTTGAGGCATAACCATCTGGCAACTTCACACCTTGCAACCATTTGCAGAAATCCATCCTCTCCTCCCTCGTCGTCGTAAAACATGCATGCGGCATGATCACCCTATTGCCGTTCACTCGCAAATGTAGATTATGTTTAATTCTCATTCTCTCAAGATCTTTCTTTGTCTTGATCATGTCCTTTGTCTTTTTAGTAATGCTCATCAATGTACCCAGTATATTATCACATATATTCTTCTCTATGTGCATTACATCCAAACTATGTCGCAACATGCAGGACGACCAATATGGCAAGTCAAAAAAAATACTACGATTTGTCCAATTCAATTCTGTTTCGCCTCTTTTTCTCTTATTCTTACCCCGACTTTTGCCAAAATTGTTCGCTCTAATATGTACCAGTTGTTCCACTATCTCTTCTCCAGACAACTCATTTGGTGCAATTCTGTCCTCTACTCTCCTATCAAACTTAGCACATTCGCTTCTCCATGCATGATTTGGTGGTAGATAACGTCGATGACCCATAAAACACAACTTCTGAGAATATGTTAACCACTCACTAGCAGTGTCTTTATTACACGTCGGACATGCTAACTTCCCTTTAGTACTCCAACCGGAAAGATTTCCATATGCCGGAAAGTCATTTATGGTCCACAATACTGCAGCATGCATCTGAAAAGTTGTCGACGTGGATGCATCATACGTTCTGACGCCTGTTTCCCATAATTCTTTCAACTCTTCAATCAACGGCTGCATGAATACATCAATGTCATTCCCAGGTGATCTCGGGCCGGGAATAAGTAACGTTAACAAAAAGTTCGGTGCCTTCATGCATCTCCATGGAGGAAGATTGTATGGAATCAACACTACGGGCCAAGTGCTATAACTTGTACTCATATTCCCAAAAGGGTTGAATCCATCGGTAGTGAGTCCCAAACGCACGTTCCGAGCTTCTATCCCAAACTCTGGGTATTGATCATCGAAAGATTTCCATGCAAGTGACTCAGCTGGGTGCCTCATGTATGCGTCATTCTTAACTCTTTTCTCCTCATGCCACCTCATATCAACAGCTGTTTTTTTTACACATATATAGCCTTTGCAACCTAGGTCTCAAGAGAAAATATCACAACACCTTAACCGACACATTTTTCTTGGCCTTCTACCTCGACTCTCCACATACAGGACATGCTTCTTTCCCCTCATTCTCCTTCCAGAACAAAACAATCATTCTTGCATGCATGTATTGACTTGTACTCAAACCCTAATCCTTTTCTCAACTGTTTTGCTTCATAAAAGTTCTTTGGCAATGCAGACCCATCGGGAAGCACCTCGTTAAATAAGTCCAATATCATGTTTATTGCTTTCGTCGACATCCCACACAATAACTTAATGTGAAGCAACCGCACAATAAATGACATTTTGGAATGTTTTGTACAGCCTGGATAAAGCTCGCGTTTTGCATCTTCCCACATTGTAGCAAAATTTTCAAAATCACTCCCTCGACCACTTGAGTCATTGTTGTCTACGACATCCATAAACATCCCAACTCCAATATCACCCAACATCTCCTCCATCTCATCCCGCTCATAATTATCATCTATGTCTCGCAAATAATTCAAATGACTGAACAATGCATCCGCTGACTGTGCATACGACTCACCATGCAATACCCATCGGGTATACCCCAGATCCATACCGTTCACAAATATATGATTTTCAACTTCAGCCAATCCTATCGCACACAAATTTTTACACCCTTGACATGGACACTTAATGCAACCCCGACTATCAGCAGAGCTTCAAGCAAAATCAATGAAGGTCTTACTCCACACGCATAGGCTGCATAATCAATTCCAAGTCTATCGCCTAGACGCATCCAACTTTTGTCCATTTCTAAAAAATTCTATCTATTAGTAACACTTAATATACATTGAAAATTCACATGCATGTAATGCTCCAATTGCCACTACTAATTTTTATAAGGTAGTTGGTCCTATCCCATTCAAGATTATATTATCCATATTGCACATATTCCGTCACTCTACTACTGTCCACGTCAGTAGAAATTTGGGCAGCACCTCCCCATAGTTCTCCAAGTATACATGTTCATTAAGAGGGATTGTGACCCTACGAACAGTATACCCGAAGAACAGTAAAGGAAGACACCGAAATTTCATACTAAACCTGTTTAGTAGGAGTAACAAGAATATGCAATACAGATGATATAATCTCAAACTGTCCACACTGGACAATTCAGGAATTAGTGCACACCTAAATGTACACTAATTCCTGAACGGGTCTAAGGTTATTTATGCAATGTCACACATATTCATTCAAAAATCACATGAATCTTATATATACTAAAAATGTTAGAATTAGTAATGTTAAAAACATTCAAAAGTCTTATATTGTTGAACTAGATAGAGATGGAAGAATATGTTGGTGCACCTACCGACATACGTACACAACGAGGGGGAATGATCTTGAAGAAATGTCTAAATTTTAGTCTAATTACTTAACTGTCACAAACTTTCTGGCCTTTACAACTCTCAAGACTAGAGAGACTTTGAGAGTCAAGCAATTTGACTGACATTTCTTCGAGATCATTCTCTCTCGTTATATAATATTAACGAGTTATTATACTTAATTATCCCTTTAAGATGTTATGGTCCACAATATTATAACTAGTTGATAGTTATTTATTTGTTGAGTTACTATTATAATATTTATTTATTATACTCTAAGTTGTAATTTTTACAATATTATAACTAGTTCATACTTAGTGTTAACTAGTTGATATTATAACTACTTAGACTTATTTATTTATTATATAGAAAATTTATTATTTATTTATTATACTGAGTATTATCCCTCTAAGTTGTTATAAGTCCAATATTATAACTAATTGATACTTATTTATTTGTTGAGTTACTATTATAATATTTATTTATTATACTCTAAGTTGTAATTTTCACAATATTATAACTAGTTCATACTTAGTGTTAACTAATTGATATTATAACTACTTAGACTTATTTATTTATTATATAGAAAATTTATTATTTATTTATTATACTTAATTATCCCTCTAAGTTGTTATAAGTCCAATATTATAACTAGTTGATACTTATTTATTTGTTGAGTTACTATTATAATATTTATTTATTATACTCTAAGTTGTAATTTTCACAATATTATAACTAGTTAGACTTATTTATTTATTATATAGAAAATTTATTATTTATTTATTATACTTAATTATCCCTCTAAGTAGTTATAAGTCCAATATTATAACTAGTTGATACTTATTTATTTGTTGAGTTACTATTATAATATTTATTTATTATACTTTAAGTTGTAATTTTCACAATATTATAACTAGTTCATACTTAGTGTTAACTAGTTGATATTATAACTACTTAGACTTATTTATTTATTATATAGAAAATTTATTATTTATTTATTATACTTAGTATTATCCCTCTAAGTTGTTATAAGTCCAATATTATAACTAGTTGATACTTATTTATTTGTTGAGTTACTATTATAATATTTATTTATTATACTCTAAGTTGTAATTTTCACAATATTATAACTAGTTCATACTTAGTGTTAACTAGTTGATATTATAACTAGTTAGACTTATTTATTTATTATATAGAAAATTTATTATTTATTTATTATACTTAATTATCCCTCTAAATTGTTATAAGTCCAATATTATAACTAGTTGATTACTTATTTATTTGTTGAGTTACTATTATAATATTTATTTATTATACTTTAAATTGTAATTTTCACAATATTATAACTAGTTCATACTTAGTGTTAACTAGTTGATATTATAACTACTTAGACTTATTTATTTATTATATATAAAATTTATTATTTATTTATTATACTTAGTGTTATCCCTCTAAGTTGTTATAAGTCCAATATTATAACTAGTTGATACTTATTTATTTGTTGAGTTACTATTATAATATTTATTTATTATACTCTAAGTTGTAATTTTCACAATATTATAACTAGTTCATACTTAGTGTTAACTAGTTGATATTATAACTACTTAGACTTATTTATTTATTATATAGAAAATTTATTATTTATTTATTATACTTAGTGTTATCCCTCTAAGTTTAACAAATAAAATCTCAACATAACAAAATATTTCTAAACATATTCATTCATCAATAACAATATTCACAACATTTAAAATCCTCACAATATTCCAACAACAATATAAATAAACATTTCACAATATTATTTCCACAACAATATTATTTCCACATTTCAACTACACAATAATTTCCACAACAAAATTTTGTAAACCTCACAATATTCCAACAACAATATTCATAAACATTTGTATTCATCAATATACACAATAAACTCACAAAAGTCCATTATAATTATACTTAATGAACATATAATCACATGCATCTCATATATATCCATATCCCTCTAAGTATCTAAACCTCACAATATTCTCACAACAATATATTATACATATTAATTCAAATATATTTTCACAATATTACCACAAGTCCAATTCATAAACCTTAATCACAACATTTAAAATTCAAGACACAACAATATTCATAAATATGCAATATTGTACTTAATAAACAATAATCACAACAAAAGTTTCTATTCCTCACAATATTCCTACAACAATATATTATACATATTAATTCATCAACAGACACCATAAACTTACAATATATTCACAAAAATTCATAAACAATAATATATGATATTTTTAATCTATAACATAATATTTTCACAATATTACCACAATTTCACAATATTCTCACCACAAAATTCATAAACATATATAACTAAAGTTTAGAAATATACCTAGCACTTTTTAATATCCTCTTACAAAATATAAGCTTTCAAGTTGCCAAAATAACCAATCCTTCAATAAAAAAAACAACACTAACTTGTTAGAGACATATACATATTTATAAAAACAAAAAATACAAGAGAAATAATCTAAATTAGAAATAATAGAAGAAATAGTTTTTCTTTACCAAAATAGTTCCAAAATCTTCACTCTCAATAATCACCCTCTCTCACTCTATCCCTCTCTCACTCTAGTTGTAATCGCATCTCACTCTCACTCTAACCCTCTATCTCACTCAATCACCTCTCTTAACAATCTCTCCTCTCTATTTCGCGAACGGGATAGCATAAATGATTTTCTACTTTCCTCCCGTGCGTGACTTCATGCAAATAACATTTCATTCCAATTAACGTTCAAACGATTCATTTATACGTTCGAACGTTACTTCCTTCCGGTTAAATTTTTAATATTCTCATTCGAACGTTTAAATAAATCGTTCGAACGAAAAAGCTCACCACGTAACACGATAATCGAGCGAAAAAATTTCCGCCAACAATGTATTAACGTTCGAACGTATATGTAATAACATCCGAACAATAAAATTGAACAGAAAATTTCCCAACAAAAAATTTAGAACGTTCGAACGTATATGTAATAACATCCGAACGATAAAATTGAGCAGAAAATTTCCCACCAAAAAATTTAGAACGTTCGAACGTAATAAATTAACGTTAGAAAGTTAAAAATTCATAAAATTAAGTTAATTTTTTGTTTTTTTTTTATGGAAATAGACTTCATTTCATTAATGATTTCTCAACTTCATTTCATTAGTTACTATTATATATTAATATTATATAATATATTATAGTTACTATATAGTCTATTTAGAACATATAAATAGTTACTATTATATATTAATGTTATCTAATATATTATAGTGACTATATAGTCTATTTAGAACATATAAATAGTTACTATTATATATTAATGTTATATAATATATTATAGTTACGATATAGTCTATTTAGAACATATATATAGTAACTATAATATATTTTGTTATATAATATATTATAGTTACTATATAGTCTATTTAGAACATATAAATAGTTACTATTATTTATATTAATGTTATATAATATATTATAGTTACTATATAGTCTATTTAGAACATATAAATAGTTACTATTATCTATTCTATGTTATATAATATATTATAGTGACTATATAGTCTATTTAGAACATATAAATAGTTACTATTATGTATTAATGTTATATAATATATTATAGTGACTATATAGTCTATTTAGAACATATAAATAGTGACTATATAGTCTATTTAGAACATATAAATAGTGACTATATAGTCTATTTAGAACATATAAATAGTTACTATTATATATTAATGTTATACAATATATTATAGTTACTATATAGTCTATTTAGAACATATAAATAGTTACTATTATATATTAATGTTATCTAATATATTATAGTGACTATATAGTCTATTTAGAACATATAAATAGTTACTATTATATATTAATGTTATATAATATATTATAGTTACGATATAGTCTATTTAGAACATATATATAGTAACTATAATATATTTTGTTATATAATATATTATAGTTACTATATAGTCTATTTAGAACATATAAATAGTTACTATTATTTATATTAATGTTATATAATATATTATAGTTACTATTTAGTCTATTTAGAACATATAAATAGTTACTATTATATATTAATAACATTAATATATAATAGTAACTATATAGTCTATTTAGAACATATAAATAGTTACTATTATGTATTAATGTTATATAATATATTATAGTTACTATATAGTCTGTTTAGAACATATAAATAGTTACTATTATGTATTAATGTTATATAATATATTATAGTGACTATATAGTCTATTTAGAACATATAAATAGTTAATATTATGTATTAATGTTATATAATATATTATAGTTACTATATAGTCTATTTAGAACATATAAATAGTTACTATTATGTATTAATGTTATATAATATATTATAGTGACTATTTAGTCTATTTAGAACATATAAATAGTTACTATATAGTCTATTTAGAACATATAAATAGTTACTATTATATATTAATGTTATATAATATATTATACTTACTATATAGTCTATTTGAAACATATAAATAGTTACTATTATATTAATGTTATATAATATATTATACTTACTATATAGTCTATTTAGAACATATAAATAGTTACTATTATATATTCTATGTTATATAATATATTATAGTTACTATATACTATTTTTAGAACATATAAATAGTTACTATTATATATTAATGTTATATAATATATTATAGTTACTATATAGTCTATTTAGAACATATAAATAGTTACTATTATATATTCTATGTTATATAATATATTATAGTTACTATATAGTCTATTTAGAACATATAAATAGTTACTATTATTTATTAATGTAACTATTCTACGAGCTTAGCTGGGAGCATACCAACCTGAGAGATGTCTTACTCAGTATAGGCTGGAAAAATATCTGCACATTGAGGGGTAAGGCATATCCCTCTATGGTTCAGGAGTTATACATGGAGATGTGCTCCATGCCTCAGGACGCATCCTCTCACACCGTGACTGTACGCAGTGTGACATTTGAGTTTTCAGCCGATGTCATCGCCGAGCACCTCGGGATTCGTCGAGGAGTTCACACATCGACTGAGGCAGATGTAGGCACTTCTGCATCATCTACTGGCCCACTTGATGCATCATCAGCCAGAGATGCAGACCAATCAGAGGCCGAGGGTGCTAACCCTTCGGCTAAGGATGACGACCGAGATGAGGATTTCTACATCCTCACCGGGAGAGACCGCATGCAGCTCGAGAGGCCGAACTCCTTCCACCAAAATCATTTGCTACCATTCTTCCGCATGTTGCATCTTATAGTTGCAACAAACATGGATCTTGTGGCACATAAGACCATATTTAGTCAGACTCGGGCACAGTTTTTTATATAGGTGGCACGTGGAGATGCTATAGATTTGCCCCTGCTCATCTTTGACAGGATCCGTTACGAGGCGAGCATCGTCTCCACGGACAACCTCCCATACGGTGTCCTGCTTAGCTGGCTACTACTTGCTCAGAAAATGCCAACCCAGCCTTTAGAGCTGGCCAAAGATCAGATGAGCGCCCTTGACATGATCACTCAACGACATAGCATTGGACAGGCAATGGGACGTCGGCCACCCCCTGTAGCAGATCTAGTTCCTCCGATGCAGCCCCAGCCCAGTGTGGGGAGTAGTGGTCAGCAGCCGACCAGTACATCTGTGGGAGATGTGCGGCCTGCCTGGGTTGATGCAGTGATCTCGCAACTGACTACGCATATCGATCGTAAGATCGATGAACGGCTCAGGCCTCTAGAGGCATCTGTCGCCGAGATGTCACACCGTGTACATATCCTCAACGACAAGGTTGATACCTTGACTGAGGAAGTACGGGCCGCTACGACTTTTCCGGAAGGTGATATTATCTGAGTGTTGTTTACGTACTTTTATCATATTTTATGTATTTTGTTTTTTATATTTGTAAGGAATAATATTATTTAATATATCTATGGTTTTTTTATTACAATTCTCAATCTTCTTTAATGTTATATTTTTCAACTTCAATACTAAATCACTGCACTTCAAATATACATAAACATATGTATATATTTAAATATGTATATATAAATATATACATATTTTTATATATAAACATAAGTTTATATATATATATATAAACATAAATATTTAAAATATATATAAATATATAATTATATTTTACAAATTGTGTATATATAAATGTATACAAGTCAGTTTTTTAGACTTGTATCCAAATTATGCAATATAAAAACTAAGGGTGTAACCGGTCCGGTCCAGTCCAATTTTGGACAAAATTTAGGACCGAACCGGTATGTACCGGTTTCATATTTTCTAAAACCGATTACGCACCGGTTACTCTTCTAAACCAATACTTCCAGTTTTACCGGTTTCTGGTCTGGTCCGGTCCGGTTTTCGGTTTTTTTTAAATGTAAGTTTGAAAATTTGTCATTAAAAATCTGTTTATAAAAAAAAAAATTATTTTTAAAAAATCTGTTTTATACTTTTATTAAAAAAATCTACTTTACTAAAAAAATATGTTTTACTAAAGCCAAGTACTATATTAGTATTAGTTATATATTAGTATTAGTTATAGTGATTTAGTATTACTATATCAGTATAACTAAAACTATAGTCTATAATAAACTATTAGTGTTAGTTATATATTAATATTAGTTATAGTGATTTAGTATAACTATATCAGTATAAGTATAACTATATTTTATATTAGTATAACTACTAATGTCTTATGTATTTATCAAAATTTAGTAATAATATTTGAATGATTTTCTTTCTTTTTATATATTATATATAAAACTTATATATAAAAAATATTTTGTATAATATTATTTTTGTATAAAACTTATATATATAATATTTTTTTTTTTTAATTTTTTTCTTCAACCGGTTTGGTCCGGTTCGGTCCGATCCCAAAAACTATGAAACCGGAACCGGACCGGATTCAACCGGTTTGTGCAAATAAAGAACCGATTCCGGACTGAAAAATCAGAAAACCGGCCCAACCGGTCCGGTCCGGTTCGGTTCGGACCGGTTTTCCAGTTTTCCGGTCCAAACTTACACCCCTAATAAAAACCACATAAATTTAAAATTATAACATATTTAATTTAAATTTATAAGTAACGTTCGGAAGTTACTTACTAAGGTTCGAACGTTTGCGCCAAAAAATTTCACGTTCGGACGTTAATTACTAAGGTTCGAACGTTTGCGCCAAAAAAATTTCACGTTCGCACGTACGTAGCCACACGTCCGAACGTATGTGTGACATTCGAACATAATTTTCTCATTCGTTGGAACATAAAAAAAATATCATCCATCTTTAGTGACGGTTTTCAAAAACCGTCACAGAAAACACTCTTTAGTGACGGTTTAGGGACTGTCACAAATTCTCAATTGTCACTAAAAACCAAATGTGTTGTAGTGAGTTATTGATACGGTAAAAATAATGAAATTTTGAAATTTAAAATTTTAATTTCAAAAGAAAACTAGATTTAAGTATATATAGCGCCACTACTCTTTCATTTAAGTACAAGTTGAGGAACTTTCTAGATACCAGCTCAATAAGCTGGCTAGTGAATTATTCATTTATGAAAAAAAACCTAAAACCAGGAGCTCGTGTATTCCCTTCAATAAGAACATGGCACGTAATGTGGCGCCCCCAGCCACCATGCACCTCGACAAGGATTGCGACGCCGAGATGTTGACCGCACTGGTCACACGCCCCTCGCATGTTGTGATAACAAAGTGTGCACTCACATACTTGATAAATAAGTGTACATTTAATTCGTAGTGAAAAAATAAAAGGTCATAATTAATTCTAAATAGAAATACCAGAGAAAAATTATTTACATCATAACTACAATATCCATAAATCACATGTATCCAAATCATGTTAATTAATAAAATTATACAGTCATCCAGTTCATCAAGACATTGAAACATAATGACATGACAAGTAGAGAAAGCCCCTCAGTCTGTAATGTCCCAACTGTGTTGGATCTCATTGTCCATAACCATAACCATCACCATAATCTCCATCTACATCAAAATCTACGGCTCCAAGGAGAGAGAGGGACCAAACCTCAAAGATTCAAGTCAAATGTAAATGAAGATATGCAATTTATAGATGTAAAGAAAATTAACTAATACATGCCAAATTATAGGTTTCCGAGCATCATTGTAAAATCCACATAAAGATTTACCGGGCAATAATGCTCAATACATACAAAACATTGACCACTTGTTTGAGGCCCCATGCCATTTGAGCAACTTGGAAACAGACTCAAAAATCTAGTTTGACAATTCTAAAACATTTAGTTTATTAATGTGTGCACCATTGTTTCTCCTAAATGTGCCAACCACACACCCTAGCTCCCTTCATCACACCATGGGTAATGACCGTGCATGTGACTTTATTTCGAGAGACGCCTAGCTTCACGCCCCATCCTTGACCATGACGTCCTTTAGCCGTCACCATTAGAGAGGCCACGACTTCAACCTGATAGTGTTAACGTCTCGCTTGAGTCCGTTGTCGCTCAGCAACAACCCAACAAACATCACTCAATATTATGCTCTTCCGAGTTACCAGAAGAGGTTCATCAAGATAATGCCCTATCTTAACTTGGAGTCATGATATTCACACACACACGTAAAACCCATGTATTAGAAACACTTGCACACTACTTGGAATAAGCTAGGCATTCATTTTTAAACTAAATAAACAACCAACTCAACTCATCAAGAATAGAGAGAAAACATACAAATTCTAGTAAGCATTTACATGTTGAAAATTAGTCCAAATGACTAGAAAGTCTAGCAACCGTTTACATGTAGAAAATTAGGCCCAAAAATAATAAAAACATCAAACTCAACTCAACAAGAATAGAGAAAGAAAATAAAAAATTCCATCAAGTATTTACAACTAAACACAATATGTTAAACATACTTACACACATTGCTCAACACCCATTTTCCACACCACACCGAGCGCAAACCCGATACAAGGACAAGTTCTTCTCACCATAGGATCAAGGAACAAAAATATCTGTGGAGAGTGAATTACCGGTGGCGTCGAGCTCGTGGTTGTGCAAGGCTTGGTTGACTGCGACAATAGAGTGCATGGCTGAGATATGTGTGTGTGTGTGTGTGTGTGTGAGAGAGAGAGAGAGAGAGAGATCAGAAGGTGGGAGAGACAGAAAGACTAAATTGGAGAGGGAGGGAGAGAGATGGCCGGAAAGACTTACCAATGTGGACTTGTGGTCAAATGACGAGGACATGACGAGGCACGAACAATGGACTGCAAGTTGGAGTGGCAAGTTGGCAATGGAAATTTAGTAGGAGAGAGAGAGAGAGAGGGAAAAAGGAGGACGTTGGGGGGGTAGGAGAGAAGCTTAGCTTAAACCCACAAAATCCATCGTTTGGTGTTTTTTCTTAAAGACTGGCAGGCTGGGCTTAGGCCTCGTTTGTTTACATTGATGAAATAAGATGAAAGTTAAAAGTTAAATCAAATGTTGTTAGAATATTTTTTTTAATATTATTTTTATTTTGTGATTTGAAAATTTTAAATTGTTTATTGTATTTTGTATGAGAGTTTGTGAAAATTATAATGATTAGATGATATAAGATGATTTGTAAAACCAAAAGAGGACTTAGAATCTTGGTTCTAGGCTCATAACGGGTTGAGTTGCTACACAATATCACCTTATTAACAAATGATAAAATAAGCACATCCATGCTAGATTATACTCATCTAACTAAATTTAAATTAAAAAAAAAAAATTGGTGGATGCCCGGCAGGCACCAGCTCCAACACCAGTACGTCGCCTTCCTGTTACCAGATCTATCGAAAGTCGCCAGGTGGCAAAAACGGTACCTTGCTCTATATGAAATTTCCTCTAATTTCAATATGAATGTAGGTCTTTAGTATTGCCATCGATTCTTCCATAACAATTAATTAGTTTCATGCACTCGATCGGTCCAAAAAAGAAAACAATGAAATGCACTAAGTTCACATGAACGACACTACCAATATCACCCAATTGGCTTGGAAGGCCTATGGTAATTTTTTTTAACAACTTTGCTTTGGGATTTTTTGGGATTTTTTGGGATTTGTCGCCATATGCCTAAATCTACAACATTGTCACAAAGGAAGATAAATGGTGCCACATTTCTATGGATATATGGAACAGCAGCTTGTTATCATCAGCCGGCCACTAAACTGAATTCTACTTTACAATGACTAATAGAACATAAGATCATGCCCTTACATGTCTTTTTTTTTTTAAGTTTTCTCAATGCATGACTTCCGATGGCTTCCATAGTGCGTTGAGAAAATCGACTAGCCAGCTTGATCAAAACAGGAATACATAGAGAGAGAACAAAACACGCAACCATGATGTGTTTAAATATCTCGGGATGTTGGCGGCCTATAAATAGGACGGAAGAACAGGGCGGTTAGCAGTACTATCATATTATATATCAGCTGACCTCGATCAACATGATGAAGGCCATTCTACTAATTATCTGCATTCTCTTGGCTTCCTCTCCTTTGTTTCCTTCTCCGGTTTTAGCTCGAGCATTAGCTGGTAACTAATAATTAATTAAGATCACTAATAATTTCCATTACAGAGTCGTGTTACTTTTGCTTGCAGAAAACAATTCAGTGCATATAGATCATCGATGTTGCTCATTTACATATATATGCATGTTTGATTATAACACCCTCTCTAGATAGCTTTGTTTTAAACCATAATTGGTCTAGGGAACCTTATTTGAATCGAAAACTTCTTATTGCTTTAAAACTCATAAATTCTTAGCTGCAGATCATACTAAATAAAAGAGCACTTTGTTAATTAGTTTTCTCTTTTTGGGTTTTGCAATATATGGAATTAACATGCACAAGTTTTCAATATTCCTCCGACCAACCATGTTTTTCCTACTAATTATTGGTTTTTCAATTTGGTTATATAATGATAACTGAACATATTGTCATATATATATATATATATCTTATCTCCGGTACGTAGGTGCAGGCCGCAAACAGCTGCCTGATGGCATTGCATTACCCCCTACTCCTAATGTAACCAAGCCGGGTGTGTCGCCAAAGCCAAGGGTCCCGTGCATACGGGCACCTGGTGATCCATCTCAGCGGTGTCGGCCAACACAACCAGTTCTCCCACGGCCGCCAAATTGTCGCTCACCATACATTCGTAATTGCAGGCGTCAAACCCCTCCAAATAAGAAGCATGCACCATGAACCTGGTTTAGCAATATTAATTAAGCATCAGACTGCTCGTACATTTCTTATGGAGACCGATCGAGCAGCGTTATAAGAATAAAATTACTAAGGTTTTGTGTAATATTATCCTATATGGTTTTTGGGTTTGTGATGGATTTCAGAATTATCTTTCTTGTGTGGTGTAATATATGCAGTGATCAGAATCTACTCATGTTTAGATCATAAACTATATGCTTTATGTGTTAGTGACAATAAATAAAAGCAACCTTGTTGTGGATTTTCACTACCTGGAAATTAAGATCAGCCTGTAGTGTTTCATGTCTAAATATCTGGATGGTCGCACAAACAAGAAACAAAAACTGGGCATCAAGGGGTCCCCTCAAAAACTTCCCAACAGTTTTACGTCCAAACATCATTTTATTTTCACTGTGCATGACAGAGAAAGATGGAAAATGATAAACCTACAACTAGTCTACAACTGTTTTACAACTCTATTAAAACTGTATGAAAATTATATAAAATGGAAAATATTTTTTAGTGGAGTGGCACAATTACATTAGTTGATTTGAAGTGAGTAATAAAATAGTTATAAAAGAGTTTTAGGTGTATCATTATTGGTGAAAAATAATACTTGGTTACAGAGTCTAATAATGAAATAGTTTTGACCTGAAAGAGAAAGTTAATGCGCCTTGGTTAGATAATACATTAATTATGAGAGCAGATATTTTCCATCTGAGTTATGCAAATTTAAACCTCTTTAGTACGCGTATGCGGGATACCCTTACGACTAGCACAAGTGATCAGAGATTCAGAGGAATACCATAAACAGCGAATTTCAAAAAGGCAAAAAAAAAAAAAATAGTGTGAACCGATCTCTCATGTTTAACTACCATACATGTTGGCTGTTTAAAACCTTAGAGAAGATAACACCTCTTGAGTCCTCACATCCCACCTTGTCTTGCGGTTTCTCTGCCTGCCTAGCTAGGCTAGCTGTCAAGAAACTTTGCTAAACCTTCGTATTGGAAGTTAACCACAAGGCATGCATAGAGGTAAGGACATCTCTCAATTAGACAATAGATTCATCATGTGATCTCATGAGACAGAAGACAAACTTCAGTACTGTTTGTTATGAAGTCCCACTACTAGTACTTCAATTGCGCCCATACATAATTTTCATGGAACATTCAAGCTGGGGAGGGAATTAAGGAGGTTTACAGCCTTTGAGGCCTCTAGAAAAAGAGACAGCTTATATCTCAAACCATGACATTTTCTTACAAGACCCGCCAATTATCAGCAATTGCAATGACCACTGGCCTAGAATTTGTTTGGAAACAAAAAGTGCGAGTTCCTATTTTACGCACAATTTATGTATCACGGGCCCCAATCTTCCTTTCGTCTGTTAGTCTCGCACAGACAATTAGATACTCTTAAACTTTTGTCCGAACTAAAGCGCCTCCAAAAGAAAATGTATAGACACATCAAGTGGGTTTTACAGTATTTATTACTCATTTAATATTGTCTAATATATTTATATGGACAAAAATAACTGCTATAAGACCTACTTGACTTGTTTAGCTCTATTTCACTTGTTCAATTTTATACCAGTAAATTATTGAGTTTTTCGATGTTTATTTTGTTTAAAAAATACCTACAATTAATCAATTTTACGCCGATAAATTAATCATTTTCCGGTGTTTATATTGTTATGCCGGTAATAATATATAGATTTGGAGGCATTTAAAAAAATGTCGAGAATTGATCAATTTTACACCGCTAATTAAAAAGAATTAAAAAAATTATTTAAATGATATGAAGAAAAAAATACTTAAAATTTTAAAAAAAGTGAGTAAATTTAAAATATAAAAAAACATCATTTCATGCTTCTGCTTGTTATAGGTAGCTATTATTAATTCATTAGACAATTATATATGAGAAATGATAGTTGCAATCGTGAGTAGGAGTGTAAAAAAAAAAATCGATGAACCGGAAAACCGGACCAGACAGGACTAAACCGGTGGATTTGGTCCAGTATCGAGTTTGGTTCGGTGTGGTATCGGTTTATTTTTCTTAAAATCGGTCAAAATTGGTCCGGTTCTGGTTTTTCTTTTTCTAAAACCGGATATGACCGAACCGGACCGGTTCATATATATATTATAATTTTTTTATATTTTATATAATTTTTATATATAATATATAATTATATATAAAATAGTTTTGTATTATATGATAAATTACTAATTAATATAATATTAAATTTTAAAATCTTATATCGCTATAGCCTATTGTATTAATAGTTATACTAATATTAATAGTTATACTTATATCACTATATATTATAATATACTATAATATATCATTATAGTCTATAATATAATATATCACTATAGTTTATAATACAATTATAATATTATATATTATAATATACTACAATATATTATCACTATAGTATTATATACTATAATATGCTATTATATATATTATATAATATATAATATATAATATTAAAACTGAAAAACCAGACCGAACTGGACCAGAACTGGTAAAACTAGAAGTACCAGTTTAGAGGAGTAACCGGTGCAGAATCGGTTCTTGAAAATGCAAAACCTGTAGGTACCGGTTCGATTCCAAATTTTGTCCAAAATCAGGCCAAACTGGACCAGTTACACCCCTAATCGTGAGTGTGGAGGCCTCGCATAATCATTTTGAAAAAAATGAATAAATATGGGACCTACATGAAAAAAAATTAATTTTTTAATTGTGTGCCTCACTTTTTTTCAAAGCGACTGCATGATACTTGCGCACTCTATGATTGTACGTAACATTACTCATTATATAGACAAGCTTACACACTAGGGATATTGGCCTATAAATGGGAGGTCAAAGGTAGAGAAGCTAGGGTTAGCAGTATTATATTGTTAAGATATAAAATAAATAATAAAATCTACCTCTTCCCATTAGGTTAAGATTTTGGGACAAGTAGTGATTTCACATGGTATTATAGCAAAGATCCTGAATTTGAATCCTGACTCTACACTCTATCCTATTTAATTAATAGAAATACTTTAGTCACAAAGGGATTACACAAAAGTAAATCCATAAACTAATATGAGTTGATGCAATACGTCAAATTGTAAAGTTACTTTTAATGTAAGTAGATCTAACGCATCGCGTGAAGCCACTTCAGTTTGTGGGTTTATTTTTGTGTAATCTCTTTGTGTCTGTAGCAATTCTCATATTATATCTCAGCTCTCTCGATGTGAAGGTCATTCCACTACCTATTTGCCTTGATCTCTTCTCAGCTTCCTCTCTTTTGATTCCTTCTTCGGTTTTAGCTCCAGCATTAATATCTGGTAATTAATTAAGAGCACTAATTTCCTTTACAGAGTACTTGTGGCACTCGAATTTTTATCTGCTTCCAGAAAACAATTCATTGCGTACAAATCAATGTTGCTCATTTACATTTTTTTTTCTCCACAAATAAAACATTTATAGATAAACTAACGGTTACAAGATACAAGTTTGGGGTGGGAGTCTCTTATAGTCTTTCCAAAACCAACATATTACAATACAAAAAAAAAAAATAAAAGGCGGGTTCTAGGGCCAAATAAATGGCAACCACCCAATTCCAACAAGGGGAGACTACTTAGTGATGGTTTTTAAATAGTCTGCTAAACAGACTATAAAGATATAGCTAGCAGCCGCAGTAAAGGGTTGTATCCTGCAACATGTTGGTATGGACTGGTTGGAAGGAACTTCATCCACTTTCACTCGATCATTGGTTAGGGAAAGTAGGAACATAGGAAAACAACCAGAAACTAAGACGAATCGCCGACGAGGAGCCACCACTGTCTGTGGCGGCTCCTGCAGTACACGCGCCACACCTGGAGAGGAGTTGAAGGTCGAGTTCTGAAGACTCGACGCCGCTAATCCCAACAATGCCACGCGTGGCAGTAGGAAATTTCCCCAGGTGTGGCGGCAAGTGAAACTCACACGTTATAAGCCACACGTGAGGCTCACGTGCCACTCTTATGGACAGATTTCTTCTGCCATCTTGAAGATCGGCGCTTGGGGAGGCTGATGGCAAGGATGTGTAGGACTTTGCTCACCGAAAAGTAGCAAATCGACTAGTTTCGGTACTAACAGGGAAAAGCAAACTAGAAAAAAAGGAAAAAACAAGCCTAGGCAGAAATTGAGGCTAGCGAGGGAGGGAGGTCGGCAGAGCCGAAGCTCCAACTCCCCTCCCCCAGTAAACGAATTGAAATCCTGGAAGTTGGATCGATGGGTTTTGTAGGAAATGAAGAGAAAACTAGTTGGGAGAGAATCTATTTCATGTAGAGAGAATAGCTTTTCTGCTCATTTACATTATACATGTGTATGTGTGTGGGTCTTTCCCTTTTTGGGTTTTGCAATAGATGGAATTAAAGCTTAATGCTTTTCAATATTTTTTTTACCATATATACATGTTTTCCTTAGTAAGTTCTTCAATTTGGTTATATTCTAATAACTCAACATATGATAATTAATAGAAAAGTGACATTTGCAGTCATAAAGTACGCAAGTATCGCGTACTCTTTTTTATAAAAGTGAATAAATATGATACTCACATGAAAAGATTAAATTTTTAATAAGAATAAATCTTCTCATCGGCCACTATTCACTACCCCACACCCTATGTGGCAAATTGGGTTCACTAACAAGTGAACCGGTTCTTATCCCAACCCCTCTATCTTAGTCCCCGCTCAAAGGAAGCAAGATGAGAGAGAGCTTAAAGAGAGAGAGAAAGGTCGAAAAGAAAGAGCTTGATGAGAGAGGAGGGGTTTGATGAGAGAGAAAGAGAGAGAGAGAGAGAGGTCGAAGAGAGAGAGCTTTATGAAAGAGAGAGGTCGAAGGTGATGGGTTTGACATAAAAATAAAAAAATAATAAAAAAAAATGTCAGGTGTGGGATGTGGAGTGAATAGTAGCTGATGTATAGCAAAACTCTTTTAATAGTAGACTTCACTCTTTTTCAAAATGAGTGTACGGTATTACAACTCATAACTATATTTAACATTGCTCTATTTGCAGTGATCATGAGAAAGCTACTTTTTTCATTTTCCTTTTCTTTTATTGTGTCGATGAAATTGATCAAGAGCTCCATGTATATGCATGGTTTGATGTAATTTCATCGATGGCATAAATTTGTTAAATTTGATAATTTAGGATGCAACATGAAAAATGGTGAAGTTTGTTAAAATTGTAAACTTTGTATTTCTAAAACTTGTGTTTTACATTGAGAGAATGTGAAATAAATAGATGGGAGTGATCTGTCGTTTTAGCTTGACTTTTACAATTCAGTCTTTGCTTGATTTGCGAAGGCTTGTTTTTTGGAAGTGATCTGTCATGTTGTTGGAAATATGGAAGATATCTTTGCTTTATTTGCCAAGGCTTGTTTTCTGTCAATACTCCTCAATACTCCCCCTCATGTTGACGCATGGAGATCCGTAATGCCCAACTTGTGGAGAAAATGATGGAAGAGGTCCCAACCTAATGCTTTGGTGAAGATGTCGGCAACTTGCTCATGAGAGGAAGTGTGAATAGCGGGAAGAAGTTCAGACCGAATTTTATCACAAACAATGTGGCAGTCAATCTCAATATGTTTAGTTCGCTCATGAAACACAAGATTGTGAGCGATGTGTAGAGTAGATTGATTGTCACAATATAGGCTAATAGGCTCAGAGTGAGAGACACCAAAATCAGTGATGAGCTGTTTCAACCAAGTGAGTTCGCATGTGGTAACGGTCATGGCAAGGTATTCAGCTTCAGTAGATGAACGGGCCACTGTGGTTGGTGCCAATCTGAACAAAGTAGTCTGTTGTGGATCGACGAGTAGTGGGGCAGCTGGCCCAGTCAGAATCACTGTAGGCAGTAACATGGAACGTGTTGGAGGAAGGAAAAAAATTCCTTGCCCAGGGCTACCTTTGATGTAGCTAAGAACTCGAGTGGCAGCCTGCATGTGAGGGGCACAAGGAGCTTGCATGAATTGACTGAGAATGTTCACTATAAAGACAATATCAGGACGGGTGATAGTAAGATATATGAGACGGCCAACAAGTCGTCGATAAGTACAAGGATCGGGAAGGAGAGTGTCGTCGTGATTGGTGAGCTTCAGGTTTTGTTCCATGGGAAAGGAAGCAGTCCGAGCACCAAGTTGGCAACTATTAGATAAGATGTCAAGAGCATATTTGCGTTGGTTGAGAGAGATGCGTCGGGGTGAGCGAGCAATTTCTAGACCAAAAAAATATTTCAGAAGACCGAGATCTTTTGTTTTAAAGTGTGTGGAGAGGACATTTTTGAAAACCTCAATTTGTGAGCGAACATTACCAGCAATCAAAATATCGTCGACATAGATAAGAACAAGAGTGATACTGGAAGAAGTAACCAAGCTAAATAAAGAATTGTCCGCCTGAGATTGAGCAAAACCTGCATCAAGAAGCACAGTAGTTAGTTTAAAAAACCAGTTGTGAGAGGCTTGTTTGAGGTCGTAGAGTGATTTTCTGAGCCGACAGACACAAGTCTCCCCCTTAGGGTAGTATCCGGGTGGGGTGGTGATTGAGCTGCATTATTGCATAGTTTATACAGTTAAAATCAATACATTTTTAATTGTTTTACTATTTTATTATTGATTTTAGATGAAAAAATGATTAAGAGGCATAAATCCAAGTTGCAATTTAAATTGATTAATAGCATAATTTATGCTTGATTTTAATACTTGTGATTTAATTTGATATTGTTTCTTCACATACACAACACACTTTTAATATTTTAGTCTAGTTTTATTTTATCTTTACTTAATTATTTATTTTCTTTTTCTAGTTTTATTTTTATTATTCTGCCTGTTTGATTTTATTTAACTTTTTATTTTATTTTATCTCATTTTATTTTATTTTATTTTATTTTTATTCTTGTTTTTCAGCGCAGACTAAACGACATGTCGTTTGGTCAGCAAACCAAAACGACATGTCGTTTCGGATTTATTTGATTTCGGCTGTCTGAGAAAACGACTTGTCGTTTTGACGTCAAAATTATAAGCCCCCGTTTGCTAAACGACTTGTCGTTTAGTCAATAGACAAAAACGACAAGTCGTTTTCGTCTATCTTCAACCTCCGTCCATCCTATTCCAGCGCACAGACTCCATGCATGCAGCACCTCCACCACTACAACTCAGCAACCACTGCAAAGAACAACCACCATCCACCGTGCCCAAGCACCTCAAGCCACCATGAGCAACTCTTGTAACATCCCAGATTTTAGTGTATTTTTAAAGAAGAATTATTTTAATTTGTTTAAAAATTTATTCTCTTGTTTTGAATTTATGGGGGTTTTAAATATTATTTTTATTATATTTTTAAGTTGTGAAAATCATTTTAATGGATTTTCTTAATATTATTTAATGTTTTGGATTTGAAATTTATCTTTAATTTAAATTGGCTTGTTTTTGGATTTTAATATTTTTACTGCTTTAATTGAGTTTTCATTGAGTTTGATTTATTTTATTTATTTAGTAGTTTTAAAATCTTTTTCGTTGGATCACTTTCGAAACCCAAGTTGAAAAAGGCTGGATCTCTTTTTTCTTCCTTCTCTTTTTCTTTTTTCTCTTTTTCTTTTTCTTCTTTCTTTTTTCTTCTTCTCCCCGGATCGCCCCAGCCCAGCCCGACCTCCCTCTCTCTCCTCTCCCCCCCCCCCCCGTGTTTCGGTTTCTTCGCCCCTGCACCGCCGCCGGCCGGCGGTGGTCGACACCGCCAGTACCACCAGCTTCCCCGTGCGCCGGCGAGCCTCCCCTCCAAATTCCAGCCGACGCCGCGCCGCCGATAGCCTCCGGAAGCCGTGCGAAGCCGCGGCGTTCCTTCACCCATTCCGCCGCCGTCCGGCCACCTCCGGCCACCACCTCTCTACCACACCACCACCGGCCCTCAAGCAATCATTTGGACCCAACCCCGGCTCCGATCCGTCGCCGGAGCCGTCCCATCGAGCACTCTATCCGATTCGACCTTCTTGGCCTCCCACCGCCGTTTCGGCCGCCACCCACGGCCAACCATCACCACCATTAGATTCCCCACCTCCCATAGGCCCTACCCTATCGTTCCCAAGTCTTCGTTTGGCCCCGGGTGATTTTGGGTTTCACTGTGTATTTCGGCCACAGTGTATTTTTACACTGTGGTGTTGCTGATTTGGCGCTTCCAGCTCTCTCGTGATCCTCCGAAAATTATATTAAAGCGCTGTAAGTATTTTCCCGAACATCTTTTAAGGTTTTAATATATTTTTGCACTGACTGGTTTATGATGTCTGTGATTGGTTGTGTTGTGATCTGGTTGGATTGTGGAATTTACTGTCGTGTTGGTTATTGGAATTTATTGTTGGATTTGTACATTGCATGTGCACGCATATTTTGTGTTAATGAAAACTGGGTTTTCATATGTGGGAAAAAGGAAAGGAGAATGTAGGGATGGTGGTAAGCAGGGATGGTGGTGTTGTCCCGCCTGCGATTCCCGCCTGCGATTCCCGCCTACAATGCTCCATTGGGTTTTTGGTGTTGTGTGGAAAGGAACTGTAGGGATGGTGGTAAGCAGGGACGGTGGTATAGTCCCGCCTGCGATTCCCACCTACGGTGTACGCGTAGGGATGGTGGTGTTGTCCCGCCTGTGATTCCCGCCTATGGTACACGCGGTAGGGATGGTGGTAAGCAGGAATGGTGGTAGAGTCCCGCCTGTGATTCCCGCCTACAGTGTCCAATAAATATTTTTGGGTTTGGTGCATATTTTCTCATATGCATGCATGTTGGTTGCTTAAATGTATTTTTACCTTTGGGATCGTTTGGATTATTACTTACCTGCGGTATCCTTTTTGGTACCGTAGATTTTTGTGCAGATGAGGTTGAGGACATTGAGTCTCGGGTTCGGCTCCGTGGATAAGTGGCATGTGGTTGCTGCGGTTTAGGATTATGGAAATTATTTATCTCTCGTGTATGTATTTGAATTTTTACTGTATTTTTCTAATATTTGTATTAAATTAAAATTCTGGTACTTAGTAGACTGATATTATTATTAATCCGCTGCGATTTGTTGTGCACTGTTTATTTGTTGCACACACTTTAACACTTGTCGTTGGGATGCGTGACCGTGTTGTCATCATCCTGACGTCACGATTCCTGCGTTGTTTTACACGTGGGAGTCGGGGCGTCACAACTCTCCACATCGGAAACCACCGTCACAAATACTCTCCTCCAGCTTACATACAACCATGCATACATTCGGACAACCACTCGCCACTGCACCCAGCTGTGCCCAGCCATCACCGAGAGCCCTCTGTCCTACTCGAAACAGAGCATCGTTCCATTTTCTCCATGCACGGCCTCCCGACAGCACTACCATCCACCTCTGTTTTCATACGTCCAAAACAGAGCATTCCAAGCTCCACCACACTGCATGATGCCCACGACTCCATCTCCATCTCTCTCTCAGAGTTCTCCATTCCGAGGCCAGCTAGTCAACGAACACAGAAGACAACAAACGAAGACACGACATGGAATAATAATAAGTGCACGCGAGTTGGGAGAGAAACACATGCACTTGCACTTGAAAGTTTCAGCTAGCTGGGCATCCACACAGCAGAGAAAAAATAAAATAAAAGCAACCCGTAGTCGGCCAACTCACATGCAACAACAGGAAAGAAAGTGATGTAGTGCACCGAAATGGAGAATAAATCAAACGGACGTGAATCAGTGGATGCAAGCTGAAAAGAAATGACGACACATGCGGAAAGAATGGAAGAAAAATAAAAAGCAAACGCTAAGGCACAGCTAACATGCATGTGGGAAGCTTTCGACGTGGGGGACATGGGCCAGTGACAGACGGAAGAAGCAGAAGGAAAGAAAAAGAGGAATGAGTGAACACGGAACATGTTTTTCGGTGGTGGATGAAAACAACTCATTCAGTTTGCAAGATAAAAAAAGAAAAGTGGCCAGCGACAGATAGAATTTCTTCTCAGTGGACGATTACATGGCATGTTTGTTGTTGGTTTTTGAAGCCTATAAAAGGGCTTGAAATGAACGGAGAAAACAATCAGATTTTAGGGAGTTAATTCGAGAGAATTTTGTTGTGCTTGTGGACAGTTAAGTCCAAGTAAAGCTATGGATGAATTTGCACAATTGAGGATGTTTTTATTTTATTTTTTATTCATGTGATTGTTTTTTACTAATGCAAACTCTTATTTATCATTCTCTAATTATCAATAGCATTTTCTTATCTCCAAATAATCTTGGAATTGATTCCCTTCATAGATTCAGTCATGCTTTTTCTATAGAATGGTTAAGATCCTTGATTATGTTTGGATTAATTCATTATCTTTATTGGTTTAATTCTTTGCTGCAATATTGCCCCCGGGTATATTGTCGTCGCTAGGTTTGTCAATAAAGATGATAATTCACAGAGTTTTAAAAAGTAGCGAATGATTTATCAAAAAGTTATCTTTCGATTAAAATGATTTGTAAATCTATATCTTCCAATTGGAGATTCTAGAAATGAATCCTCACTGAATCAAGAATAAACATAAATATCCGATTTGTGCAAGGAATTCCTGATACTTTACTATTTATAATTTGAGTGATCTTTATTTTTATCATTGTAATTTTACTTGCTAAATCGCATTAAAAGTAATTTTTTTCTTATTGTTCATTAAATATTTTCCTTTAATTCTTTTTATTATTTGTTGTATTTTCTTTAATCTGTCTCCCTGAGGAATCGACACCCCAAAGCTGTGCTACAACTACCGCGTTATGTTTTGGGCGTAATCAGGTGGTCATGTAGACTTCTTCATCAAGATCGTCATGCAAAAAAGCATTGTTGACGTCAAGTTGATCAATAATCCAATTTTTGGTAGCAGCGACTGCCAATAGGCAGCGGACAATGGTCATTTTGGCAACCGAAGCAAATGTCTCGTGATAGTTAAAGCCTTCAACTTGAGTGTAGCCCTTGGCAACTAGTCGAGCTTTGTACCTCTCGATAGAACTGTCAGCTTTTAGTTTAGGTTTGAAAACCCATTTACAGCCAATGGGTGTCTTACCAAGAGGAAGTGGCTCAAGCGTCCAAGTAGAATTTTCTTCAAGAGCACGAAGTTTAGCAAACATAGTTTCACGCCAATGAGAGTGGCGAACAGCAATGGAATAATAGGAGGGTTCAACACAAGTGGTGAGGTCAGTTAAAAAGGCAAGATGAGAAGGTGAGAAGAGAGAATAAGAAAGAAAAGCAGATAAAGGGTGAGTAGTACCTGAGGTCAAAGCAGATGGTGAGGATGCAGTGGGCTCCACGTGTATGGTTGAGCAAACATAATCCTGAAGATATACTGGTCAAATGATGGTGCGATGAGGACAGAGGGAAAGAAAAGATGGCAGAGGGGGTGGGTCGGGAATATTAGTGGAGGTAGGAAGAGAAGATGATGGTAATATAGGTTCAGGAACAGGGAGGGGAATAATAGGAAGAGATGTATCTGTGAGATCAGGAGTATCCTGGAATGGAAATATTTGTTCATGAAAAGTGACATCACGGGAGTAAAAGACTACTTGGGTGTCGAGATTGTAAAACTTGTATGCCTTACGAGTACCGGGATAGCCAAGAAAGACACATTTAGAGGCACATGGAGAAAATTTGTCTCAAGAAACATGGAGGGTTTGAGTATAACAAAGACACCCGAACACGCGTAACTGAGCATAGCTTGGTGGGCTATAAAAAAGAAGTTAAAGGGGATTTATTTTGGAGAATGCAACTCAGGTGCGATTAATAAGATAAGCAGCTGTGAGAACACAATCACCCCAAGATTTTAGAGGTAAGTGTGCTCGAAATTTGAGACTACGGGCAAAATTCAGGAGGTGCCGGTGTTTGCGCTCCGCAACACCATTTTGTTGTGGAGTTTCAACACAAGTACATTCATGAATGATGTCCTGGTCATGGAGATAATTTTGAAGTTTGTGAGAAAGAAATTCTTGTCTATTATCAGTTCTTATTATTTTAATCAGAGTGTTGAACTGATTTTTGACAAGTGCAAAAAAACACATGAGATGAGTATAAGCTTCAGATTTATGTCATATGAGATAGATCCAAATGGTGCGAGAAAAATCATCAACTATCGTAAGAAAGTAATGTGCACCACAAATTGAAGAAGTATGATAACCACCCCATATATCACAAAAAATGCGATTAAACGCCAAAGTGATTTTATTAGCATGTGAAAGAAAAAGAAGTCTAGTGTGTTTAGAACGAGCACAAACATCATAATCAGAAATAATGCAAGGATTATTATTAAAAAGACTAGGAATATTTAAATGGGAAGGATGACCTAAGCATTGGTGCCATAGGATCTTATTGGAAGTGATCTGAGCAGAAAAAGCCGTAATGGGTTCGGACCGATACACATAAAGTCCATTGCAAAGCTCACCAGCTCCAATCATCCTCTTCTAGTGTGGATCCTGAAAAAAATAATTTGTAGAGAAAAAAGAAACAAGGCAAAAATTATTAGTAGTAAGCTGAGGGACAGAGAGGAGATTAAAAGTAAATTGAGGGACAAAATAGACATTGTGCAAAATTAGGGATTTGGCAACCCAGTGGATTTTGCTAGGGGTGGGCAGCGGGCCCCACTGCCCCGCCCAGCTTCTGCCCCACCACACGGGGGTGGGGCGGATTACCCCGCCAGCTAAATGCCGGGGGCTGGTGGCCTCGTCCGCATCTGGCACCCAAGGCAGGGGGCGGGATAAGGGTGACCCCCGCCCCGTAAATCCCCTGCCCCACCCCGCATACATAATATATATATAATTATATAACGAAACGACGTTGTTTTGTCAATGGCAAAACGGCGTCGTTACATTATTTGTTTAGATCCCCCCACCCCCCCCCCGGCGAGCTTAGTTCTCTCACTCTGAATCTCTCTCTCTCTGAGTCTCGCTCCCTCTCTGCAATCTGCATCTCTGATTCTCCATAGTCCATCGCCGTCGAAGAACTAGCAAATTACGCGTTTGTTGTAGCCTTCCGTTTTCATCTCCGTCGCCGAAGGTAAGAATCTTGGTTAAAGTTTTATTTTTTGTGATTTATAGAATGGAGATTAGAGGAAGGATGGGGTTTAATCGAAGATGGAGGATAGGATTTTGTAAATTATGTGCTGTAGAGACTTGATTGTGCATGTGGTTTGAATCGTTGATGATTGATGAATTGATGAGTGACCATGTGAATTTGTCTGTGATTTTGATTTTTTTGGGTTTGTATTATGTAATGTGTTTTGAATTTTGATAATTGAATACGTGATAGTGAATCATTGACAGTGATTTTGTGGCTAATTAATTCGGATTGGAACCCTAAATCAATTTAGGGGTTTCAATCTTTGAAACCCCTAAATTAATTTAGGGTTTTGTTGGTCAGACATTTCTGCCCTATTTTCCTCTTAAAGAAAGCTAAAGAAATGACCCCGAGAAAGCATTTGTATTGTATGTACGAATAATCTCTCTTTGTCCTAGCCTACTGGTTAGTGGTTACCCATTTCTGACTTGGTCATGTTCAAGCTATCTGATGGGACATATCATAAAATAAATACTTATTTTAATTCTAACAAAAATATTTATATTTTAATTTTTGTATAATTGGAATGAATTTCATCTTGATTGTAATATTTATGTAACAAATTATAAAGAAGAGAATTAGTAGAAGTTTCTATGTAGTACTTATATTTTTTAACATTAACTTCAATGTAAAGCCCATGCCTCAAACATTTTGCAAACATTTTGCATTTAATGACTAGAGAGAGAACGATGAAGTGGTTGGTTGTGACAATAGATGGGGAAACATGTGCGGAAGTTTTGGTTGGAATGGACTTGAAGTACTTTCATTAACATAATTAATGTTTGGATATTAATTGTTTGACATGTTGTTATGTTTGCTATAATTTCATATTTCTTATTTGCTTAAGTTCATGGATAATCCGGCAAATTCTAGTGTGAGCTCCCCTTTCCAGACTCAGGGTACCCCTACCCCTACCCCTACCCCTACTCCTAGTCCTATAGCACCTATCCTTATGGCACCTTACCCCGCCCCCAAGTCTAGCAAGAAACCTGCTTACATAGTTTGGTCTCATTTCATCAAATTAGAGGGTGGTGACTCCAATAACCTCTAAGCCAAGTGTAATCATTGTGACAAAATTTATGGATGCCACTATAGGAAACATGGTACCTCACAATTAAAGGTGCACTTAGAAGAGTAATGTAAAAAAAGTCCAATATTAAGACCATTACAAGAGAATAGCTCATCTAGGCTAGAAATTGGACTTCAAAAAATGGCGGATGGGATTAGTGGGGGTGCAACTTTGAGGGGGTAGACTAAGTATAATCCCGATGAGTATAAAAGACACCTACCTCGTATGATCATCATGGACGAGCTACATTTTCAAGTTGTTGATGGGAAAGGATTCCAAGCGTATTCTCACTACTTGGAACCAAGGTTTAATATTCTTTTTCACCACACGGTGGCAAAAGATGTAAAAAAATATTATTGGTCTAAAAAAGAGAAGTTGAGGGGTCAATTAGTGGGTCAATTTGTTTGCCTCACCACTGATACTTGGACATCAGTCTAAAATTATAATTATATGTCTTTAATTGTGCATTTTGTTGATTGTGATTGGACATTGCATAAAAAAATTATAAAATTTTGTCAAATCACTGATCACAAGGATGAGACAATTGGAAGGGTCTTGGAGGTTGTAGTAAAGGAGCGAGGGTTGACACGAGTTGTTATAGTCACAGGTAATAATGGCTCATCTAACGATGTCGAATTGGGACCTCTGAAGACTTATCTTAGAAAGGCAAATAAGACAATCATAAGTGGTGAGTGTCTGCATGTGAGATGTGCGGCACATATTCTGAATCTTATTGTCACTGATGGTTTGAGGGATTTTCATGACTCGATTGCTTGGGTTATGATTACTGTGAGATGGGTGAGATCTTCTCCTTCAAGATTGGAGAAATTCAAAGTTGCTGCAAGATCTGTGAGCCTAACATCCAAAAAGGGTCTTTGTATTGATATGCCTACATGATAGAACTCAACATTTTTTATATTGGAGGCAGCCCAAGAATATAAGTTGGTATTTGCATTATCGGGTGACAAAAACTTCCAATATGTAAAATATTTTGATGATCACAAGGGATTGGGGAAACTCGCAGATTATGATTGGAAAGTTGTATCTATTTTTGTAGATTTTTTTAGACTTTTCTACGAGGTCACCACAACGCTATCTGGAACTTTATACCCTACATCCCATCAATTCTATCAGCAAATATGTAGAGTAAAAGAAGAATTAGAAGACATGGTCGCAAGTGGTCACATTAGGCTTTGAGAGATGACATTGATTATGAGGATGAAGTACAATAAGTATTGGAGAGATTTCACTAGACTAATATTTTGTTATATGTAGCTGTGGTCTTTGACCCTCGGTTTACGGTGGATGGCATGGCATTTGGATTGGGAATTGCGTATGGGCAAGCATGGGCGAAGCTTATTGCAGCAATTCGAGAAACTCTTGGTAGATTATTTGATGAGTTTACCGTCTTGCGGGGTGAAAATATTGCATCACCTACACTTACCCCCCCCCCCAATTCCAAAAGTCAAAATTGGGAAAAGACGTAAATTGGACTAGGGTGAGAGGTTGAAGTAGACCCCCTTCGTCTGAAGTTCTACAGAGGCTCAATCAGAGATAGACGGATACTTGGCAACGGACCTTCAACTATTTTCACAAGATTTCGACATATTAAATTGGTAGAAGATGAATGTCATGAAGTATCCCATCCTTGGAGAGATAGCCCATAGTATTTTGGTCATCCCTGTTAGCACTATAGCCTCAGCGTCGACCTTTAGCATTGGAGGGGGCGTATTAAATTCATTCCAAAATTCTTTAGCTCCTACGACTGTGGAGGTTTTGATTTGCATGCAGAATTAGATCACAGGAACTCCAATTTATGTTCTAGATGTTCTTGAGTATGAGGAGGCCGACGTCAAAGAGGAGGGTGGTGATCAACCTAGATCTGGTAATCGACGAATCGTGGGACTTGAATTTCATTTTCTAATTTCTTATTTTAATTTATTTCTATTCATTTAATCGTTATTAATTTCAAATTTAATTATTGTAGTGATACATGAAATGACGTTTACGACTACCTCCGATGTAGTATGACTTTGTGTGTATCGAACCCACCATTGCCATGGTTTACACAATTTGTCCCTTAATTGTTTTTTGCATTTATAATTTTATATAATATTTCAGTATCTAATTATTTTGCTTGTATGTTTTTTAGTTTTTATATTCTCAATATTGAATATACATATGCCGAATCCTAATCCTAAGGACCCAACGATATATGCTCATCTTCAAGACTTCATCCCAATGACCCAATCTCATCTTGGTTAGTACTTTTGATATTTTGTATTTTAAATTTTTGTTTCATGTTTATAACTTTATAATTCTAATTTGTTTTATTTTTAACTTATTAATATTGCAGGTTTTATAACTCATAACTTTTATGATCTTGATTTTTAGTCTCATAGCAATCAACACAACTCACCAGTCACCACTCAGTGAACTCAACGCCACGGCGCCATCCCAAATTGATCAAATTGAAATGTTATGATTTTGTTAATTTACAATTAATTGTAATGTTGCTACAATAGTTAATAGTACCATTTGTAATATTTACTATTTTTAAATGAGTTTGTAATATTATAATAGTTTATTCGTTCACTTAATTTGTATAATTATAATAGCTTAGTGCCTTAGTGATGATTATTAGTTAATACTTAATAGTATTAGTTGAAACTTAGTATATAGTTAATAGTTGTATTTATATAATTTATTTTTTCATTGCATTTTTTAAATATATTTATTTCTTTAGTTAAATTATGGGCCTAAAAACATATTTGAATTTGTTTTTGGGCCATTTTGGGCCCAAATTACTGAACTAGGCCGAAGGCCCAGTAGAAAGGCGAATGAATGGAGGTCCATCCCTACACCCCGTTCAGCGGACGGGGTACCCCACCCCCGCATTGGCGGGGGCAGGGTTCAGGGAGAAATTCCCCGCCCCTACATGGCAGGGAAGGGGTGGCCCCGCCCCTTAGGGGGCAGGTAGCACCCCTAGGTTTTGCCGAGAAGAGACGATTTGCTCTTGACCCGTGGTTCACGGCCTGGTGAGTAGCTTGATCCTCTTCGAACCTCTCCCTCTAAACTAGCCAATAATGTAAGGCTATTGAATTTATTGTTTGGCCGTGCACTTACACATATTGACAGAGAATAAAGGGCAACGAATCAAAAGGATTTGTGAGGATCTGTGCTTTTGCAGGTTTAACGAGTGGGGTTTTGCTACACAACCTCCTACTATTCACCCACACTCCACACTCCAAATTTTTAAAATTTTTTTTGAGTTTATTTTTTTTTTAACTATTTGAAATTTTTTATTCACTATTCATATAAAAAATATTTGATAAAAGAAAAAAATAAAAATAAATGTGGAGTGTGGGTGAATAGTAGGAGGTTGTAAAGATTTTTTGTTTTTGTTATTACTCTTGACTACAACCCGAGAGACGACCCGAACAATAGCTCGATCTGATCTAAAAATTAATTACGGTTATTAGTTTTTAAGTCGAGACTTCAGATTTTTTAGAAAAATATATAATCTGAGGTGGCAACAGGTTGTTCAAGGGTGTAAAATAGAGATGTGATCTCTTTAAGAAAAACTATTATTTTTCATCCTTTTACTAATTTTAGTTAGTACAAACTTCAAAAAAAATTAATTAGTACTTTTATGCAATAAACATTACTTCAATTCATTTTCTACTCGAAGTAATTTTCGATAAGTGCTACAGTTATAAAGAAATTATACATAAATAACCTTATAAACTGACATGACTTTATGTGATTAAATTTACTTTACAATAAAAATAACTTTACAATCTAAAAAATCACATCAAACCAAATCAATTTATAAAATCACTTTTGTATAAGAGCGATACTACTCTACCGCTCCAAACTGCCTGTTGCAAGTTACCGCTAAGCCAAATCAACTTTTCATTTTTTTCAATTTTTTTATTCATATTTTTTTATCATTTTAAAATATTTTTAAAAAATATAAAATAAAATATCAATACATTAATAATCACTTCTTTAAGTATTAAATAAAGAAAAAAATTAAAATACATAAAGTGTCAAATGAGATGTCAAAATAAGATGTCCAAGTAATATTATTATTTGTATAATCTATTATTTGTATAATGGTTAAAATATTTTTCTTTTATAAATATTTTATTAGTTTTCAAAAAATAAGTGTTACGTAGTGTTTGAGAGATGAGTTTTGTTAAAAACAAAAATACTTCTATTTAAAAGTCTCTACATCACCCTATTTAAGTGACATAATTTGATTTAAAAAAAATAAATTTTATAATTTAAATCTTACAAATTAAATCTTATCATCTAAGGAATACAAATGATATCCTCTATACATGACTGGCTCAATAATAGAATAATTCTAAAAACAAAATCTTAATTGTTACAAACAGGAAAAAAAAAACAAGTTAATATGTTTTGTCGATGGCATTTTAGATTGAAAAAATAAAACACAAACTTTTAGAAACTTTAAATTCCTAAACTTGGTATTTGCCCGAAAATAATTTACCTAAGCAGTAAGCCCACAAAATTCACTTCCTTTCCATAAAATGAGAGACAAAATACAACTTGACCACAGGCTTTTACCAAAAGAAAATCCCTTTGAGGCATAGGTTAGCATGGAACATTAAAGAGGATTACACATCTTTAGGCCTCACATCCCACCTTGTCTTACGCTTTCTCCGCCTGCCTAGGGTATCAAGAAACTTTACTAAACTTTCCTGTGATGGAACTGGTGTAAGCAACTTTGCTAAACTTTGCTGTAATGGAGCTGGTTTGAGGTGCACTAAATCCTCATCATCGTCATTACTGATCCACCCATGGTAAGGTCTACGACTTGGCGTAGGAAGACAATCCATGGGTAGTTTGGATTGGATCGTAACGGGTGGTGGGAGGCAACGCATACCCTCTGCAAAAACAAGAGCTACATCACATCATGATTAAAGTCACAGATATGATCTAAAGCAATTCATTAATGATTTATCACCCACACATAAACCTTGGGTTAAAAGGTGGTTCATTTGATTCAACTTGTATGCTGATTATTTTCAAAAAAGACCGCAATAACTTCAAAATTCGTCTTTTATTTTGAAGGGAGGGGGAAGCATGCTATTAGTGCTTTTCTTCTAAAATGCCACTAATACTTATTGAATCTGTAAAAAATAAAAGATCTAACAAATGGATGGAGAGGCGATTACGAGATTCATGAGTCGCTGATGCAGTATCTAAAGCCTCATTAGTCTGCCAGGTAGCCTGGTTAGTTTGCAATACAGCCTCTGAATTGGGGCAAGTAACTCCATTTGCAGGCCTAACAGCTGGTGCTTCAGTATCAACTGCAACTCCGACCTTACCTTGAGAAGAACCAGCCTTCAAAGAAAGAATAACAACATTGAGTAAAAAAACTGGGAACGTCATTAATGATATTGTTATTAGTTAAATGTGAAGGTCCAAACCAGCATCCCAATGAATTTTTGTACAATTACTTTACTGCAAGGTAGAAACCAACAAGACCAAAACTGCAGCTGATAAACTGGATAGCAATTGTCATGGAAGTACATCCAATAAACACAAAGGTGCAAACCATATACATAAAACCAGAAATGGAATAATACTCCACCTGAGAGAATACCATAGCTCACAAGTCAGAGCAGTTTGATACTGCTATAATAGCCATGTCAAATTCTAAGTGGTAGACGAGATCACAGGAAAACACAATGAGTCATAAGAACAGGGGATAGAGGTGAGAGATCCATAGATTCATGTGTCATGAAAAAAAAAAGGATAAACTTCAGTGTTCATTATGAAGTCCCACTACTACTTCAATTATGCCCATGTTAAAATTTGCATGGAACATTAAAAATATAGCTACGGATTCCGAAGAGGAGGAGAGGAAGGGGAGGGAAGGAGGCTTACAGCCTTTGAGTCCTATAAGAGAGGAAGCAGGTGTTATATGTCAAGCCATGACATTTTCTTACGAGATTCACCACTCAACAATATCCAGCTGCAATTTGTTTGGAAACAAAAAGTAGGAGTTCCTATTTTTCGGCAGAATAAGTGAACATGGCTTGCCCAGGGCATGATGATATAGTCCTAATTGAACATTTGTTGCTACTCCTATAGATATTTTTCTCAATGCTTCCTTAGATTCCCAAAAGGCCTAGGCACATCCCACAGAATTGTGACCATCAACAGAATAAGAGTCATGGCATGTCATTAATTTTAGGATTCTTGAAATGCAAATGCCACAAATCTTTTGGCGGGATTCATGAGATGACTACTCAAAGGGGTGGGTAAGGACATAACGAGGTAGACCATACAGTGTATGGGTTGAATCCTTTTTATTTGCAGTGCTCGACCCAAACTGCCTTGCGTCAAGAAGAAACTGCACTCTACGGTCCTTCAGCCATTCACCACAAGTGGTCCACAACAAGGTAATGATCATATACACCTGAAGGAAAAAATTTAGCCCCACTGTGAGACCCACAGAATCAAAGGTCCGTGTCGAGCTTTATCAAAATGGGGCCTTTGAAGTGTAGTCATTCACTTTTGTGCATTTCTACATATAGATGCTATGTAAACTAAACTGGATAAGTTCAAAGCTGGCCTTAATAGCATAATCCTAAGTTGAAACAGGATTCTTTGTTTTACTCCAATCCAGCAATCACACATTGCCCCCTGTTTGGTTAACAGAAAATAAGCATAAGAAAAAAGAAAACAAAGACAACTTTCCCCAGGAACTACACAACAAATAAATAAATAAACCAAGATTCAATTTTCATTTCCCACAATTTCACCGCAGCTAAACAGAGCATTAAGATAGAAGTCTATGAAGAAAAAATCTCAAAAGCAAAAAAATAAAACGCGACAATAAAAGAAAAACAAGCATATAGAAAAGGTGTGAAGAGATTTAAAAGACTCTTACATCCTCTTGTGCATGAGCGTTTAGCTTTTCAAGAATGGTTTCAACGAGAAGAATGTAAGAAACTTCTTCAATAAAGACCCATCCATCATCCCCACCATAAACCTGAACCAAAACCCATATTACGATCCAAACAAAACCAAGACCCAATAAATGTTTTTGCTTTCAGAAAACAATGAACATAGAGAAAACAAATTTTAAAAAAAAAAAAAAAACCCACATTTAGAAGCTCTCCGACCGTTTCTTGAACCAGTTTCTCGGAAAATCCATATGGACGCATAGCGTCGAGGGCTGCATCGATACGGGTATTACCCCTCTGCAAAAGAAGGGAAAACAAAACAGAGCGTCAGAAAATGAGAAAAAAAATCCTCAAGAAAGTGTATCAAGAAAAGGAAACTAAATCAGGGAAAAAAAACCGTTGAAGAAGATGAAAAAGCAGCAATTGGTTCGCGATCTCATAAAATGCGAGATATAACACCAGAAAATAGGAGCTTGTGAGAGGAAAGTTCATCGAACCTAAGAAAACATGTCGAGAAAATAACGGAAGGAAAAGAGTGACGCACAGAGAAGCAAAAAAAAAACCAAACTTTAGAAAAATGTTGGTGTCAACAAGAGATAGAACGAGTTCAGAAAATCAGGATAAAAGGTCGAGAATGAGAGAGTGAACAAGTACGAGAAAATATCACGAGTTAAGAAGATGGAAACTGAGGGAAAGTGAGGGAAAGTGGTGGGAAAAAACTACGAACACCTTTTTCCTTCGTTTTGGAGCCATTGCGCTCTCTCTCCGTCTCTCTCTCTCTCCTTTCTATTATTATTTATTCTTTTTCTTTTGGGCCCGATTTGGCCCATTTGGATGAAATAAAATGAATTAATTTTTATCTAAAAAATAATGCTTAAAAAACAAATTAAAACAATAATAAATATATTTATCATTCATTTTCTTATCATCCTCTCGTCGTTTTATGATATGGAATTATATAATAAATTCACAAGTAAAATATAATAAATAGTTTTCAAATATCTAATGTCACATAATAAGATAATGAGATGATGATAAAAATTAAGATAATAAACAGTATTACTCTTAAAATAATATAATAATAAATTTAAAAAAAATTATTTGAAAAAATATGTTCCACCGTGAAAAGGATGAAAACTTCTTCTTTTTTTATGAAGTTCACTTTTTTCAAATAATTTAACTCCAAAATAAAATTATTTGAAAAAAAATCATTTAACTATCCAAAATCTAAAATCATAAATGACATTAATTATTGTCATTAATTAGGAGGAAGTGTTTTCCTTTTTTACCCTGATGCTCTCTAAAGGGTTAGGAGGTTAACCCGCACCGCCATTTGCATCCCATTTTGCTTCTCCTCGATTTTTAACTCTAATCTTGTTTCAATTTCCACTTTTCTCATATTTATTCCACGATTTCAATCTCTATCTTTTCAACCCTATTTCATCTCAAATGGAGAACCCATATGTGAACCATGAGGTGTTGTCCAAGCCTTAGGTGGCCATATTGGGTGAATCTAATCGAGTAGAGCTCGCCTTAATCCCTGACATCGCTATATTGTTTTTTTTTTTTTTTTTTTTTGAAGGAGCCTAAATATTATTGAAACAAGCCTAAATGAAAAATGGCAAACCGTGTGATATACTTCACACCGTTTGAGGTTCAACAATAAGAAGGTACACTCCAATACACGTTGGTGGTGGAACTCTCTAAAGGCATGTTTCAGATGGACATCATTCGCAATCCATCTCAACGAGATGGAATCTTGCCCATCCCTGATTCTGGGGCTTATGATTCAAGACATGTATCAATAAAATTACAATCGGCTAAAGATTTGGCCAAATCTTGGACCCGAGATACATATATCACAGAGGAACTATGTTTAGGTTGTTCAAGTGATCTCTAGATTTTTTACCAATGGAGGAATCACCCATTGCTTTAGTATGGGTAAGATTTCCCTTACTGCTTTTGAATTTCTGTGTCCAATCCCATCTAAAGACTATTGCCCATCCCCTTGGAAAACTTCTAATTGCTACTGATTTACCTACACTTACATACACTCATCCTTCTTTTGCCCATATTTGCATAGAAATGGATTTGTTTGCCCCTAAAGAAAATGTTGTCTAGTTTAGTATAGGAGATGAATGATTTTGGCAACGAATTGAGTACGAGAGATGCCCTAGCTATTGCAAACATTGTCGAATCTAGGGACACAATATTACTGAATGTAGAAAACTATCGATTAAGGTCAACAACCTGGAAAGGTTGTGAATGACAATCTAGTTGCCCTTACTACTAAGAAAAAATGGGTTCCTAAAAACAAAGTTGTTGACAACAACATAGAGAACCCCACTACACAACAGCCTACATCTAGTTATTCTGCAGAATTACCATTAATCGCTAACAATGAAAATCTCAGCAATAAAACCCATGACAAACACCCCAATTAGAAGACTATCGCATAAAAACTTAGCAATGACAACACTACTAATGGGCTTCTTGAAAGTGATGGACAAAGTGAGAATGCTCACAATATCATTGACAAAGAGCCACACCCTACTTATGTCATGCAAAATGATCCACCTCTCGAGGGTGCGTCTATTCATAATTCTTTTGGTATACTTTCTAATGATTAGAATCTTGATTCTCCAATAGAGTTTTTTGAGAAAGATATACAGCCTTTCAAAGCTATTCACTCAGATTCTGAAGTTGTGGAAATTCCTGTCAAGAAGAAAGGTAAGAGAGTAACCCGTGTTACGAAAATCATTCTAAATATCAGAACTCAGATAATATTATGATTAACTCAATTTTAGTTCGAAATGTGAGAGGCATTGCCAATAAGAACACAATGCTTTATTTGAAACATTTGGTTAAGTTTTATAAATTGCCATAAATTGCTCTTCTTGAACCAATGACTACTTTTACTAAAGCTGCTACTATTCGTCACAATGTGGGTCTCTCTCAAGTTTACTCGAATGAAGACTATGACGGTAAGATTTGCATTTGTGCGAATAAAGATCTTATTATTTCAATTTATGAACAGCACATTACTTTCTTTGTTGATTAGTGTGGTAAAAACACTATTTTTTCTATTGTTTATGCCAAATGTAATCCTCTTCTTCGAAATTCTCTTTAGGCTTTGCACCAAGAGACCTCCTAACCCTCCTTAAATGGTTATTGGCGATTTCAACATTATCAAATCTAATGATGAAAAACTAGGTAGTGTCCCTATTCCTCATTCTGCTAAATCTGATTTTCTTGATTTCATTGACTACAATTCCCTTTATGATCTCCCTTATCATGATTCTAAATATACTTTGAGTTATCATAGAAATGGGGTCTGTAATTGGGAAAGATTAGATCGGGTCCCTGTTAATCAATCATGCTCTTTATCCTTTCCTTAGAATTCTCTTACGGATATGGAAGGGAATCACTCTAATCATTGCCCCTCTTTATTATGAATAAAGGGATCCATAAATTTGATCCTTCATTCTTTAGATCTCAAAGGATGTGGACTAAGAACCCTCAATTTCTAGACTTTGTTGCTTCTATTTGGAATCAACCTTGTTATCATTGATTCTCTATGGCTTAAATAAACTTGTTTTTAAACAAAACTTTTGAAAGTTGCTTTAAAAGATTGGAATCACTCAGGTTTGTTATTGTTTTTCAAAACCTTGCTGATATACGTGATAAAATTTGAGTTGTTGTACTTTCTTTGCAAAACTCTTTTCTTAATTCTGATATGGTTATATTGTAAAATTTAGAAAAATAGTATAATGATAGATTTCTCCAAGAAGAAATCTTTATAAGAAGATTCTAGAATTCAAGGATTATCTAAGGGTGACAAAAATACAAATTTCTTCTATCAAATGGTTGCTCAGAATAGGAGAAATTCTTTTGTTATTTCTCTTACGCTCCCAGATGGCTCATCCTCCTCTTAGCACAATATTATTCACTCGGTTGCTAAGAGCACTAGCATTGGCTTGGCCAAATGCATCTTTAAACTTTAACCAATATCACCCCTTTTTACATTTGTCTATTCTATTTACATTCAATCTCCACATTGGATTAGCTATTTACCCTCTATATAATAATAAAATATTATTAAATTAATAATTTTTTTTATTTAATTTATTTGTATCACATTTTATAATTCTACCAATTGAATATTAATAATAATTATATTCTAATTAAATTAATATTAAAAAATTTATATTTTTAAAATTCATTTAATGTTAATAATATAAAATAGTAATTAAAGTCATCTAAATTTCTTAATTACAAACCAAATAGTATTTTAATTGAAGTGAAAAATTAATATTTTAATATTTTCTTGAAGTGAGAAATTAATATTTTAATGTTTGGTGAATCAATAGTGATTCTCCATCTTTGGCCAATCACTATAGCAAAAGTTCATTTTATTTTAGACTTAGCCAATCCAATGTGGAGTGTTTCTAGTACATATTATCTAAATTTTAGCTAATCTTTAACTTTGGCCAAGCCAACGCTAGTGCCCTAAGAATTGAATCAGTCTTTCCTTGGCACAAGAATTGACTCATAATCTTTCTAGAAATATCAGAGGTAATAATGTTATGCTTAAAGTTGACATAGCTAAAGCTTGTGATTGGGTCAATTCGATTTACCTTTCTCATATCCAAATTCCTTTGGTTTTAATAAAGGTGTTGTCTCTTTATTTTAGTATTTTTCTTATCCCACCTTTCATGTTTGCTTAAATGATACTCACTCGGATTAGTTTGGTAACGCCCCGGTCCCAGATGAGTCGGAGAGTTACTTCTTATCACTTAAACTCACATTATAACAATATATTCATAAAATCTAAAATCTCAATATCATATAAAACATTTTGTTCAGACTAATTTCCTCAATATAATTAACCTCCCAAAATATCAAGTCATCAGAACACGACAAGATTACTTAACAAATACACCAATACTGAAAGAGACATTCTATACTTAATCCATTATGATTAAAAATCATCTCACCTATTCTTCATAATCTTGATCCTCAGCTGAAATATCCAAATCATCTGAAAAATATTGTGGAGATAAGAGAGTGAGTTATCAACAACTCAATAAGCAGAGGACATATGCTAGCATGCAAACATGAGCACTTATAAAGTACAGTATGCAGAACAAAATATTTTCCAGAGTTATCATGCAAAACAAAACATGTTTTCAAACGTAACAGAGCAGTGGTTTTAAGTCACATAAAATCTAGAGTACTCTAACATAACCTAACCTGAGCATCATCATCACATCAAAGCATAGCATCTCACAGAGCAGAGACCATGTTTCACCCCCGTGTTAGGGTTGTGCTAACCCCGGTGGCCAAACCAGGCAGAGACAAAGGTGAAATCTTTCCCTTATTACTCTCGGAACCCCGAGTGTGCACACAAGAAAAACCACATAAAAATCACTTTGTTTCCAAAGTGGGTGCACTCAGAGACAGAGAAGTTGGTACCAACCCAAATAGAGCAGAGCAGAACATAACAGAGCAGAGACAGAGTCAGATACAAAATCAGTACACCATACTAAAGGTTTTCAGATGCCATATTAAAACAAAATAGAGTATCGAAACATATTCAGATCATTTTCACATACTAAAAACAAAAGTTGGAGTATCTTTCTAAATCATTGCACAAATTTTTAGATTTCCAATATCGCTTTTTTTTCAGATTTTAGAGACAGCATAACAAAATATAGCTCATGTCTGCACAATGCATGTTAGAAAATATTTTTCCTTTTTCGTACAGATTTCATGAGTAATGCCAATAAGCGATCGAGGTTGATTTTTTCCAAGTTCTCATTTCATGACAAAATATGCAAAGTTTTCAGAAAGTCATCCTCAGCCTCAATAGTTGGTGTAAAGCCTAGCATAGAAATCCCGCTTACTTGGACTTTTTAGCTTTTCAAAAATTCTCCACAATAGTACTGAACAAAAATCAATCGTCACCTATAAAAATAATCATGTAATTCTCATAAATTTCCAATCAAACACGTATTTCGATATTTAAACATGAAATGCTATAATTAACCTATTTTAATTCCTCAATACCTAAAATTCTCATAATCCTAAAATACCATCATTCCCAAATCTATCAATATCCACTTAATTTCTCCAACTAAGATATTAAAATCTAACTTATTTATTAGTGAAATCAAACTATAAAATTTAATACTAGTTAATATAATTATACCAAAAATCTATTATAGTAAATAATGGAATTTCATTTAATAAAAATAACCTAGATTAGAATTATAGTGTTCAAAATAACATTACACAGTTACTGTTCACTTCCAAAATTAAATTATAAAAATTAATGCTTAACAACATAATTTAAATCTCTTCAATATTTGCTGTAAAAAAATAAAATTTCTGGACTACTTTATAATAAAATGAGCCCACTAAAAATATAAAAACTACTATGTAAACAAAACAGCCCAAACCCAATTGAAAAATAAGAGGAAAACTTTTTTTGTTTATAATAGAACTACTGTCATTCATAAGAAAACGGTTACATCATGGAATCTGACCAAATAACTTGAGCAATACATTTGGGAAAAGAGCCCCACCAAGTTATTAAATCATCAATATTCCATGCAAATTTAGCCAACCCATGGGCTGCACTATTGCCTAAACGGCTTCTGTGTTGAATTGTACAAGTAGGAAATCTCAACATTAATTGCTTGATCTGTTGCACCAGGTTGCCATGGATAGATCTTGACAGACCTTCTCTTTGAACTTCGGTCACCATGAGTAATGAATCATTCTCTATAATTAAGCTTGGAATACCAAGGGGAACACATAACTGGAGGTGTAACACCCCGCCAAAATGGGCCCTTAGGCCTTGACCTTAGTAGGCTTAATCCTAGTTAATTAGGAGTTGAGCTATTTGAAAATAAGAATATTTTGGATATTTGATTTGGCAAAAAGGAGTTATACTTTGGATTTAGAAGAATTATTAGGAGATTCTAGTGTAATATTGATTTTTGAGGAAAATGAAATTTTTAGAGGTTGATTGGAGAATTTTTAGTGATTTTGAAGATAAGAGTCAGGCCCATAAGGGAATAACACATGGCACATTGGATGGTTGCCACACAATGAGTTAAGCAATTTGGGTAAAATTCTTGATGGACTTAGGAAGGTCCAAGAGATTGGTTTATTAAGGGCCCATGCTTTTTGGATATAAAGGCTTAGAGAGACACTAAGGCATTAGGCCCAACTTGGTGGACACTAGGCCTAACTTGATGGATATAAGACTTTAGGCCTCTAAGCACTAAGGATGCGATGAGCGAAGGTTAAGATGTTAAAAAGATCATAAGCCCAACTTGGGAGATATAAAGTTTTAAGCCTTTCTTGAAGTACTCTAGAAAATAGGTTCAATGAAAAGGACATAAAGCTATTGGACCTAACTTAGTAAGAGTGGAGATATTAGGCTCTTAATTATGGGTTAATTACGTACATTAAGGTTGACAATGAGATTAGCGTTGATCATGGTACTTATTGTTAATGAGTTAAGGATTAGAGAGGCAAGCCTATTAGTCATTTTGGTGAGGCTTTTTAGGACTTTAGAACATTCATGGTCCAAACCCAAAAAAACCTTGAACCAAGCATTTAGGAGTTCAAGACTAGTTATGGCCCAACTATAGGTAGGCATAAGGCCTTTGGGCCAAACTTGATATAGAATAGACCCATGGCCCAATTAGGCCAAGTCAAATCTTTTCAAGCCCAATTTAGTGGATCTTGAAGTTTCTTTTTAACCTTACAAATTTATAAAATGAGGCTCTCCCATTCAAAGTCCAAGAGCCCATAAACCATGAGCCCATACATTTGACCCTTTTAAGCCCACATGACCCAAAATCATGTTTGGGCTTATTTCACCATTCAAGACCAAAAGTCCAATATACCATACCATTGGTTTTCTTAAGCCCAAATCACACTCAAAGTACCCAAATTAAGTTTTAAAAATTGGTTAAGGCCATTAACCATCATACTTGATATTAGTGCACTTTAAGTCATGTTTTGAAACTTAATCATGCTTAATCTTTTCTTAAACTTTTTAATTCAAATTTTCTTGAATTAATACTCCCTTAAACCTTTATCAAGATCCTATTAATGACCTAGCTAAATCAACCCACATGTCATTATGAAAAATTACATAACAAGCCCAAACCATGCTTCAATCGGTTTTGTGCATTGCCCTTTGTAATGTTTGAACTGTTTTGCCCTTGAGCTCAACATTTTTGTAGTTTTTCCTCAAGGTTAATATGGTCCTTAAAAACCTCATGAGACCTTCCCAAAGTCCGTTTGAGTTTTGGACGAAATTACTTGTACAAACCAATTCCTTGAACCAAACCGGGTGCACATTGGTTTAGTTTGTGCTCTAACCGATTGAGTCAAGTTTGAACCAACCTCCTGCCATGGTTTGTACCACCACCCCACACCACCTTCTTCTACACCCAATCACCAAGCATCATGAAGGATTTTGACTCATTTTTGTTGCCCAAAAACATTCAAAACCGAACTGATTTTCTGCCATCACAAAACCACCTCCATCCACCTGTTTTCAAGGGTTGTTTGATGGTTTTTCTGCCACCCAAATGATGCCCCACAACCTGGATTCATCTACAGGACCCTTGCATCTACTGTGGAGAGGAAATCATGGTAATTTTAGGCCACTATTCCCCCTGCACAAGCTGACCTAAGCTCATGCAAACAAATCTGGAAAATTTTTCAGATTTGAGCACCTCCTACTTCACCCAATCACCAAGCACCCAAGCCAACATCCCTCACCCCTTGGCCTCCTATAAATACTTCCCTCCCCTTCTCATTTCACTCACACCACAGCTCCAAGCATCCTCTTGAGCCTTGAGAGCATTTCCCCCTCTTAGAGATCAAAAGAGTGCAAACCAAGTGAGTTTTAGTGAGTTCTTGAGTGTTCTTGTGTAAGGCAGTCTAGAGTGCTTGGAAGGTCACGAAATTTATAAGTTTTCTTCCTTTTGATCTTATCTAGCATTTCAAGCTTTGTTTCCAAGTGTTGGTTCGAAATTTGGTTGAGTTTTGAGAAGGTTATGATGCTTAAGGCAAAACCGGGTCAATTAAAGAAGGTTTGAATGATTGAATGTTTTAAATAGAAATTTAGTTATGGCATGTACTAAGCATGATTTTATATGATCTATCATTATCCTAACATTATTATGGAAGGTTAAATTTGTGGTTAGAAGCATGCCATGATTTTAAATCTATCTTGTTTTGATCTTCAAGCATGGATCGGTTTTAAGCATATTGGTGATTAAGGATTTCTTAGCTTTGATTAAGTGTTGGGATGAACTTTATTACCCAAGAATTAGGCTTAATAATTTTTCTAAAGATTTTAGTGATCATTAGTGGTTAAATAAAATCTCATATGCATGCATTCATAGGGATCATTAGTTGAAAATATACGTAGGCATCAACTAGGATGCATGCCACGAGTTGGGACTAATTGGACAAGTTCCACTTTGAATTTTGAAAATCCAAGCGAATAGATGGTTTTAGAATACCAAAAATATAAAGTCCATAAAATTTGGTTAAATTTAGAATTCATTTGCAATTAGTGAAAATCTATGGCTTAAATGACAATTTTTGAAAGTTTAGGGATATTCTTGTAAATACCCAATTTTTGAAGTTTTTGATTTTGAACCTATCCATAAGAGTATTAAACCTAACTTAGCATACACATGATTTACACAGCTACGACGCTAATTTCAAATTTCTCCAGAAGTTTGTAAGTTGGTCTCTAACTTCCACCTTGATAGATTATTTATGAATTATTGATAAATGCTCATTTCATAGTTCAATTATCATTTTTAGCATAAATTATCATTTTATATGATACATTGAATGCATACCTACATGACATTTGACATTTTTATCATTTTTGCATATTACATTTATAAATGTCATTTTTGCATAAAATTTACTACATGCGCACATGTTATGAAAAATATTTTTCAAAACATAGCATGAAAATCATTTTGTCACGATCCCAAAGGCCAGGATGGGGAATTATCCTAGTGGAACTCCTCTGTTCAGTCTGGAATGTGTAATAATGGAGTGGTACTCCTGGGTTGACGAAGAACAATTAACAAGTTTCGAATGGGTTCTTTTTAAAGAACACCGGAGCGAAATCAACATGTTATAACACCTAAGGCTGGTGGATGTACACGTTATGATGTTATGTTATATTTACCAATGCATTGAGAACGAGTCTATAGACAACGTAGTTTCAACGTAAGTTGTACTACGGTCACCGGCAGGTACGCACAGTGCATATAGGGAACTGTGACGTTACCATATGTTATGTTATTAATTAAGATAATGATGCAAGTCTATGATGATGAAAGTTTGTGATGAAATTTTTACGAAAAAGTTATGTTTTCTCAAAAAGGATGACGAAATTACTTACTGAGTAAAAATCCGTGTCTCCATATTTTTAAAAGATGTTAAGGAATCTGTATGGGAGACATGCATACTGATTTTCTACATCTCATGCATTGCATATTTATCATTTTTCATGATTGATTTTATCTTTGTGCCAGTTAGTTGTTTAACTTACTGAGATTTCAAATAAATATCACCCTTTTATGGGACCACTATCATTCCATTCGAAATGATAGAAGTTGTGTCAGGAATCAATAAGGATGGGATTGATGGAGCACTGGATTCACATGTTTGAGGAGGAGCCAGATTTAGTGAAGAAGTTAGATTTAATGCTGATGAGTTATAGCCCGAGTCCTTTATGCTATAGATCATATGAAGAGAATAATATGACTTTGTATATAAGTTTATGCTACATTGGTATTTTGAATATGATGATTTTCTAATGAAGTTTGGATGTTTTTAGTTATTATGGCATATCTTACATTTTAACCTTTTATTTTCACTGCGATTATTGCATACTGCTAGTTGCATACTATGATACATTGCATATTAACTGTCATGAATAGGGTATGTAACCTTGTGTTACATGTCCCGACGCTCTAAGTTTTCGTTCCATCCCAAGCAGGGATTGGGGGCGTCATAGGAGGCCTCTCAAAATGGCTAGCATCTCTATTTCAATTGGATCACTTACTTCATTTTCTTTTTTGCTAGCGGTGAAAATTATCTCTGCCTTCTCATTTCTGAGAATCATTCCCACTCCTACACTCCGTTGATTTGTAAACACAGCCCTATCCACATTAAGTTTCAGCCAACCAAGTTCAGGAGCCATCCATCGGCAATTTTTCCTGTGTACATGAGACTTCGGGTTCTGCACGTGAGCCTTGTAATTGGACAATGCATTGTCTGCAGCTTAAAGGGTAGGGATGTTCAAGTCCTCATGAATCATCTGGTTTCTTCTATACCACGTACCCCAAGCTATTAGAAACACCTTTTCGAGCTCACCATTGTTTCCTCTTTGTTGCATGTTTATTGCAAAGTTAAGCCAATTTGAGTTCAAGATCTCTTCTGGAAGCTGAGGGAATAGAACAGACCATACTTCTCTAACTATTGGGCAACGTAAAAGGGCATGGGTAGTCTCTTCATCTGTTGTCTTACACCATCTGCAGGAAGCGTCATCGAGCACCTTACGGACTTTTTGGTTCAGCAAGGTGGATAGACCGTTTTTGCAAGCCCTCCAACCAAAGATTCTTAATCTGTTTGGGATGTTCATTTTCCAAAGATTTTTCCTAAAAATCCTCTGTTCTTGGGCCTCTGAGCATTCCTCTCTATGCTCATTTGTCTCAAGTAATGAGAAGAGTCTATAGCCACTTTTTACACTGTACTCTCCATTTTTTTCATGTTCCCAAACTATGCAATATGTGCACGGTTCCGAGCTTAAGAGAATCTTGAAAATGTCTACAGCATGGGAAGTAGGTATATGGTCTTGAATCTTAGTAACATCCCACCACCTAGTGTCGTTGTTTATTAAAGTATCTACTGTGTCGTTTAGGTGGATTACTTCAAAACTGGTTGGTTAAGGGAGGAGTTTGTGATGTGGAAGCCACTAGTCAAACCATATCTTGATCGATTTTCCATCCCCCACTCGCCAACGACAGCCTTTCAACATCATGTCTTTGGCTTCCCAGATCCCTCTCCAAACATAGGATGGATTAGCTACTAATCTTGCATCTTGAAACCGTAGCTTTGGGAAGTATTTGGCCTTGAAAATCTGGTGAAATAATGACTGTTGAAAGGTCATGATTCTCTAGCTTTGCATTGCAATGAGAGACATATTAAAGGTCTGTAAATTATTAAACTCACTCCTCCGTTCCCCTTAGTTTCACACATTCTCTTCCAACTAATCCACCAAATCTTCTTTTCATTCTTCTTTTGCCCCCACCAACGTGCGACCTAGGGCAACACTCCAAAACTTATCGAGAGCGAAGGAGCCGTGATGGGTCTGGGTGCGGTGGACAGTGGTGCTCGCGACGATGGAGTACTGAGAGAGTGTGTGTGTGTGTGTGATAAGAGAGAGAGCAGCGTGTGTGTGTGAGAAAGAGAGAGAGAGAGAGGGAGGGAGGCTTACAGTGCTGTTGGTTGGAAACGGAGGTGGGATTGTAAGGACTCCGAGAGACACCTTGGGGTTGGGCGGTGCATAACCGACGACAGCAGTGGCAAACCCGCACCAGTTGGTGTTCTAAACGGTGAAACATGGGCTGGTTTTGGTGTGGAAGTGGTTAAGGTTTTTGCTCTATTTTTAGTGCTTGAAACAGGGGCTGGCCTACAGTGGCTTACAATTTCACGTGGGGTTAGGCAATGGCTGGTGGCTTCCGTCTTGAAGGGGGAAAACTCGTACAGGGGTGGTTTCCGTTCGACTGAACGCACACGGGCTTGGTTTTTGTGCTGGGGTGGTTGCGCAACTAGGCTGGCGAGGTCTAATGTCATGGGTGTGGAGGCGTGGGGATGGGCAGTGGAAGTTGACCCAAGGTGGTGTATGGCTGCAACGAAGGCTGTAGCTTGAGGAGGAACTTTCGTGACTTACGGCAACAAGGAAAAACCCGAGAGGTAAAATGAGAAAGGGAGCGTCTACAAGGCGAAGGGAAACCGAAATGCCTGGCATCAAAGGAGCGCACGAGAAAAGGTGGTTACGTGCATGGGGGCAACAGTTACCATGCAGTTGCCGTGCTTATGCGGGGAACTTCTTGCACGTGGGGAGGCACAGATGAGTGGGAAGAGAAACGGGTGGAAGAAAAATAAAGAAAATAATGAATGGCCTGGTTGTTACAAGTTTACTTCTAGTAGAGGCCTAAGACAATGAGACTCATCATCCCCTCTTATTCTTGTTCTTAATGTAAGACCCCTAAGTAGAGTTCTTCACCATCTTATGGCTGAAGGTCATGTCACTCCTTGTCCAATCCCTAGAGGTTGCACTTCCATTTCTTACCATGTTTAGAAGACACATTATTGCTTCTACTGTGGGTTTTAATGAAGGCAACTTCAATATTGCCTATCTTGGTGCCCCATTTCCTATGGGAAGATTCCTTCATCCGCTTACGATTCTCGTGGTTAGAAAAAATGTAGCTAGTTGGAAAGTCGCCTCCTTTCTACTAGCGGCAAGCTTACCTTAATTGTGAGGAACCACTTGACGCCAAAGAGGACAGCCATTCTCGAAGTTGAGTGGAAGAAAAAGATGGTGAACACTCTAGTGGTCTAAGGAATTAGTAGCAGAGGTTGAAAAGTACAGCCAGTTTAGCACATGGATGAGCAAGTACCATGCAAACGTTTGACTGACGCGTCCCAAAGAGAGGTGGAGATAAGTGTGTCATTTCACTAAAGGTGGGCACAAAAGGGTCACTTACCAAGAAGGTGAGAACAAGGAGCCGCGAAAGCCAATAACCTTGACAAGACAAAAAGTTACTCGCCAAGGCAAGTAGCAGTCTGGAAAAGACTAGGTAAGTAAGGGAGCTTTTCGAAATTACATGGAAATGCTCAGAAAAGTGACAGTACTGCAGGCAGAAGCCCCCACTCAATTCAAACGGTCACATCCGAAGTGGTTTTACAATGAAAGGTGAAGGCTTGACGGGTTATGTCGTATGAACGTAGCAATATGACTCAAGCCACAATGGAGACCCTCTTTTGAGGAAAGTTAGAGGACTAAGAATGCAAACCATGCTTGGCAGTCTATCTCTGTCATTCAACAATACGATAGGGAAGGGTTAAAGAAAATCCTTATTATATTTCCAAAGTCAAAAAAGACATATAACAATCCCACCCTATTTAAAGGACTTGAACATGGGACGAGATCTCACTTTTGAGACTTTATTCACCAAAGAGCTCATGAAGTCAACTGCTTCAGAAAGCAAGGAGCAGAGCATCGCTAAGAGGATTTTCGATTAGAAATGTAGGTTAATTTCTAAGACAATGTTGAAAAATGTGAGTCAAATATTATGAGTAATAGGTATTGCATTATCTTTGTAACTTCTCCCCCCTCCTATTCTACAGGCATGAATAAATATTTCAATCATTATGTTTATGCCTATATTTACACACTGATTTCCAATATTTTGAATGTTGAATGTTGTTAATTCTTTTCAATACATGACTTTGAATCCCTGTGTGTGAATCCAATATCTTCATGTGAGAATGTCTATCTCTCTATGTGAGAAATTGGTAGGCTGAATCTATAATCAAGAGACGGGATGTAGAATTCCCCGGACCATTCCTACAAAACGTTGCCACATGCTTTACACAAGAAGGAGAATGCCTTGTGGGGATTAGCCTCACCTGATAGTTGGAATATAAGATCTCCCTGCGTATCACGTGTTGGTTGGCCGGGTAGAAGCATCATTGGTGCTACAAGTATCTCTTTGTGAGAACTCTGTGTGACGAATATCTATGTAATAAGTACATGTGTGGTGGAAGAGTGTTATTGGGTTGAAAGAGGTCGAATACTGGTTTTTATGAGATTTTATACTTATATTGGAGACGAGTTATTCCTCACCATATTAATACTAATGTGTGTCTGTATTTTCCAATAAACCATGGCACATCCCAAGAGGGTGATTCCTCACCATACCTATGTATGTATATGTGTACTCTGAAAGGGTCAGTCCTCACCAAGTTTGAGGATGCACGTAGCTGTAAAAGTAAGGGTGATTCCTCACCACACATATATGTGTCCATTCAATCTTTTCATGAAAATGTTTATGGCATCTTCGGTAGTATTACCTCTCATTAGCAATTTTGTCATAGCCGCCTAACCTACCTATGATTTCATTCTTAGGACCATAAATTTTGTTGCAGATTCAGATCCCGGTGTGACGCTAGAGGAAGAAGAGTCAAACTTGCGCAAGTTTTAAGTACGGAAACCAATAGCCAACATAGTTACCTTGTACCTTCCGTTAAAGTATACAATGTTAAGTCCGGCAACTACTTGTAATCGATCCTCCACTTTAAGGCAACTAACTTTATGTATATTTGGATTATATAATATCTCAAAATTTAATGAAGTGCGAGGGGGCCCTTTTGTTGTGAGGATTAGTATTCTAGTATATAATAGTTAGCGTTGTCATCACAACATATTCTGCTTAAATTTTTGCTGCAATTTTATAGATAAATATCTTTCATGTGTACTTCCCTCTAGAAAATAAAACGTCTAGTTCAATTCCCTCTTAGGTGTTAACTATTGGTCAACACCCTTGGCACCATGAATCCTTGTCTAAACCTTCATGAGGAACAGAACACCACATTAATCAAGTTCTTTCACTCCTCCATTCTTATTCTTACCCTTTTGGTCCTTAACCCTCCCATAAAAGTCATTGACTCCATTCATAAAGCATTTGCTACATTTGTTTTTTGCGGTGACATTGATGGACACAAGAAGAAATATTGGATTTCTTATAACCACATTTGTCCTCCTTCCTCGGAAGGTGGTCTTGAAATTAGGAATTTATATGATATTGTTGATGTTCTTCACTATAAATTGGCTTAGAGATTTGTTAAGTCAAACTCTCATTGGACTAACTTTATCAAAAATACATGAATGATGCCCCCTTTTTGGATCTTATTTTTGCCAAAGCTTACTACTCTCACTTCCGGAAAGCCATTTGCAAATTTGTCTCCATCCTTCACAACGATAGTCAATGAAATATTCATGATGGCTATATTCATTACATCATTTTTGGCATGAGAATTGGACAGGCAACGGCTTCCTTGTCCAGAAAGGATTCATTGTTTGTAACCTCTCTTTACAAATCAAATATGTTTGCTCTCACAACAATTGGAATATTAATTTAATTCAAAATCTTGGTGGCCAACCCCTTGTCAATGAGGTCAATCTCTTTCCGGTCAAAATCAAGAAAGTCTCTAATATCCATATTGGGAAGCACAACAAAGGAAGCACCTTCTCCTCTAAATATGCCTAGAATTTTCTTCTGGACCACTAACCTCCCATTTTCTTTAGCCCCTTCATTTGGAATTAAACTTCCTTGTTAAGATTTTTGTCTTTCTTTGAAAATTATGGTTTAATGGCATTCATTTTGATGATAGGATCCAACATTGTGGTATGGATCCATCTGGCTTCTAACTGCAATAACTTCATGAAAGGGCATGGTGATACCTCTGATCATGTTTTCTCCAATTGTAGGCTTTCCAAAGAGGTTTAGCATCATTTCTCAATTATTTTTAGCTGCACTAATACAACCTATCATAGTTGGAGACTAATGGTGGTCCTCCTTTAGAGGCTCAGATCAACTCTATTTACTTGCTCATGACCTTCTTCCTCCCCTCATCTTTTGAGAACTTTGGCTTGGTAGAAATAAAGCCTATTTTGAGGACCCTTATACCTGATCTGAGACCTCCGTCATCCATAAAATCAATAGGTGGTTAAGAGACCTTAATTCTCTCCTCAAGTCTCACACTCTTGTGTCCTCCACTAATGTTTCTATCATTTATCATCTTCACATTCCCCTAATCACCATTCAGATAAAGAGACCCTTATGTGTTCATTGGTTGGCCTTTGCTCGAGGATCTCTCAAGTAACATCGATAGCGCCTCTAAAGGCAATCCAGGGTCTACTAGTTATGGGGTGTTCTTCGGTCCCATGATTGCTCTTTTGTTGCTAGTTTTTCTTGCTATCTTGGTATGGGTACTAACACTACTTTTGCAGAGTTGAATGCTTTAAAGATTGGGCTTATGTTGTGCTATCAATTAAGTGTTTATAACCTTATTGTGGAAATAGATTTTGTCCTTGTAGTGAATTGGTTTATTAATAATTCTCATCGTCTTGGAAATATGCTGATCTTTGGGGTGATATTGTACATTTCAATCATTTCTTTCATTTTAGCATTACTCATGTTTATAGAGAATAGAACACTTTAGCGGATATTCTCGCTACTCATGGACCTTTGGGCAGCATTGCAAGTTTCTCTTCCATCTTTGAGCTTCCCGAACAATATTATGGTTGGCCTTTTTGCTTTGGACCGTGTGGTATCCTCAATTTTATGCTTTGATCTTCTTGTATTTTCATTCTTGTTCATTCTCAATAAGGGTTTTCTTTTTTCATAAGAGCCTAGCTAGTTTTGTTATTTCCATCTGTAACTCATTTGCTCTTTTTGTAAAAGATATTGCTCCACCATAAGTCAGGATTTATACATAGAATTAGGGTATTGTCCTCTTATTTAAAAATAATAATAAATGAGTACATTAATTAGAAAATTTTGGTTTTCCCTTCTCACCTTATTATTATTCTTAATTTTATAATTTCTTTCTAGGGTAATCATCAAACAAGAAATTCATTAGTGATCAGGACATATTCCATTGATATATATATATATATATATATATATATATATATATATATCAATTTTTATATCAAGCAACAAAAGGATGGGTCGGAGTGATGAACGCGATCTTGTCGTCGGGTTTATCAACAGTTAATTCATTAATTTCATCGTCATCATCATCACTAAGAAAAGTGAAATTTAGTTAAGTGGGAGAGAAATTTCGTTACGTTTTAATTAATAATTAGCACCAGTTTATAAAGTGGTTGGCTTATCACTAATTATGGAAATTAACTGAAGAACATGCATATATGGTACGTATATAATCGATGGGTGCATGGTTAGAATTAGCTCTATAGATATTTGAAGCATGTTAATATACTTCATGATATATAACCGTAAAATTATCATGAAGTTGATAATTAATTAATGAGAATATTAGTTGCGATTAATATCTTGCATTGTTAATACATCATATTTGAAATCATGTGAAGATTGCATGTTTGAAATTGAAGCTAACAGATCACTAGCTAGCTAATAGATCACACGGTTTCCTTATTATGATCTTGATCAGTACTTACAGAGTTATGCAAGATCTTGATGAATATTAATCTGAATTGAAGCTGATGAACAGTTTGACTTGGTCGTTGAGTTATGATCATCTGCTGATCAAATGGATCATGATGTGCTGCATGCATGCTCATGACGTGCATATATAAATGCAAAATTGTAAAATTTTCTTTTTTCTAGGCATGTACAGGCCGATGACCACAAATGAAAGCATCCGATCAACATGCAGTGCCGTTCTCTATTAATTTCAGGTTCTTTTCTTAATTCTTATCTGGCTAGCTAGCTAGTTTATAGATCATATATATATATATATATATATATATATATATATATATATAATGCATTTAGCTTTCAAACGCAAGAAGAAGAAGAAGAATTTGCGATATATATGTAGTGGCAAAGGAACAAAGAAATCTGTTTTGTAGGATAGATATTACACGCCTAGCTAGCTACATGCTACGTACGTGTGATCTCCTTAAATGTACACTTTCTTCGATCTCTTCTGTCAATGCAGGATCGAGCAACATGCATGCATATATATATATATATATATATATATATATATATATATATATATATATATATATATATATATATATTATATGTATATATATAGTTGAGGTATAAATAAGTTAGCTAGGCTTAATTGATTCGTATATGTAATTGTGATTCAATTCAGACACTACAACGACCTTACTAATTAAGAGCCAATTCCGACAGTAAAGAAATCTATGTATGGAACATGACCACCCTTGCTGATCTTCTGTTCTGTGTCTGCTTCCAGCTGATTCACCTCTTCATCATCTGATCTTCTTGCGTTGTCTATCACTTCACTGCCATTAATAGACTCTGTATTTACTTGGAGAAAATCATAAAACTCAATTGGCTGCGGCCTTTTATCTGCAATATATAGGAACATCGATGAACACGCACAATCAGTCCAATACCATTATATTAATATATATATATATATAGAAGAATTTTTTTCTATCAATCACACCATGCGAATACGGCATTTTTCATCAATGATCATTAGATCAACTCTTATTTTATAACAAGTTCAATGCTTGATCGATAATGAGATGATAGCATATAAATATATATGTATATACATATAATTCAGTGCCTATAATTTGATGTTTACCTTCAAGCATAGCGATACAAGGACTTCGACCTTGAGAAAACCACTCTTTTGGAAATTGGGGACCATAATTTGCGAAAGGGTACTGATCAAATCGTTCACGATATTTTTCAATCAAGGGCGCAAGCTGGTTTCTTGCCGCAGCAGTACAGTTGTTCTGGAGCTGATCTTGTAATTTGGAAGAAGATTTTTGCTGATTCATTAATGTCTGAGCAGCCCTTTTTGCATAAAGCTTTGATCTTTCTCTGCATCTTCGGGCCATGATCACGTGCCAATGGTTCTTCACTGCATTATCAGTGCGACCAGGGAATAGTCTTGCAATTATGGCCCATCTATTTCCATGGATCCTGTGCGAAGTCAAAAGCCTCTCTTCTTCCTCTTCTGTGAAAGGGCTCCTATTGATCCTTGGGTCCAGCTGATTGAACCATCTCAATCTACAGCTCTTCCCTGATTCAATGAATTCGTCACTTTATGTGTTAGTTAATTAAGCTGTGTAATTAAATATACTCTTTATCCTGTTCTTGTTGACAAGATGATCAAACCCTAGCTAGCAGTTTTCAATATACATGACAAAGATGCATTAATTAAAAAAATATTTATGAGAGAGGTAGGTTTTGATATTTGCCTCTCACGTACCTGATCTTCCTTGGAGATTTTCAGCTATGGCGTTCCAGTTATGGGGTCCATACCGTTCCACCAACTCTCGGAGCTTTTCATCTTCAGCAGGTCTCCAGTGGCCCCTGGTACACATCTTTTTTTTTTCCTATTTTATGATCTTCCAAAACCCTAACTCGATCTAGCTAGGATGAGCTTGCTTCCAGCTCTTTGCTTAATTAGCTTGTAGTTCTTCCAGATCGACTGTAGAACCGCGTTAAGAATTGAGATGAAAACCTAAGACAAGAAGTAGCAGCAGGGGGAGAGAGAGAGAGAGAGAATGAAAAGTGTTGTCAAGGAGAGAAGTGAAGACAGATCAGGGAAAGGATCCCAAGAGAAATATATATATATATGGGAGTAAGATGAAAAGTATTTTCCGTTAGAGAGTTGGAGGGTTTGGACAGACCCAGCACCTGAGATTGATGCAACGCCTCGGCTAACAAAACGCCTTGTAAGCAATGATCAGATATTATAGCTATAGCTATATACATACACACAGAGAGAGAGAGAGAGAGAGGTTGCTTAGCAGTGTGAATTATTTGGTTCTGCTTTCAACATCTCTCCAAGTTTCTAACCTACAACTTCTACTTATAACCCACCTCGATCGCTTACTTTTCTTCTTCTTTTTTTAATCTATTTAGAAAGCTCAAACCTAAAACAAATATATGAAAAAAAATAGTAAAATACAATAATAAGGCAAAAAAAGGGCCGAAATTAACCTGTTTTTAAAAATAATTCTTCTACTGATCTTTCATTATTTATTAAGGATTAACTGATTGCCTTTGGAATCGTGGATCCCCTAACGCTAAAGTTTGGATTTATATACATATATATAATAAATAAATAAAAGAAAAGTGGGTTGGTATTGTTGTTAGACTTGTGATGTTGTACATGATAGGGCTATTATATGTGTTTAGGTTTCGATAACCTTTCGATCGACCTAACTAACAAATTACCTTAGAAAGCTTACAACCGAAACTGCACGTGTACTGGGAGAATTGGACATCATCTGCATGCAGCTGCTTTGTGAGTCAAACATCTGGTCTCCCCGTAGTTGTGAGGTTGCTGTTAGAAACATACAAAATTACACATGATTATTTCCAACAGCTAGCCTGGCCTTTTCGTTCAATCTAGCTACCATTGCATGGCTTGCCCCTTGATTGATTTTTCATTATTCATGATAATCTAATGCTTAATTTGTTACAAAATTATAATTTGTTCATGAACTAGATCATGTTGAGGGCGCGATAGATCAAGATATGAAATCTCTTCATAATTTATAAGGTGCACAAGTTAATGTAACCCTCCATGTTTAATTTACATTAAATAAATACTATATATATTCATTATATATATATATATATATATATCATGCATCGAGACCTCTATTGTAACAGTTTTTTCTAGCTTTCTCTGGTTTGAGTGTGGTTGTGTGCATATATAAGGGTATGATCTTGTGTTTGAGAGTTTTAAGAAGTCCGTTTATTTCTCTACCAAAGGCACCTTTTGATCAGGAAAATATACTGCAAATTAATGGACTACGAAAAAGCCTCTCGTTAATGATCTCAGATAGTGTACGTGTGTGTCAATCTGTGTGCGGGTATAACCTGTGGGCCTTCTAATTATATAAGTATAATGATCTAAAAATTAGGCCGGCGGGTAGCCACCCATCTCGCACTCCATCCCCGCCCATATCTCTAACCGTCCATATCCGCATGCCGGGTAGATGGATTGACACCACCATCGTCCAACCACCCCAAAATTGCACAAAATCGTAAATACATAAAAATAAAAATCGCTCAAAACCAACAAGAAATCTCACATCTGTGCATAGATCTGAAACATAGATCCACGGTTACAACCATGACTGTGGCTCATAATTAACCCTACAAGCTCATCGCCTCTGCCGTGGGTCATAAAACTCGCAAACCCACTATCACGATTGTAGGTCATAAAATATTCGTAGGTCATAAAGCTCGTAGACCCACAATCGCAATCGTGGGTCTGTAACTTACAAATCCACAGTGGCGAATATGGTCTTGGATCATAAAAACCCATGCATGGTCAAGTGGTCGTATCGTTGTAGGCTGTTTGGCCGTGGGTGGAGAAGAAGAAGAAGAAGAGGGCTAAGAGGAGGAAAAGAACAAAAAGAAAAGAGTAGGAGAAGAGAAATGAGAGAGAAGAAAGAACGGTGAACTATGAAAGGAAGAGGATAGAGTAGATAGAAAAATATGAGCATTCATAGCTAGGCTTTTTTTTTAATATTATACGGGCGGGTGAGTGAAATTCATGGCGGGTGCGTACCCCACCGGCCCTCCGAGCGCACCAGCACCCAGGGCTGGTGGATTATTGGTGGACAGACCAAATTTAGCCATATACCGTTTAAGGTTTAGTCATATGCTAATGATGCATTTGGATGGATGAATTTAGAGAAGAGGATTTAAATTTGGGTCTTTAAAATTTAAACCCTTTGCATTGATTCATTTATTAAAATTTATTTGAATTTGCACAAAAACCAAACAAACATTTTAAACTTTTTCAAGATCCTAAATTCAAAATCATAGTAGATTTAGGACTGGAATTGGTTACAAAAAATTAAACTATCTCAATATATCATCTCATCTCATATAATCATTACAATTTTTTTAAATTTTTACACAAAATATAATAAACAATTCAACTTTTTCAAATCTCAAAATAAAAATAATATAAAAAATTATATTATAATAATATTTTATTCAACTTTCAATAAAACATTTAATCTCATCTTATATAAACTACGTAACCAAACGACGCCTTAAAATTCAAATCCAAATTCTTTTATCAAAACGAAACCTAAGAACTTACTATTTTGATTTGACTTGTCGTATGCAATTGAAATTACAACCTCATCAAATTTGGATTCAGCGTCATCTTTGTGGGAACATGAGCTAGAGTACTAAAGAAGTAAAGATCACACTAATTAATTATAAATATTAAATTTAAAAGCTTATAGTTATAAATCCTGGTCAAGAATTTATCAGCTCGGGCAAAAAATTTGAAAAATACTAAAGTCATAAAAAAAAAATTATAAAATTAAATCTATATATAAATAGATATGATTTTATATAATACGTTAGATATTATATTTTATTATAAAAAATAATTTTAAAATCTAACTTACTATATATATCAATGCAACGTGAGTTTGGTGCTTATTGTTGAGTTTTGCAGTACTTTTTCGTACTCGGCTAATTAATTTGTAGTTTCAACTTCAAATATTTTGATCCTTCTATTATTAAATCGTTAATAATTTATTAACTACGCTACATCAACACAAATATTGATGGTGTTACATGTAAAAATATTAAAAATAAAACAAAAAATAAAACATTCTATGCTATATTATATTAGGACGCACAGACGGTTCAATTCAAAGATTTTTTCTTCATCTCGTTGGATGTTAAGAGTGGTTAAAGGTTGAGAATATTTGACTCTCCCCAAATGTTGTTAATTTCTTCAACAACACGTGGACGACGAACCTGAAAAGTTCAATCACAAATGTCAAACCCCAGAATCTAATCGTCCCCTAATTATTAAGAAGACAGTTTTGATTAATATTGTTGATGATCAGTGGGGACCGGCATGAGTCTTCTTTTGACCGTTGGCCTAACATTCTGCAAATTAGGAGAAAGAAATTAGAAAATTGCTTCCCTAACAAGTGAGGTATAGTACCCAACCCAACTAATTCCTTCTCTCACCAACCATTTCTCCATAAATAGCTAGGAAAAAACCCCCCACAGCATGCCCAAACATATATAATTTCTAACTGTAATTGTAACTACTAATTAACTCAAATACTCACTGTTAACACTCAAAAATAGTACAACCTAAAAAGGGAGAAAGATTCATTCTCGAACGCGCTGAGGTGGGTCAAACCTCGATCGGTGAGGTATGGAGTCCCCGACAGTGAACAGATGCGGTTGTACGGTGTCTATGCGTATATCTATGACGATGAACAATATTTAAAGGTGGAGAAAATATGGAGAGATGGACACACAGATTTACGTGATTATGCACTAGGCCTACGTCCATGGGATTTTGGAGATGGGAGATTCTATTATAATATGCTTATTTATAATCTCTCATAGCCTCTCATTTCTCACTGTACAATAGGAGTTAGAAATTTACTTGCAGGAGAAAATGTTCTCTCTGGAGCTCCTTGTCCAGATGTTGAAGAAGAAGTCCCGAAAGCTCCCCCCCCCCCCACCCACTTGCTTTTATCTAACTCTCTTCCCACATGTGCCTTGGTCGTGGTGAGGGATGTCTGCTTTGAGTGTCTGACTGTCTCTCTCTTTTCTACTTTCTCCTGACACCCTCTGCCTCTTGACACACACCCTCCTTGCCTCCTAACACCCTTTGCCTCTTGACACACACCCTCCTTGCCTCCTGACACCTTCACACCCTTTTCCCTTCTTGTCCCCTCTCCCTCTCTCTTATTTTGTCTCCTAGTAATGGCCCCTTGATGAGCTAGGCCTTGATAATCATTTTTGGACCTAATGTATTTTACCTCCTCACACTCACTTTAAGAAAATTATTTATTTGCTGCCACTTATTTTGTTGTCAAAATGAGTCCATTATCGTCAAAAATAGTCATTTTCATCAAAAATAACTCATCACTAATGCTCATCTTTCTTGTCGTGGTAATGTTCTCTTGATCATGATCTACAAACATCTCTCTCCCCAACTTTTGGCATTTGAGAAAGAACATTTGGCTTGCATTCTTGGATGATCCACATGATGATCAAAGTTATATCCATTATGTCACCCTATTATCATAAAATGAGAATATCACGTCAACCGTATTACCGAACTATCTAAGAAATTTTTCAAAATGGTAGGGAGAAGAAAAAAAGGTTGCAGTTGCAGGCCATGCATGTAACTTGCGCCTTCAAGCTACTGCCGAGCCTTGGCTAGCCCAATCAGCAGCCATGCATGTTGGCCTTTCCAAACGCGCGTGTTCATTGTGCTCATCATGACATTTGGTATAAGTTCCTTAACTATTGAAATTCCTAACTGCCTAATGTACAGTACTGTTCTTTCTCAGACTGTTCACCAGCTTTACCTACTTTTTCTGGCCATACCAACGATAATATTGACCACAAGACTTTTTGTTATAAGTACGGGAGAACCTCAAATTCTTGCCCATTTCCATGCTTAAGGCGCCAAGAATATAGACTCATAGGATCTCGTTGAAGCCGTTTCTCCTAACAAGGAAACAATTTCATTAACAGATCCACCAAGCTTACCCAATATATAGGCATGCATGCAAGGAATCTGGTGAAAGTACTTCAACTCTAGTATCAATCCTTCATGCCCCCAGTCGGTCACCAAAACACTCCCTCTAGTAAGAATTTGGCAACATTTATTTGTTAGTCAATATGTATACAGGGACAAAAACACATACTCAGGATTCCTGACATCATTAATAACCCATGAACAACAAAATGATTTAACTTACTTTGCAAACAAATTCTTTCTGTTATTTTCTTCTTTTAAGCAGTTGCCAAATTCTGTCTTCTGCCTTTGTTTGTTCATGACATGCATCTGTTTTGTACTCATTTTGGTAAAGGTTTTCTGGTTCCACTAATCTAAACTTCTCAACCCAAGTATCCTACCTGGAAATATGGATTATGTATTACAGTTACCACAATCCTTTCATTCTTTCTCCACTGTCTTGACTCTTTCAGAATACAAAAAGTAAGTTTCTTATAAATTTCATTGGGTTGTGGAAATTAGTATAAACATATATAATGAAACTTGCTCATTGAGTTAAACTCACTTTTGGGGTTGCAGGTATATATTAGGTAGAAGAAGATAGTGATGTAAAGTGTCATTGTTTGGCAAAGATACATTACTTTAGATGGATTTTTCCACTAACCTTGATGGAATATACCACCTTTATATTGTGTAATATATAGAGACCGGATGCCTTTATGTACCTTCAGTATCTTTATCTTTGGGTTTAAACAGGAAAGAACAGAACTGGAAATGATCATCTGATAATAATGTTTTAGTAGCTACATGGAACTGTTTTAAGTTCTATCAATAGCTTACAAAAGTCCAAAATGATAGCAACATGTAGTCGTGTCTAAATTTGACTGATGGAGAGTATATAACTTTATAACAAACCAGTCTTGAGGGAATCATCGATCGAGGAAAAGAATCAATTAAGAATCTTCAAACATTACTGATCAAGAGTACAGCAGCTAGCAATATTCACTGAAAGATCAATGCCACTAGCTAAGACGATGACATACTCGATATCCAATGGCAGACCTCCAGTTGTCAAAACAGTGTGTTCCACAAAGGTTGTAATTATTGTAGAACACTGCCGGTAGAATAAGGAAAATCTGCAAGTCATGATCTGTTTCTCCATATCCGATTTTGCTGTAGTTTCAGTCAAACGTACATCTATTATACTAAAAACAAGCGAGTGCTGCAACTGAAATGGAAGATTCTTTTTGCAAATACTCTGATGTAGATATTGATCCCTATAAAAACCATTATTACAAGTACTTGCAACAAGACTTCCTGCATTAGTCAAATTCCACGAAGGTTGAAATTATTATAGAACACTACCTGTAGACGAAGGAATTAAATCCTGCAATATCTCCGATTTTGGTGTTGTATCGGTCAAACATCTATGATATACTAGTAACAAGTTTAAATTTAAGTGCTACCACGTCTGAAATGGAAGTTTCCTTAATTTCCCAAGTACATGATGTAGATCAGACTGATACCTATGAAAATCAAGTACTTGCTGCAAGAATAATAATAATAATAATGTTTGTCATCGAAACCAAAATACAAAATTGATGTTGACTTGTTTATATATATTATGTCTTCCTGAAATTAAAATTATAATCGAATGGTGGTAAGTAGATGTGCAAAAAAGATCGGTATACTTGGTTCAAAACTGACGTAGGGAGACAGACAAAAACTACAGTAGTAGAAAGGTATTGAAAAACACACTTATTATATAAATATATATATATATTTGAGGCAAAAATGTAGAAAGATGGCATATACAGAGAAAAAAAAGTTGGTAAATGGAATATTAAGGAAAATTTGCTTTACTCCGTCTGCTGAATTCCTTGGAAAGGATTTGTGGGACCAATTTTTCTTACTACTCACTCGCATGTATTACATATTATTCAAGCACATCCCTTGGAATGAAAAGGAAACAGAAAATAATGCCAAACGAAAGTTCATATGAAACTAGTGAATTTTATTTTTATTTTTATTTTTTGTTGCTAGGCTAGTGGATTTTATGAGTAATGTACAAGCCTTACTCAAGCCTTTTGTAAATGTGTGTCCCATCAAAAAAAAGTAAATTTTTCAAACTTTTTTATGGTATGATTCAATTTTTTGTATAGGGCATGTGCGAAGCTTGTACGTTTGGCGCTTGTATCTATCATTTCTCGGATTTAACGTCTAAACACTGCAGATGTCCATTTTTTCTAGTTGGTGTAAAATCTTCAATTTGATATAAAAGGACAGCGCAGGCTTGCAAATAGGTTTTTTCTAAAAGAAAAACAAATGCATTCAGGCATAAGCAACCGCATGATAAGACTGAAAATGATACAGGGGTCGAAGAATAAGATTGTTGAAACCAACATCCTTGTTATCATATTTTAAACCAATTCTTAAGTACTGATAGATTATATGAAGAAAATCTTATTTTTCATAAATTTTATTGAGGGCATTATTTTCACAGAGGGAACATAATGAAAGCACCAAAAATGAATTATTTTGACAAACAGAATTCACATACCAACAGCATCCTGATCTACACCAGAAGTAATATGTGCTTCCACTTAAAACAATCAATTGCCTTCTCTTCTGTAAATCACAAATTTCTAGTCATTTGATAGGCTAGTTTCTAATTAATTATTAGACCCGTTCAAGAGCAATAAGCCTATTCTACCTAGCATCACATAGAACAAAGTGGTGTTCCCAGCTTAAATCCAGCCTCGCATTATTTCAGATTGGCCTGCTGAAGTTTAGTGTAACATATATTTCTCAACTTCCTGAGTGCATGAACAATATGCCACAAATGTGTGATCATTTTAGAAGGAACCAGGATTAAAACAAGTTATTCTCGTGTGTTTGAATGCCTTCTGCTCACTCCTGTCCCCTAAAATGATCTGTGTGAGAAGACAAAAAGAATGAAACAAAGGTCAGATCATTCCTGTCAAGACTTGCAGTTATGCAGTTCTAAGTACAGTGTCAGCCAGCAAGTTTCAAGTTAATTCTTCAGTTTTATATATTAAAAATAGGTTTAAAAAGAAATGGTTGTTCCCATTCTGCCCTATGTTTAGAACTCATTGTCGAACAATCTGCCTCCAAGATCACAATTTGAAGTTGACAAGCAATTTGCATCCATGTGCTCAATCCCTTCTCAAAATATCGATTAAAAGATTGGAAACCTAATCAACAGACTCCATTATTTAGATCATCTGGTGGTATTTCATTTTAGCTGTGTGATCTCCTCTTTAGTGTGTGATAGTTCCTATTTGTTGTTCCAAGGATGGGTGGAAGAGTGATTTCAAACATAAAACGTAGCAATGTTAGACAAAGTACAAGACAACATTTAACACTAGTTCACCATGTGTTGGAGTTGGATAAAGATATAGAGACAGTATTCATAATTCCAGATGATAGGTTCGACAATACGAGGGAGGGAGTGGACAGGAGATGACTCTGATGAGTTATGGTAGCAACAAGCAGCCCCAGAAATTCTCAGCATTTTCAGCTAATATCAACAAACCATAAAATATGTAAACAACATATATGTGCTTCTGAAGCCCTTCAGTTAAATATTTAGGTAAAAAACACCTGGGTAGACTGTTGATGGGCCTAAAAGCGATAAAAAGTAGAATTTCCTCAAGTATGCCACTCATAGCCATAAACACAGACAGGACAAGTTGCGAAGTTCACATACAAAATTTTAACAAAAGACAGAATAAGAATGAAGACGATTATGATGATCAAAATCAGAATAATGACAATGGCGATGAAAATAATAACAGTAAAGAACTCGTTCAGAAATCAAAGACGAAATATACAATATAGCTGTATCTACTATCTATATACCTATAGTTGAAATTATTGACATCCGGCTGCATCAATGCAGTCTCCAAGAAAATTATTTATTAAGTTTCAGTAAATAATTTTCAGTAGAAACTACAAGCTTTTGAATTCAGTTTCTTCGTCAGGACTGGGTTCGTCAACAAGAGCGATAACCTTCACTGCAGACAGAGAAGTACCTGACATAGAAACACGTCCATGGAAGACATGTGCCTCAATGCTAAAAAGTAGAAACACAGTATTGGCTCATGATCCCTCCTTGCTGACACGTAGCCTCCTAAACAAGAATTATAAAACAGGATGTGTCAATATGAAAGTTTAAAACCACTCTCAACTATATTATAACTTTCAGGACACTACCAGTCTTGCACAAATGGGAGATTTTCAGACGAATTAGAGAGATATTGAGTTGTAGGTCAACCCTCACTTTACTGCCAAGAAATAGAATCTGGGAAAGAAGGCAGCTGCACTTTTTGCATTTTCCAAGGAAGCTAGCTGCTCCACTGGATGGCAGCTCAATCTCATCCTGTGGAGCAGTGAAATGTAGAGAATCTGAAATCACACCAACAGCAAATGCGCTACTCTGCTGGGCTCACACCACACTGAGACGAAAGTTAGGGGAACAAACTATGGGATTAGATACCTCAGTAGTACTAGCAGTAAACTAGAAGAGTACTTTCAGCAATACAACCATTTGGCATGATGAGGCAGCACCAGCAGTTTGAAAAATATCTCAATAGATGATCTCCACAAAGACACCGAAAAGATAGTTAGATAGCTAATCTAGAAATCTCAGTACTTCCCTCTCAAACTCATGCTCTTTCGCTTCTGGTTGAGTGCAATACGTCTTCCCATAGCAGAATTGTAGAACTTTCTCATATGCTCCGAGAGCCGGTGGATGGCACGGAGATCACCAATCACAGAAAGTTGCATCAAAAATGAATCGAACATCCGATATGGCAATTTCATTCCCTTGTTTACCACGTCTTCCAAAAGGGAACATGCATCTTCAACCTTGTTACAACGGAAAAGCCCATCAATCATCAAGCTATAAGTATCCATATCTTGTGCACAGCCTCTCTTATCCATCTCATGCCAAGTCTCAAACGCCCCATCAGTATCTGCCATCTCAAAAAACATTGAAATCAGCATATTATAGGTCTGCACACTAGGCACACAATCCATGTCAAGCATTCTTCCATAAAGCCTGAGTGCTTCATCACTCTTTTTATTGTCACAAAGGACTTTGAGAAAACAGTTGTAAGTAACGATATCCGGAGGGTAACCTTTATTTCCCATCTCTTCTAAGAACTTGTACGCTTCCTCAATCTTTCCAGCCAAACACATCCCTTCAATCAGTTCCTTGTATGTAGTAACATCAGGAAGGCAACCACTGTTTATCATATGCCCTAGAAGTTTAAAGCACTCCTCCATTCTATCATTCTGGACAAGAGCCACAATCATGATTGCATAAGTTTTAGCAGTAGGCGAAGACAGCGTGGAACCTTTCGTCCTCATGAAATCAAAGAGTTCAGCTGCTTCTGTCACCATCCCTGCTTTGCAAAAGGTATCAATGGCAGTATTGTACGTAAAATTATCAGGAGTATGACCCAATTCAATCATTTCTTCCAGTACTCTCATTCCTCTAGTTGGGTTTCTAACTCTACACCACCCAAAAAACAATATGTTATAAGTGTTAGCATCAGGCTTAACCCTGTTCTTCACCTTCTTAAACATGGCTTCAGCATCCTCGACCAAACTGCACTTGCACAAAGCATCCAACAGCAAGTTAAAAGCATTGATCTCCGGCTGCGTCTTCACCCTTATCCTCTTCTTCTTGGCAAATTTATGCAAATAGGTCAGATGTTTTTCAGTGTAATCTCTCAAAATTTTCAACAGAACTTCAACGGGAACCGTGTTCTTGTCGCGCCTCTTCATGTAATCCAGTAAATCGCAAACAATTCGAAACTGCTTCACCTTGTATTTTGTATTAGACAGGATGTCAATCATATCGTTATACGCCCGAGACTCGTGGGCATAGTTTTCTCGATGCCCCGCCCACGTAAAAAATCTAAACGCTATTTTCTCCTCGAACCGAAGCCTACGAAGAACCTCAACCATTAATTCATTCGTCAACTCTACACCAACTTGGTCAAGAGCCTTCTCCATATTCTTATACGCACTAGAGTTATCGATGACAGCATTGTACAACCTATCGACATCACTTTCCAAACATTCATCCTCTTTCTCAACATCCTTGACGCTAAGATCAAAACGTGAAGCAATAGGGACAGCCTCTGTACAAAACCGCCGCGCGAACACCACGAACCCCACAAGAGGATTCAAGGGAAACGACAGTTTGACAGACTCCGAACAAGGTGTTTGTAGAAATGACGTAGAGACAATAAAATCAGCTAAATGACATCTCGGTTCAACTGAGGGATTAACACTAAAGCTGCGGATTGAGAAAGAGTTTGAAGGGTTTCTGAATCTGATCGCAGATAAATGTTTACAGAGCCTCCTCATCTTGAAAGCAACCGAGAGGGGCTTACAAAGATACGACCGTTTTGAAGTTTATAGTTACGGAGGAAGAGAAGGAAATTGAGGGTATTCTCGGGGACAAGGAAATGGGCCGTGATGGTCGTGGAGATGTCTCTTTTACTGTTGACTTGCGGCCCATGGCAATTTTGAGAGAGGGAGGAAAGGGTTCCCGGTTTCATTCTTCAAATAAAAATAATCATAAAGAATACTCGATGCTTCTATGAATTGGTACTTCTATCTCTTTGAATTTGGAAATAATTTATAAAATTCTATAGCATGCAAATTTCGTACACTTCTTTTAAAAAAAAGTAAGAAGAATTTATGATCCACATAAAAAAATCAACACTTTCATGACAGATTAAACTTTTTCCAAAAGAGTATGCCGGACTTGTATACTTTAAAATTTCTAGATTGAGGAACTCATTTTAATTGTTCTCTATTTGAAATAGAATTGTTAAAAAATTTATTAAGTATGTTGTATATCTATTGTTAGTTTGTTAGTTTGTTACTTAATACCTTATCATGCTGTACGTGTAAAAATGGTTGTAAAGATTATGGGACATATCTAAGGACATGTCTGATTAATGGTAATGTTCTATGGTTTTTGTTTTCTTTTCAACTGGGTGCTGCTGTCTTTTTGGTTCTTTAAGGTGTTGTTGTGTTATACTGGAACTGAACATTTCAATGGAATTTAAAGCAGGCATTAATTATGGCCAATATATATTAAATTCGAATGCACTTGCACTCATCTCTCAGATCTACAAATTTCACCATTCTGAAGTAAATGACCTCCCATTGATCCATATAAAATTTTTCAATTAGCTAACACGAAGCATCAAAATCCATGTGAACCACGTGGCAACCTTTACGATTAATTTTCTAACGAGAGAATGACAAAAGTCTCGAATTACAAAAACATGTAAATCCTAAATTACGTGTGGATCATAAACCTATTTCAATTTATCATTATAATTTTTTTAAATTTTAATATAAAATATAATAAACAATTCAATTTTTTTAAATTTTAAAATAATAATAATATTAAAAAATAATATTCTAATAATATTTTATCATTTTATCTCAACTTAACTCAATTCAACATTCAAACGCAACCTTAGGATTATCTTGCAAAAATTAAAGACTAAGCTCTCAAATTGTAAAAATATAAAAATCAGGTAATGATTTTGCAAGTAAATATTAAAAGGGCAAATGTGATTGATTCCCACTCTTAAAAGCCCTACAAGCAGCTCTTAACAAATCCAGATCCAAAACTCCTTTTTTGGGCCGTACTAGTCTCTATACTTTAGCCGTACGAAAGATTTTATTTATGAAAACCACATATAACAGAACCATCAAACAAATCCAAATAACGTATAACTTAACAAAAAGCAAATGTGATTCACATATAGCAAGTATCAGAGCTGCCTGCAAAAGGATAGAGCTTCGGTTTTACTAGCAAGCCCCAGCTCTCCTACTCGCCACAACTCGCTTCCAGTGGGCGATTACCTCCTCAGCGTGCTGTTTCTCCTCAACAGTAGCCGTGATGTGAGCAGCTTTGGTGGATTCACGGCTGGGAAGTGTGTCCAACTCCTTCACAACTTTATCAATGTCTGCAATAAGTCTCTCGGCCAGGCTCCTGCTGAAATCCTCCCTAACCACTATGCGAAGGACGGCGATGTGTTGGGCATCAGGTGCCATTGTGTAGGCTGGAACTATCCACCCGAACCTTCTCAAGCTATCTGATATCTCAAACACTGTGTGTTTGCTGCTGTCTTTCAGGGAAAAGGCTACTAGGGGAACTCCAACATCCTTGGAAACAACGTCAAATCTCCCCATTTTCTCTATTCCTTCTTTCAGCGCTCTGGCATTAGCCATGCAGTTTTCCATGATGTTCTTGTAACCCTTTTATAGATAACATCAACACAAAAATAAATAAAATTACAGAATGAAACATAGGATCTTATTATATTGAACAATTTTCTCTTGGGACTTCTAAATGTAAGATAATTGATTCAGAATGAAAGACAGTAACCTCGAAGCCCAGCCGTATAAGCTGGTAATATTGAGCAATTATTTGACTAGAACCTGCCAGAATTGAAAGTGTTAGAAAAATAAATGAACAAAAAAAAAAAAATTGAAGGAAAGAAAGGCCAAATCAACCAATCCTTTTCAATGCAACAATTTATTTGATTTCAAATGAGAAGTTTTAGTCACTAAAATTAAATTGATGAGAAAATGTGCCAAGTTCAAGTCCTGTCATTAACACATCTGGTGGCATGAGATGAACATTTTAGATATAACCCATATAAGCAAGTGGTTTGATCTGATAACTACTTCTATAAAGCGATTAAAATGTTGGTAGATATAACTCAGCACCAGAGTTGAAGCCGGACACAAGCTAGAAGAGTACATTTTATCCTAACAAATAATTGAGAGTGCTTCCACTTTTAAGCCGGTGTAGAAGACACATCCTCCACACCGACATGATAAAATTTCATTTGTAAGAAAATAAAGTCCTGCACTTCGGCTTTTTGTATGCATGTGTACTAATGTTATTACCTTTGGAGAAGTTGAGGGTGAATGTGGGTTGATCAGAACCAAGATAGTTGATGTGAAAGACAAGGTCATCTGGCAAATCTTCTTTGGTCCTCCAAACAACCCAGCCAACACCAGGGTAGACAAGCCCATACTTGTGACCACTGACATTTATGCTCTTCACTAAAGGCAACCGGAAGTCCCACTCCAGATCAGGATAAAGGAATGGTGCTATGAACCCTCCACTGGCAGCATCAACGTGAATTGGGGTGTCCCACCCTGTCTCCTTGTTCTTTTTTGTAAGGAGTTCGTGAAGGAGCTTCACATTCTCAAACTCCCCAGTTAAGGTTGATCCCAGAATTGCTGCAACACAGATGGTGTTCTCATCCACCATCTCAACTGCTTTCACTGGATTCATCACGTAATATCCCTCTGAAAGTTTTACCTCCTTCAGCTCAACTTCAAAGTACCTAGCAAACTTCTCCCAGCAAACCTGTGAAGCACATATATTTAGCTCAGTTTAGTTAGTCCTGAACTAAAAACCTCTTTCTCGTGTTGCGACCCATTTAGATTATGAATTAAATAATTAAATTCATCTATTTCTATCCGTTATTTAAAATGATATCAGAGCATATATCTAAGTTTGAACTCTGATTCTACCTAAATTAATACCGATTAATCACAGACCCACCTGCACATTAGCACCAGTGACTATGTTGGGATTATCATATGGCTTGCCCTCTGATTTTCTCTTGGCCTGCCACTTTCTTTTAAAAGCTAGACCAGCCAGCATGATCGCCTCTGATGACCCCACGGTACCCACGCCCACAGCAGCTTCAGTTTCCCCAACAGGAGCATTGAATAGGTGGGCTATCATATTCACGCACCGGTTCTGCAGATTTGAGTTCTACTCATCAATCTTTTTGTAGTTAACCAAGAACAAAAAAGACTTAAAAATGTCAACATTTTCACACCTACCTTCATAAACATTTAATATTTGATTCTTTACTGATGTACTGGAAATGCTAATTTTAGAATTAATAGGTTACATTATTTAAGAGAAAATCATGTGAAGTACAGGTGGCCACTGGCTACCCAACTTAGGGAGCTAAGTGCAACACAGTTCCCATAAAAGCCATGTGCCATTTACACCGGTCCAGGTCCATGATCCAAGAACCAAAACAAATAAAAAGCACCCACAAAGGAAAAGAAAATACTACAGATCTTGATCTGTGCTTATCACTCTTAAGAGCATCCGCATCAGTCATGCAGGCATCCTATCTTTTATGCAATTTTTGACTAATTTCAGGTCTTTTAGCCTGCATTGGAAGAGGCAAAGATAAATGAAAATGGCTTTCATCTAAGTTAATAGCCAAGTTTGTATGGAGTATTTGTAGAATGGGCAATTTATTAAAAAAATATTATTTTCTCTCTCCATCAAAGATCTGAATAAAGCCTTGGCAATTAATTAAAAAAACGTTTTAAAAATGATGCTGTGTTTTTATGTCTTTGATGTATTTTTATGTTTTGTGTAATTTACAATTTGATGTAATTATTTGATGCATGTTTGATGTTTTCTATTTTCTGGATATATTTGATTGTATTATATGTTGCTGTTTTTGATGCAAAATTATGAAAATAAAAATGGAGCTGATTGGATGGATTTAAATATATATTAAAAAAATAGATAATAAATAAATATTAATAATTTATTATTATACAGAGAAATATAGCTAATCGTAAGGTTGATTTTGCTGAAATATAAACATTGGCGTGTTTAGCCAAAAAAAATTTTAAAAAAAAATGCCCAAATCAATAGTACTAGTACTCTAAAAGGAATCTAGAAAGTATTAAATTTACAAAAATTAAATCTTATAAAAATAAAATTAATAAATTTGCGTGAATAAATGCGATAAATCAGATCTATTTTACTGCAATTTTATTATAAGAGAAATATTTGTATTATATCAAGTTAAGTGAGTTTTGCATATATTTCTTGCGTGAAAGCGATGGAGGGGAGAGGGTAGACCTGGAGCTCAGTGGTAACAGGGTACTCGTCCATGTCAACGTAGTTCTTGTTGATGGAGGCCATCATGAGCTTCTCACACTCAGGCTCCATCCAAGTGGTCACAAAAGACGCCAAGTTCAGCCTCGGCGTCCCGTCCAGCATAAGCTCGTCGTTTATTATCTGATACGCCGCTTCTTTGGGAATCGACTTCTCCGGCAGTTTGAACCTTCAACCATAAAAATATAAATATAAATTACCAAAAACATCAGCACAACTTACCATCTTCGTTTTCTCTTGTAAATTCCCGGAAAACAAACAGAGAGAGGGAGATGAAAAACCAAAAGCAACTTACTTGGGAACGGGCGCTGATGCATATCTAGAAGCAAATGTATAGTCAAACAGCTCTCCGGCCCGGGGGTCCGGGATCGTCGTTGTAATCACCATTTCTTCCCCTTTTTCTTTTCTTCTCGCTCCCAAAGAGACACACGGGTTTCTTCAGAGAACAACGTACGACAGAGAGATCAGAACTGCTGAGGGGATCTTGGCTTCTGGTTTGGCTTTGGCCTTTTTATTGTAGTTGATGGCTAAAGAGAGATGAAGACACTGTTTTTTTTTTTTTTTTCCGAAGCTTTGTTTGGGCATCTCCGGGAGTGGTTGGTCACGTAGTACAAAGATAAGGTAGTCTCTTGGCCCCCACTCTCACCGAATAATTCTCGAGCTAGTCATCATTGTTACTCACTCCCTTTTTGAATAGCGAAAAATAAATAAAAATAAGTACGGTGAGTAATATCAAAATAAATAAAAATAAGTACGGTGAGTAATATCGGATGATAAATTGTAAGTGAGTAGTTTTGCATGTTATTTATATTTTTATTTATAAAATTTATTTTGTTAGTATTTTTTTAAATTTTAAAATTTTATGATTTTAAACGTATTAATAATTAATATATAGAGAGATAAATTTTTTATAAATTTTTTTTAAAATATTTAACATTTTTCATAGTAAATTTTTTCTACCATGTCAGTTACATATACAAAGACATCTTAGGTTTGATAAATTTTATTTTAAACCCGACTTAATATATTTAATAAAATATTTACATCATATAATTTAATTTTAAATATTATTAACCAAATCTTATTATTGAGGGTGTGTATTAAGTTATTAAAGATGCGATTTCATTTTTTCCTTCAATACATTTTGACATACTTTTTTCCTTCCTTGCATATTCTGATAGTGTGCTTTACATAGAAGCTTGAAAATATAATAAATTTGTTATGACAATAAATTTATAAAGTAAGTCATTTTGATGCGATAATTTTTATATAATTTATATAAAAAAATCCGTATAATTTAATACATCATATCAATTTATATTAATTTATAAGTTTATTTTCATAATGAGAAATAATATTTGTAGTCATAAGGTATATAAGTCTTGCAAAAAAAGAAAAAAAAATTTAAGATTCACATAAAAAAATATTTTTTTAATGGTAGATCTCACTATTTTTTCAAAAAAAATAAATAGAGATTACGCATTACATAACTATATCTAATATTTCTCTTTCTTAATATTTTTTCATTGACAAAACAATATTAATTACTTTAAATAAAATTTTAATATGTCATATAAATAAGGATGTTTACGAATGACCAAATGAAGAAAAGTATTGGTCTCTTAATAAATGATGCGGAATGGATATAATTGGACATATAGACTTATTCTATATGTTTGTTTTTTTACTTTATGTTTTAGAGTTTGAATAAAAGCTTTAGAGCATTCTAATCATGTCATAGGTGCTATTATATAATGTGAGCCATTTGTGAGATATTAATGTGGCATGAAATTACATCTTAGTAATGATCAATGTCATGGACTTTTCGATCTACTCAGCAATTACTCCATGGTTTTTCTTGCTTTTGAGTTTGTGGAATGTGAATTCTCATCCTTTTTTTCATCTCATTTAATTCAATAATTGTATGTGTCAAAAAATTGGTTGGGTTTGTGAATTCTATTATAGATCAGTATGAACATTTTGTAAAATGAACTATGGATTTCTCTAAAAAATATCTCGATACAATAAATTATAGTGTACCTATATCTTACACCACCTACAGCGGTGATTTACTTAAAAATCATATTTTAAGATGATGCCTCATTTATAGGGCATGGGTGGGGGCTAAGAAATTGGTCTCAAAACTCGTTTTATTTTTTCTTTTTCCATCACTTTTGTACTGTAATTATTATACTGGATTGTTTGTTGGGGAACCCCACCCCCTCTTCATGTATCATCTTTTTCTTTTCTAATGAAATTTGCTTGCTTAGAAATAAATAAATAAACATTTTTCTATTTTAGTTTGGTAGATGGAATTAATTGCTTTTTTTTCCCCTTTTCGATGGGTATGGAATTTATTTTTATGAATCATGAAATGTAAAATGTGTTAAGAAGCTTTTTATAATATATATAACAATTTATAATCGTAGAAATCACATTAGTTTTTTAATCTTTAACTTGAACCATAATAATAATAATAATAACAATAATAATAATAATAATAGAACATGAGAACATTATTATAAATAAAATTGAATTAGTACTATAATGCATTTATACTTTTTTTACAATTATTTTATCACTAGTATCACAAACAATACAATCATGCTACTTCATTCAAAATGCATTTTAATTTTACAAAAGAATCCTCCTTTTATAAAGAATTGTAAAATTAATTGTAACATGATCATTTCCCAATTAAATATAAGCACAATTTTGAGATATAACCTACTAATTATGAGTAAATAAATCATTAATGTGATCCTCATCGAGTTTACTTGAGTTCAATGTCATTACAAAATAGGAAAAGTCTTCTTACAAACGAGTTCATGCACCAACCCACACATTGATGTTGACATGTAAGGCATCCATTGAAGACAAAATAATTTTCGTAAAATAGAAAACCTTTTTATTCTCTCCAATATTTTTTCTTTTATTTTTATTTTTAATAAAAAAAATTATGTTTGCATGATACGCGGTTTGGTGCGTCAAACCATATGTATATAGCAAAACTCATTCCCATGTACATTTAATTCCATAACAGTTGTCTTTTTCTAGTTATCCCTTTTAATATGTTTCACTTAATCTACTATTTTAGTATGTCCAAGATAATGATAATAATAATGATATACATACAATTATTTTTACAATTTTTTATATAATTATATTTTAAATTATGAGTATTTTTTTAAAATAATTTATAAAAGTAATATCTATTTAAAAAAACACCCTCAATTTAAAATATAGTTGTATAAATTGTTGCATGTATATTATTACTCATATCCGAAATGAACTGAATTAGTAAGAATATTTTCCCTCTACAAAGATAAATAGAATTATCCTTTTCATGATAATGAAATATACACAAGAGATGTGTTTCAGGATGAGATATATTATTAAGAGGAATGTTTTATTTTATCTCTTATTTTGATTATTTATATATTTAATTTTTTTATATATAGATATTTTTTACTTATTAATTAAAGAACTGATTATTAGTATATTGAAAAAAAATTTTATTTTTTTAAAAAAATTATATTTTAAATTAAAAAAATAAAGAATAAAACTTTGCATAGGGGCACCACCCTAGCAGGGCTCTCTTATTATTGGGACCCAAATATAAAGTTCCCTTGAGTCATGATAATTGTTAGATTATGTTTGGAAGGTAAGATGAGAATTTTGTGTTTTGTTTTAAAGAGTTTTGAGATTTGAAAAAGTTAAATTGAAATTTGAAAAAGTTGTATTGGGATTTGAAAAAGTTGAATTATTTATTATATTTTATATAGGAATTTGAAAATGTTGTAATGATGAGATGAGATGAGATGAGAATTTTATTGAAGATGAAACTTCCAAACATAATCTGAATGGTCCAATCTTGTATGCTTTCACAGTTCTCCACGTCTTCTTTTGTACTTCTGACAAGCACTCGATACTGCCAGGACAGATTCTTATGTGTAGTTATAAATATTCATAAATAACTGGGACCAATCCGAGTAATGTTATAATCACAAAATCATTATATAAAATTAATCTTATATATTGGTGTAATTTTACATAATTTTATGCGATCTATTAAATCTAATTTATAATAAAATTAATTTTAAAATTTGTTAAATTATGTTAAGTAACATCAATTTTGTGAAATTATTTTTTTATAATTATTTTGTGATCAGAATATTTCATATTAGAAAAAAATCTCAAATGCATGAATCTCGTATAAAGTTTTTTGTAAAAAAATACCTTAACAATAAAAAGTTAGTTTTTCACATTTTTTATATGATTTTCAATTTTTTACAAACGACCTACACGAAGTTTATACATTTAAAGCTTCTATATATCATTATTATTTAAATAATTAACACCAATCCAATATTATAATAAATAGATAAATAAGTTTTTTCAATTTGAGACATAAAATGTGCATTTTTCTAACATGATTATTAATTATTTTTTAAATTATCCTTTAGACAATTCCAACATTTCTTTTATGTAGTGGGAGATTATTAAGTCCTTGGAAAAAAAATCGAAAAAAAAAAATAGTTTGGCTTGATGACAATCTTAACCATTAAAATGAACTTTGAGCTTAACTTTTGTTCACCAAAAGATCAAAACATTGAGGCACCATACATGCTCTGTGTAGCATTGGATGCTCTTGAGGTTTGAAATTATTCAAGATAATCGAGCATTTGCTAATAGTAATATATATCTCAATTATCACAACTTAAGTTGTAGCATTATAGTTGTCATATTAGCCTCTTTATATCAATAAAATATAAAGAAAAATAAATTATTTATTAGATTATTTTTTCAAAACCCAATTTATACTTTATATGAAAACCTAAATTCTAATTTTTATATAAAATATATTTATGTTTTGAATTTTTTTTAATGAGAAAATTCAATAATAAGCTATGTATTTTATAAACGAGTAAAAATAATTAAAATTATATAAAAAATTATATGTACGTCATTTTCTTTTATAAACTCACCGGCCGACATAGAAATAATTAAAATTTTATATTTAATAACGAGTCACGTCAATGCTATTGAACAGGTGAGAGAAGATGGCTAAAGGCCCGCGCTTTGATTGCTACGCGGCTACCAACCGTAACTGATATTTAGAGAGAGAAGAGGCCACAACGACAATATTAGGGGTACTGTCGGTACATAAGGAGTAACAATGACGATTGACGACAATGGTATGATCTTTTTATAAATTTTATAAATAATTATATTTAAATCAAAAATAATTTTTATAAAATGATATAATTTTTATAATTCATTCTATTCAAATATTTTTGTTATCTATACTAAAATTGTGTAAAAACAATAAAAAGAATTCTATGTATGTTATTTTTATATAAATAATGATACCTATAATTTTAAGTTTTGCAAGTGATACACGCTTATTTAAAAAAATGAAATTTATTATTAAAAATATAATTTTTTTTTAGTTTTGAATTTATTAACTTATCATTCTTTCAAAATTTTTTAATGTATCATTAAATGATAAGGTCAAAAATAAATAATTTATAATAATTTAATAGAATAATAATAAAAAAATACTCTTTTAAAAAATAATTTTATTACTCATCATTTTTACTCACTATACATTATATTTATATTTATTATTTATTATCTTTTTAAAAATTTTAATTTATTTATATTTTTATTTTTTAAAAATTAATTAAAATTTTTTATCTATTATTTATATGCCATATATTCAGTAAGAAAGAAAATAAAAATTAATATATAATATGTGATACGAAGTCGGTCTTGTCTATTTTTATATATGAGATAAGAAAAATTATAATTAAAATTAAAAATTAAATAATATTTTTGTTAGAATATGTTTTATAAATATTATTTTTATTTTAAAAATTAAAAAATTATATTATTTATTTTATTTTATATAAAAATTTAAAAAATTATAATAATTAAATTAAATAAAATGATAAGAATTGTGAGTAATAATTATGAAAAGAAACGAAGTTTTAGAAACTCGTGCATGGAGGGATTTGAGTTTGAATGGCAGATGGTGGTGTCAGATGTGGATAAGGTAATGGTGTCAAACCAATCAGAAATATGCCCCATCAATCGGCTCACTTTCTCCGGCTATTCAAAAGGACGAGACTTCTCACATATGGTGGCAATGTTGTCTGCACACTAGTTTTGTCGTGTTTTGAATGATTGGATGGTATTGTAAGTATCGTTGAGATATATTTGATAAAAAAGTAAAAAATAAGTTCCATCTGAAATGGATTGACATTATCTCGACATCTTAAATAAACTTTCTCACATATATTTATGATGGAGCGGTGCTACTCCCACCGCTGGAGTCACCGCTCACTCTTAAGTGTAAATTGAAGTGTTTATTTTTTTATATTTTTTTATATTTATTTTTTTAATACATTTAAATATTTTTTAAAAAATAAAAAAATTTATAATATTATTAAAAAATACTTACTTAATCATTAAATAATAAAAAATAATAAAAAAATTTAAAAAATCAAAACGATAAAAATCAGCAATAAAACCGAACGGTAAGACTCGCACTTTTTCATTTATGATGAGAAAAGCTCAGAAACGGTCGGCTGGCTAACTCTTATTCACACCGGCCAATAGGAACATAGCATGTGGCAGGTGTATTTGTTTTACAATTAACCACATCTTGTAAAAAACCTCGAGACTTTCCCTCAACTCTCCCGATTCTTCCTCTCTTCTGCTTATCTTCTTCCCGATTCAACCTCTCTTTTTTCGTTCTGCTCCTCCGTTTCTTCTTTTTCGTTCGGTTCTTCCGATTCCGCATGTTTTAAAATCTTATCCATTTTCTGGACTCTTCCGAGGCACTCCTCCATTGAAATACGTACGACGATGCATAATTTGTTCAAAAGTCTTATAATTGTTAAAATGTCTTATAATTGTCATTTTCTTTAATTAGATAATTGAGTACTGTTTTTGAACATTAGGCTGAGTAAATGCTTGGAAGAATTTTCTTCTATTTTGTTTATACCGATTCTTGCTGTGTATTCCATGGTAATTTGTTATGAACCTGCGTAAATGCTTGTTGTGATGAACCTGATAAATGGTTACTATGATGTAATGGTGAATGCTTGTTGCGATGTAATGAGGAAAGGTTAGATTGCCGGGTGGGCTTGCTGTATTCAGAAATGGTAATGGATGCAAGATGCTTGATAAAATGCTCAAATGAGCTAATTTGTATGATCCTGGATCAACCCCTGTGGAATAACAACCCCTCAGATTCTTCGGGAGCTATAGGGGAGAAGGCCGACGGGACAATTTGTTTTAAAGAGAGGCAGGGGAGGAGGCCGACGGAGGTGGGGGGAGGAGGAGAGAAAAGATAAAACTGGAGAAGAGAGGAGTTGTGGTCTCCGGCGTAGTCTTAAAAAGTAGTGATCTGCTACATTCTGTTCTATGTACTATATTACTAAAATAGAAAATTCTTTACATCAATCTACTGTTGAGGAGCAGTCACAACACATTTTATGTATCATCATCTAAATCATTCACATCATTTAAATCATTCACATCCAAACCACTCACATGAGAGACATATCAGGTGTGCTATGCATCAGCCCTTGAACAGGGGCTGATGCATAGCACGGCTCTACTAAAATTTATGTGTGGCATGTTGTATTCGCTGGTATAAAAAACCACTTGACATCCGACCCCCCCCAATTGCTTCTCATTTATGATTCATCACAAGTAGTGAAAATAAGAGTGTAACCAGTCCGGTCTGATCTGATTTTGGATAAAATTTTAGACTGAATCGGTATAACTGGTTTTGTGTTTTTTAAAATCGATTACGCACGGGTTACTCTCGTAAACCGGTACTTTCGATTTTATCGGTTTCTGGTCTGATTTTTCGATTTTTTTTAAATGTAAATTTAACATTTTGTCATTAAAAATATATTAAAAAAATGTTTTAAAAAAATCTGTTATACTTCTATTAATCTATATTAGACTATTAATATAACTATAACTATAGTCTATATTAGACTATTAGTACAAGTTATAAATTATTAGTATAGCTATATAAATTATTAGACTATATAATATTATTAATATTAGACTATTAGTATAGTTATATATTAGTATTGGTGGTAAACTATATATTAGTATAGCTATATAATATATGATCAATTACATTTTTATTTTTAAGATTAAATTTTTATTTTATAATAACATTATCTTATATATAATTATATTAATAGTATAGATCAAACAAATTACAAATGTTTATATTTAAAATTAACATTTTATGTTATATTTTATAAATTATAATATGAAATTATTTCGTATATGATATATAATTATATATAAAAATTTCACATATAATTATAAATTATATATAAAAGATTATTTTTTATTAACCGGTCCGGTCCGGTCCAAAAAATTCAAAAACCCGAACCGGACCGGTTCCAACCGGTTTATGAATTATAAGAACTGGTTCCAGGCCGAACTAGTTCAAAACCAGTAAATTTGGTCCGGTCCAGTTCGGACCGATTTTTCGGTTTAAATTTACACTCCTAAGTGAAAATCACCATGCATGAAATAGTTATGAGTAATGCTATATGCTATATTTTCATTTTACTTTTATTCTATTAAGTAAGATGTGACATATTTATTATTATTGAATAATAAAGATGTATTCAATAAATGATCATTCAATAGTGATAAATGTGTCAAATCTTACTTAATGGAATGAAAGTAGGATGATAGTGTGGTGTATAAAATTTTTTTATAGAAATATACTATTTCCACGTAAACTTTCTACCGAAATTTTTTAGCAAATTTTATTTTAGTTTTTAATTTTTTATTTACTTAATAATTAAGAAAATATTTTTAAATGAATTTATGATTTTTTTAATATCTTTAAAAAATATTTAAAGTGTTTAAAAAAATGATTAAAAAAAGAAAAAAAAAAGTTTTGCGGATTCTCAATCCTATGTGGCTATAATAGGTTCCTTTTTCTCATATATATATATATATATATATATATATATATATATATATTATAAATAGACAAATTTCGTGTAAATATTTGTAAAAAAAAAAAAGATTGCATTGAAAAAGTATTAAAAAAAAATCTATTCCTTTTTAGTAGGACTCATATTTTTATAAATGACTTATATAAAATATATCTACTTAAAATTTGTACTTAATATTACTCATTGGTTAAAACAAGCCTAGACCTATGCAAGAAATCAGATGTGGTTGAAAACTCTCTTAGAAATAAAATATATATATATATATATACATTCAATTATTTTTATAATTCTTTATATAATTTTATTTTAAATAAAGTATATTTTTATAAAATAATTTATAAAAATAATATCGTTTTATATAACTACTCTCAATTTAAAATATAATTATATAAAAATTTATAAAAGAATATTTGTACACGCATCATTCCTTTCAAAAAAAAATCTTCTCCACAAATAATAAGAAGAAAAAAAGAACCAAAAACGTCGGCGTCGCAATTACTGCCAGTACTACAGGATGGTCCCCAATTCTGACCATAAAGGGATGGCCAGAATTGGGTCAGTATTGCCAGTAAGTTAGCTTTAATTATTAAATAAAAGAAAGAACATAATCATAATAAAGTTGCAGGCACAATAATTTGATTCAGAACTACTCTATGAGCTGTAAGATATTCACGTCTACTTCGACGCTTTCACAATAAATAATATTTGCCCCTCCAATCATATTCGTATAGAGTACAAATTATAGAGTACAAAAACTTCATAGTTCCCACCAATTTGTATTGACATGATTATAATATTTTAATAATATTTTATTTAATTTATTTAAAATAATTTTATCTCATCTCATCATCTCACTATCCAAACGAACCCTTAAACTAATAAAACAAGATTTGTAATGCAATTAAATGATTAAAGATCTAATTAGTGAAATGAAATAGTTCGATCATTTTGTGCAAATGAAATTCATAGCTTTGCTTGCAATACAAGTAAAGTCTTGACGATATTCAACCTAGTAATGGATCCAAAAGTAAAATATAGATAAGAAAAGAAAATTTTATTTTTTTCTTTTGAAAAAAAGATGATAAAGGAAGAATTGGATTCAAAGTCACAAAGCATAAAGTGAAATAATTATTTTTATGTTATTTTTTATTTAGATAATTAACGTATAAAAACATATAAAATATATTAAATCAATCACAAGTTGTGAGATTATAATATATATAATAAGAGAAATTATATTCGTAGTCCTAATTGTGCAAGCCCCGAATCATATATCACTTTGAAAAAAATCGATAAATTTGGAATTAACATAAGAAAATTATTTTTTTAATGATGGACCCTACTTTTCTCAAAGGAAATGTGCAAGACTTGGTCATCTTAAGACTGTATCTAATATTACTTGTATAATAAATTATAACATTTATTTGCAGTAGATAAAAAATAATAAGATACTACTATTACACAACTCATAATAAAATATTGTTTTTATAACACTCTTTTCACTTTTATTTTTGACTTGATGTGTTTAATTTAAAAAAAAATTATTATAGAGTTTTGAAATATCTATTAATAATACCATGATAAATGTGGTTATGTTATCTGATTCGCAAGCATCCCATAGATGACCCCATTCATTTACACTTCAACTCAATGGAAGTACAAAATCTTTTGGGAAAATATGGACAAAGTAGGCCGGGCTTTTGGTGGATCGTGGATGTGCATAATTATTTGCCTTAGCTGTCACAATTCCATACATGAATACTGATGGGCCGAAGTTCATTATGGGCTTTTGTTGGCTCAGTCTTGTTGTTGCGTTGGCCTGTGGGTTTTTTTCTTTAAATTTTTTTTTCAGCTAATCTGGAGTTGGGCCATAATCTATTTACTATTTTAAATTTGTTGAATTGTCCTTATTTTACACTCTTATTAACTGGCATCTAGCCCATTAGTTAGTGAGAGTGGTATTTGTTGTATTTCCTTTTCTATCCTCCTCTTTTTCTTATTCTTCTTTTTTGGAAGGTGCTCCCCTCGAAGTGAGCAACTCTTAGGCTCCGTTTGGATGTACAAAACAGCTGAGTGCACTTCATTTTTAAGCTACTTTGGATATCTAAACACACAAATGAGTGCAGTTCACTTGAACTCATTGACTGAGCCCCACGTAAATAGCACTGGCAACTACCGAAAGGGACTTTATGGTTCCCCAGACATGAGCTGACAATTGACATCGGATGGATAGTGCATTACTCATTGACATGTGTTGTTGGGCCCCACAACTCAAACCCACAATATGACATTTGTTCCTTAATCCTTGCGCCAAAATTAAGTGTAGAAAACTTTTTTTTTGACAATAATGTCAGTAAACAGTAGATATTTACGGTGGGTCCCAATAATTTTACAATTTTTCATAAATATATTTAAACTCATTTTAAATGGGTCCCACAAAACTCACTCACTCATCTCAACTAACTACTATTCATAAATAACTCAGATCAACTCAGCTCAGCTCAACATCAAAACGCAATCTTATTATCTTTTCTACGAGTAATTTCAAGTGTGTTACAAGAGCTAATAAAAAAGGAGCAATGGTAGCATCCTCATTCAAAGTAGGGCAGAGAAGACTTATGGAGTATCAAAGATTAATCGACTTGGAGTTCAAAGGAAACCAATATACATGGTCTAATGATAGACCTTACAATGCAATGATCCAGGAGAGACTCGACAGAGCCATTGCAAATGGAGTTTGGAGAAAAAATTACTCGAGAACTAGAATATCATCAGATCATGCACCTTTCTTTTGAACATAGTTATTGGTAATGTAAAATCGCTTCCTAAATCCTTTAGATTTGAAACCATGTGTGTTTGATACAATTTTTAGTTGTAGTTGTGGTGTTTTCTGGTCACTTGCAATTAAGAGAAATAGGCTCAAGTGATTCTAGCGGAGATGTTTCTGATAGTTAGGTTAGAGAAGTTATATTTTCAATCACGTAAATCCTCGGCGAGTTACATACCAGAGGATATATTTACAAAAATTAAAGTATTTCACATGATATAGGTTCTTTTTGGATAGTAAGATGGGATAAGATAGTTGTAGATGAAAGTTGGAAGTCGAATAAAATATTATTAGAATATTCTTTTTTAATATTATTATTGTTTTGAGATTTGAAAAAGTTGACTTATTTGTTATATTTTGTGTGAAAATTTAGAAAAATTGTAATAATAAAATAAGATGAAACGAAACCTCTTATGTATCCAAATGAGACCATAATCTCCCTCCAAATCATAGTTACGTAGTTTGTTTTTTTAATAAAACCATTCAACTTCATTCATCAAATAATTATCTGGCTTTCAACCATTACAAGAGGCAATATACATGGTATTACATTTTTTAAGTCTATAATTTCAATGCACAAAGAAGTTGTTTGTTGAGCCAATTGATGAGCCACCTTATTTCCTTCTCTCTTGATATGCTTTATGTCCCACACTGTATCCACCAAAATGGCTTTTACATCTCTCAGCAAACAACTTAATATACAGTGTTGTTCTTTATCATTCATCACTGTATTTACAACTTGCCTCGAGTCCCCTTCAAATACCACATGTTGCAGCCCATATTTTTACACCAACCTGCTGCTATAACCAAGCCCAAAGCTTCTGCAATAACAGGTTGCACACAAAAAGTTACAGGTTGCATTAGTGTTGCCAAAACTTTCCCATCTTGATCCCTTAATACCACTCCTACTCTTATCTTCTACTCTGCTTTCTTTATTACCACATCCCAATTCATTTTTAACCAGCTTGTTGGTGGAGGTTGCCACTATAAACTTGCTTGCTGGTGTTGGATTCTGCTTAAGCTACTCATTTGGTTGTGAGTTTGAGTGAACTCTTCATGTGCTTGTAAACTTTTGTTGAACAAAATTGATGGATGTAAAAAGTTTCATTCAAATATCCATTTATTTCTTCTGATCCATATAGACCTTGTTGTTTATGCAAATAAGCTTATCTCTTCTGGCCCAATTTTGTTAAGCACCTGCATAAATATATTCCCAAACTCCTTATCTATAATAGGAGCTTTTTGCATTTTCCTGTTTCCTAACAACCAAACATCTTGAGCAGAGGGACATGACCATAATATGTGTTTTGACTTAAAACAAATGGGACATAGAGGGTTTGTGACGATTTTCTTCTTGCATAAGTTTTGTTTGGTGGGTAAGGCATCCTTGCATGCATGCCATATGAATACTTTGACAACATTAGTGGTCTGCATTTTCCATATACACTTTCACAATTCTCTGTTATTACTTGTGTTTGATGATTCTCCATGCTCAGTTGCTTGTTTATGTTTTTGCAGATGGTAAGCACTCATTCTCGAGAAACAACTATATGTTGTGCCTTTCCAAGCCAATTTATCTGGAGAACTTGTTTGTGTTATAGGTATTTGTAAACTTTTCTCTACCTTAGCTTTTATAAAAGTATCTTTTAAGAGTTGAATGTTTCACCACCCTCCTTGTCTATTAATTAGATCAGTGACCATTGCATCTTCATCTTCTGATAGAATTCTTCCTGGTGATTGAACTTTGCTAGGTCCCTCTCTTTCAATCCACTTGTCTTTCCACACTTTAATGCTCTTTCCATCCCCAACTTGTCACATATATCCTTCATTTACAATAGGGATTGTTGCACATATACTTTTCCATGCATATGAAGGTCTTGAACCAACTTTGGCCTGTAAAATAGATGTATGAAGATAGTATATAGCTTTTAAAATTCTAGCTGGCATTGATGTTTCCTTTGTGAGCATCCTTCATACTTGTTTAGCAAGTAGTGCTAGGTTGAAAGTCACCAAGTCTCTAAAACCAAGGCCTCTTTCCCTTTTACTTGAGCTAAGACTCTGTCAATACTTTCAGTGTATTTTGACAGTTTTGTCTTGAGAATCCTACCCGAAATGTGACATCATTGAATTGAGCTTGTTACAAAGAAGCTTAGGTAATAGAAAGACACTAATGCTATATGTTGGAATTGCTTGAATAACAATCTTAAGCAATATCTCCTTTCCAGCTTGAGAGATGAATTTTGTTTTCCAATTTCCAATTCTTTTACTTACCCTTTCGAGTATGCTTTTCTTACCTTAGACCTACCTATAAGGGATGGTAGGCGCAAATATTTCTCCAAGTTGGATGAATATTTTAAACCAGCCGCCTATTTTATATAGTTTCTGCTGGTAGTTTAGTATTTTTACTGAAAAACAAAGTTGTCATCTCTCTATTGAGTTTCTGTCCAGATGCTTGCTCATATCCAGCTAGAATTTGGTTCAATCCCACCCACTCCTTCATCTTTGTTTGACAAAATAGCAAACTATCATCTGCAAAGAACACATGATTCATCTTTACTCTCCCTTTAGCCAAAGGAACCTCTGAAATAATACCTCTCATTTCTGCCTCCCGAAGCTATGCAATTAATGCTTCATCACATATTATAAACAAAAATGGGGATAGAGGACATCCTTATCTTAATCCCCTTGAAGATTTAAACACTTATTGGGCAACTTCACTGAGCAAAATTGAGAATGAAGATGAATTTATACATCTTTGAATCAAATCTATCCAGCTTTCAACAAATCCTAATTTCAACATTGTTTTCTTTAAAAAACTCCATTCTATCCTATTATAGGCCTTGCTCATATCCAATTCTAATGCCATGTGTCATTTTTTTCCATGCATATTTGTTCTCATTGTTTGAAGTGTTTCATATGTAGCTAAGATGTTGTCAGAAACAAGTCTCCCTGGGACAAAGGCACACTGATTTTGTGAAATCACTGTTGGTAGGATCTTCTTTATTCTATTAGCCAATATTTTTATGATGATCTTGTATAAAACATTACACAGACTTATTGGTTGATACTCTGACAAATTCAGTGTGTTTGAATTCTTTGGTATCATCACTATGTATGTAAAATTAATGGCTGCCATGTCTTGGTCAGAATTTAAAAAGGTTAAGGATATGTTTGGGGGCAAAGATGAGAAATCTCATCTCATCTCTATCTCATCTCATCATTACATCTTTTTCAAATTTTCATACAAAATATAATAAACAATTCAACTTTTTCAAATTCTAATTTAACTTTTTCAAATCCCAAAATAATAATAATATTAAAAAATAATATTTTAAACTTTCATCTTAATACTATTCACAAAACTTTTAAAAATTCTCATCTTATCTCATTTACCAAGCATAACCTAAGATTGCTTGACTTACCTCTTCTCCCACTACTGACCAATATTTTAGATAAAAACAAGCCACATACCCATCTGGTCTAGGTGCTTTATATGGACCCATTTCGAACATAGCATTCTTGATCTCTTCTTTGCTAGAAGGTAAAAGTAATACATCATTCATGGCCTAAGTGACCTTTCTGGGAATTGCATTGAGAAATTCATCTATGTTGCTTGGCTGAGATGTTGTAAACAGACCTCTATAATAATTAGTGAAAACCTTCCCAATTAAGCTAGGATCTGAATGCTTTTACCCCATTCCCATTTGTGATATACTTTATAATATTCCTTTTCCTTTTCTGAATTGCACACTAATGATAGTATCTAGTATTTCGATTCCCTTGTTGTAACCATGTAACTTTTGTTCTTTGTTTCCATGTCAAATGGTCCATTTCCAGCATATCTTCAATTTTCTTTTGCAATTGTTTCACTTGTTGTACAGTTTCTGTTGTTTTTGGCTGCTGCACTTTCTCCAATGTTTCCATTTTCTGTGTCAATCTTCCTTTTGAGTCATATTCCTTCTTGTAACTCCATTTCTTTAATTCCCTCATGCATCCTGCCAATTTCTATTGAATTGTTCCTAATCCCTCTATCTGATTCCCATCCTGCTGCTAAGCATTCAGAATAATTTCCTCACGATCAAAGTATGTTGACTATCTTTCCTCATATCTGCATACATACTTATGTTTCATTTTCATCTCCTGCTGCATTTGTAATGAGATTAATATAGGACAATGGTCAGATGTTGAAGATGCCAACACTTGAACCTCACCTTTACCAAATTCTGCACACCAATCAAAAGTTGTTACTGCTCTATCAAGTTTTTCCTTTGTGAAAGAGTGATCAAGTTTGTTATTAGCCCATGTAAACTTGCCTTTTTGAAGACCCACATCATTAAGCTAATAATATGTAAGAAAATTTCTAAACCTTTGCAGTTGCTTTTCTTCTCTTATAGCTCCCCCATACTTTTCACTTTGATATAGGATTTCATTGAAATCTCCTATACAAAGCCATCTCTTGGGATTTTGCATTTTCAAATGTCTCAACAAACTCCATCAATTATTTATTTTTCTTTTGCTTCAGGATCCCCATAGAAGCAGGTTAACATCCATGAAAAGTCTTTTTAATCAATCCATGCATTAACATGTTTGTTTAAATATGTATGAATTTTGAGGCTTGTTTCCTCATCCCATACCACAGCCAAACCTCCACTTTTTCTTACTCCATCCACCGTGAATAAACATTTAAAACCCAAATTGCATCTAATCCTCTACATCTGATATTTTTATATCTTAGTTTCCATGAGAAACAAGATACCAGACTTGTCGATCTTAACCAAATGGCTAAGATCTCTAACTGTTTGAGGGTTTCCAAGTTCTCGGTAGTTCCAACTTAGTAGCCTCATTTTTTTCGGCAGAGCTGATTAAGTGCCAAGTGCCATGACCTTTTTTTTGCCTCTTGCATCTTGATTGTTCTCTAATGCAAATAAAACGTTTTCTTCCTCAGTTTTTCTTTTTTTGGTAGCATGAGGATTAATAGGCACCATATCTACATTAACTTGTCTCCTTCCATTCTCTTTCACTTATTGACACTTGCCTCAGATGCTTGTTGTAATTAGGGGTGGGCAACGAGGCCCCGCACCCTGCTGCCCCACCTCGTTCGCCCCGCCCCCGCTCATGCAGAGCGGGGTATCCATACCGTACGGGCAGGGTGTAGGGGGCCCGGCCCGCACCCCTGGAGGCAAGCGGAGGCGGGGGACGGATGGGGCTGAGCCCTGCCCCGCATGTGTTTTAATATATATATTTAATATATATTAAATATATAAAAAAAGCCCATAAGTGAAACAGTGCCGTTTTGTTCATTTCATTTTATATTAAACTTAAGCCCCTCCCCCGCAGCGTCTTCATCACTTTTCTCGAACTATCGTCTCTCTTTCAGTCTCTCGCACTCTCTCAGACTCTCAGTCTCTCTCGATCTCTTCTCTCTCTCTCTCTCTCTCTCTCTCTCTCTCACGACTGTACGTTTGCTGTGCCAAACTCTAAAGGACCAAAGGTTAGACTCCTAGTCCTTACTCAGTAGTCAGTACCTCGAATGGATTTATTTATTTATTTTTGGATTGGAGATTAGATGAAAGATGGGTTGAATCGGAGATGGAAGATGGGAATTATTGTGAATTTGTGTGATATGGATTCCGATTTGTGCATGTGTTTGAAGTTGATGTCGCCTCTTCACTGTGATTGATTTTTTATTTTGAGTTTTCGGATTTGGAACCCTAAATTAGTTTAGAATCCAAATCCAAAACCCTAAATAAATTGATTTAGGGGTTTCAATTTAATTTAGGGTCCCAATCTGAAACCCTAAATTGATTTAGGGGTTTTAATTGCTTTCAAATTTTCAATTGAAACCCCTGAATCGAAATTTCAAGGGTTTCGATTGGAACCCCTAAGCAAATTGATTTAGAGGTTCAATCCGAAATCCCTAAATAAAATTAAAAATTGATTTAGGGGTTTCAATTGAAACCCCTGAAAGTACACATTGCCCTGCCCCCAAGCCCACATAGGGAAATAAACATGTTTCCATAGTTTGGTCTCATTTTACCAAATTAGAGAATAATGATCCCAATAACCCCCAAGCGAAATATAATTACTATGGGAAAATATATGGATCTCACTATAGGAAATATGGTACATCCCAGTTAAAGGTCCATTTAGAGGAACAATACAAGAAGAGTTCAATATTTAGATCTTTACTGGAGAAGAGTCAATCAAGACTTGATATTGGACTAAAACAATTGGCAGATGAGAGTAGTGGGAGTCCAACGTTGAAGGGGTTTACGAAGTATAATCCCGATGAGTGTAGAAGGAGGGTAGCTCGTATGATTATCATAAACGAGCTGCCTTTTCAGTTTGTGGATGAGAGAGGGTTCCAGGAACTTGTCCAAAAATTGCAACCTAAATTTTTGCTTCCTTCTAGCCACACTATAGCAAAGGATATTAAAAAGATGTACAGAAAAGATAAAAATGTTTTAAGGGGCCAATTGGCGGGTTTGATAGTTTGCCTCATTACTGATACTTGGACTTCTGTCCAAAATTTCAATTACTGTCTTTGACTATCCATTTTATTGATTCTGTTAGGATTCTTCACAAAAAAGTTATTAAGTTTTGTCAAATAATTGATCACAAATGTGAGACGATTGGGAAGGCTTTAGAGGCCGTAATAAAGGAGTGGGGGTTAGCACGGGTTTTGATAGTTTCGGTTGATAATGTCTCGTCTAATGATGTCGCCTTGGGATATCTGAAAACTTATCTTAGAGATGCAATAAGACATTCTTGGGTAGTGAATATTTGCATGTTAGATGTGCTATACATATCTTGAATATAATTGTGACTGAAGGGTTGAAAGATATTGTTGACTAAGTTGCACGGGTTAGATTGGCTGTGAAATTTGTGAGGTCTTCTCCTTCTAAATTGGAAAAATTCAAGATTGCTGCGAAAACTGTATGCATAACATCGAAGAAAGGTCTTTGTACTGATATTCCTACCAGATGGAATTCAACCTTCTTGATGTTGGAGACGGCCCAAGAATATATGACAGCCTTTCAATTATTGGGTGATGAAGACATTTAATAATGTGCCAGATACTTTGATGAACACAGGGCTTAGGAAAGCATAATGATGATGATTGGGATGTATTTTCTACTTTTGTTGATTTTTTCAGACTTTTTCATGATGTCACATTGAAGTTATCTAGTTCTTTGTACCCTACATCTCATGAGTTTTGTCAACAAATATATAAGGTAAAAGAAAAATTAGACGACATGTGTAGGGGTTCCAATATAAGGATGATGAGGATGTCATTGACCATGAGGGTCAAATATGACAAGTATTGGAGAGATTTGACTAGACTAAATATTTTGTTATATGTGGCATGCATTCTTGATCCCCGCCTGAAATTTTCAGGCATGCTATATGGTTTGAGACTTGTGCACGATTAGATATAGGTTAATCTTATTGGTGATATGGCTCGAGATATTGGCTAAATTGTATGATGAGTTTAATGTAATTAGGGGTGGTACTGCATCTACTACTACACCTACACCTACCCCAATGCCTCCTTCAGACACTGAGCCAGCAAATAAGCGTAGATTAACGTGGACTAAGACCCTTGCACAGAATCCCACACTAGTCCGTCAATCTACGGAGATGGTATCGGAGTTAGACAACTATTTGTCAGGGGATCTTATTCAAGATGATGACAATTTCGATATATTAGTATGGTGGAAGGCGGCAACAAAGAAATATCCCATCCTTTATGAGATAGCCCGTTGTATCTTGGTCATCCCTATTAGCACCATTGTCTCAGAGTCAGTCTTTAGTACCAGAGGGCACATATTGGATCCTTTCTGTAGTTCATTGTCTCATTCAACTGTGGAGGCATTGATATACACACAGAGTTAGACATTGGGAAAGGATATTCATGTTCGGGATGTTTTGGATTTTAAGGAGACCTACAAAGAGGAGGGTGGTGATCAATCTGGATTTGCACCAGCTGATAATTGTTGTTTTTATTTTAATATATTTTGATTTATTTATTTTCATTTCAATTTCATCGATATTAATTTTAATATTTATTGTTGTATCAACACATGAGATGACTCAGAGTCAACTTCAGACGACGTCTACCTCTACTGCAATATGAATATGTGCTCAAGCCTCAAGCCTCAAATCTCAATTATGTATTCAATGATTTGTAATGCTGATACAATGTCAATTGGACACTTTTATGTTTATAAATTATAATTTTGTAATTGTTTAACCTTCCAATTTTGTAATAACTTAATTATTATTATTAGTTTATTAGATTAGTAGTATGTAGTAGTAAATTAGTAAATTTGTATTATGTATATATTATTTTTATTCATGTAACTTTTTTTTAATCTGTTCTTTTAACTTTTTTTTTTTAAGGGCAAAAATTGGGTTCAGAACAGCTTTTGGGCAAAAAATGCCCAAAAACCGCTTCTAGGCCAAAGGCCCAGTAGGGGGCGGACAGATTGAGCCCCCCACCCGCACCCTGTTATCCGGGACGGAGTACATCACCCTCGCACTCCGGGGGCGAGGGATGGGGAGAAAATCCTCCCCCCATCCATGCTGGGGTGGGTAGCACCCCTAGTTGTAATTTATTATTGTTCAATTGATCTTCTACAAAATCTGGCTTGACTTCATTCTGTTTCTCTATTGGAGCTACTATTATATCTGAAGCAGATTCCTTATGGGTATTATGTTGTGTTTCTAGTGTCAACAAAGGTATGTCTTCTGAGCTGTTAGCTTTATGTCATAGCCACTATCTTGCATAGCTGAATCTTGTAACGCCTTCCTCATCCCCTTTCCTTCTGTTTTTTCAATCTCTTATGTTTCTTTTATCTTTAACTTCCCCAAAGTTTGCTGCCATTCTAACCCATACCTAGTTATACTTGATATTAATTTTCCAGAACTACTTCCATAACTAGAATTAGATCCTGAACTGGTTGAACTAGGGTCCGAAATTGCTGCTCTTAGCCATGATCCAAACTGAGTGGCACTTGTATCTCCAGATAAATCAGACTTGTTATATTTGCCAGCACAACCACTCAAACCATGCATTATAACCCCACAAGTAAAACAGAACCTAGGTAACCTTTCATATTTACATTGCACAAACCTTCTTTGACCTAATAATTCCACTACTTTCCCTCTTGCTAATGGTTTCATCAGGTCTATTTCAATTAAAACCCTTAACCATTTTTCCCAGCAATCTTCATTGTAATTTGCATCTACCTGAAGAACTGTGCCTATAGTAGATCCAATTTTATTTCCTACCTCTTTGTTCATGCATCCTAAAGGTAGATTATACAATTAGACCCACAAATTGGTGTGAATAAACTGGAGTTCAATAGGAGGGATGAAGCCCTCAAACCTCTTTAAGCAAACTAAATTCATATCAAACATCCAAGGTTGTCCTTCCCATATCCTGCTTAGTTCAGCTTCTTATTGGAATTCAAAGATATAGAGGTTCTCTTCCACTTTAATAATTTTAATATCACCACAAAATTTTCAAATCTTGAACATTGTGTTTTTGAAAGCCTCTCGGTTTTTTTTTTATTTGCTATTAGTTTACCCACGAGACTTAGTTTACCACTTTCCATAGTGAGTTTGATCTCTTTCCCAATAATCACAACTTCATCTTTTTCTTCCTCTATTAATCATAATTTGTTCCATACTTCTGCTAAAGTATCTACCATCTTCCTTTCAGTCTTGCCAACCTTGTTCTTGTTTAAGCTCTAACTCAACAGCTGATAATTGCTTGCCCTTTGCAAACGAGCCTTCCACGAAAGTGAAGCATACTTTTCCACCTGGCTAGAGACCTCTAGACTCGAGAGGACTTCTTTCCTCTTATGTTTTTGGTAACATAATTACGTAGTCGATAGTTTCGTTCCGGCGAGCATTGACATATGGAGTAGGGATATAAGAAGTAATTTCCATTACAAATGGGGCATTCCATTATGATGTATCAGACTCCTTTATTATATTCTCTGTGTCTGCCATAGTGAAACTTTATCAGGCAGCAATGCAGGTGTTGATATCTGCGGGGTTTTTGGAATTTGGCCCACAGCCCACTGAATGGTGAATACAGTATACTAGTACAATTACAATCCTAAAATGGTAGAGTAGGAAGAAGCTAAACCTGAGGCAGAGGGTGGTATTGGTAAGAGATCCGTCTTTGGCGCCACACTTTCAAAACTCAAAAAAGTCCGCACCCACTGTTTTCCTGAAAACACCTTCACTTTTTGTAACATATATACGTTTTCTCAATTCAAACCAGTTGCTCCTTCACCAAACTTTCTCTGTCTTGCTGGGTTTGTTATGGCGCGTGGAAGAAAGAAGCGGGATTTGCAGGAAGGATGTGGTCCTCAGGGGGAGGGAGTAGTTGGAGAAGCAGTTGAGCCTGTGACGAAGAAGGATGCTGGGGCTTCGGTGGAGAAGGCCGAGAAAGGCGATGCTTCTGTTAATGGAGGTGGGGTTTCTATGGGAAGTGGGCCGAGGACTCGGGGGGTGAAGAGGCTGAACTATGCTGAAATCATGGGCGAAGATGATGGGGAGGTTTTGGTGAAGAAGCGTCGGAGGAAGAAAAACAAGCTATCTACTGGTGAAGATTATGTTGTTCAGAAGAATGAGAAGGTTGAGGATAACAATGGGTTGGCGTCAGAACAAGGAATTTTAGGCTACGCAGATAAGCAGAGGATACTGGATAGGCCAATAAAGAAGCGTGGGAGGAAGAGAAAGAACTTATCGGCCGAGAAAGGTCATGGAGAAAGTTGTGGTGCTCAGCAGGATGAGAAAGTTGAGGAAAGTAATGGGTTCGATCCAGGGCAAGGCATTGATGGCGATGCAAATAAGGGGAAGATGCGGGGAAGGCCAAAGAAGAAGCGTGGTAGAGTTGGAGTTGCAAACAAGGTTACGAAAGAGGCGGTTTTGGAAAACAAAAAGAAGAACAATGGGGCAGAGAGGAAGTATTCTTATGGAAGGAACAGTAGGACAGGTTATTCATTGAGGGCTACAGAAGTTCCGAACCAAGATATTGCTAAAATAATTAAATATAATAAAGTACCGATCTTCTTCCTTTTTTGTGTTTTTGCTTTGTTGTGTGGTTCTAGTAGTTAGTTTTCTAGATCGCGTTTGACTGACTTTGGATTCGACAGTGGATCGAAGAGGAGTCCTTAATGTGTCATCAATGTCAGAGGAATGATAAAGGCGAGGTTGTTCGGTGCAAGAGTTGCAAGAGAAAACGATATTGTGTACCTTGCCTGAAAAGATGGTAAAAGTTTTTTTCACTTTCTTTTTGCTTAACTAGTTTGTTGATTTGGTATTCACTTTTTACATAGAACCATGCCAATATCAGTGTGGTTTATGTGTTAGTTTTGGCACTTTGAATTGAAGTTATCTTGGTTTATACCCGCAATGAAGTTTCAGCTCTAATCTTGAAATTAGTCATTCTATTGTGAATCACATATCTCATAAGACAGTGAACATGCAAACTATGCATTATAAAGCTCGAGACATTAATTTACACTTTTTTTATTGGTGAGTAAGCCAGCCACTTCTAATGAAGATCAGAGGCACAGTTTTATTAGGCAAGCCATCCTCAGACATGATGAATGAATAATAGAAAGTATGTATAATCAGAGCAAAATAAGGTAGTCATGCTGTTCAGCTTCATTAAACTTTTATTAGGGATTGGTCCAAATTCCAAAACTTGTACAATTGATTTCTATGGATCGGAACCTATGCCCCTGAGGCTGACAATGAAACTTAAGGGAGGTGCAAAAATATTTCTTGCTGTAAAACAAAACATTCTGTATCAACATTTGAGCTTCTGCATATACAGTTACCATATGTATTGTGTAGGTATCCAAATATGGAGAAGGATGTTGTTGCAGAGGCTTGTCCAGTGTGTCGTGGAAATTGCAATTGCAAAGCATGCTTACGATTGGACGTGCCTGTTAAGGTTAGTTTACCCTTTTTCTCACATTTCATAAGGTAGTGTATTTTCTGATGCTGTCCTTTTTCTTATATTATCATGAATGTGAGTTTGGCACATTATAAGCTGTGGTGCAGAATTTGAAGAACCTAGAATTTACTGTCAATGAAGACGAGCAGTTTGAGCACTATAAATACGTGCTGCAAACAATTCTTCCAATTTTGAAGCAACTTAATGAAGAACAAATGACTGAAAAGGAAATGGAGGCCAAAAGACAAGGTATTTTCTTTCTGTCCTTATTCAAAAGGAAGAAAAAAAAGGTTAGAACCTCGTCCATCATGCAACTCTTATTATTGTTTTGAAGTGACCACAGAATTTGAGTTGGTCTGGATTGGAAGCTGTCTCATAAATATGGAAATTGCAATTTTTACTGGTTCGAGAAAATCACTTTTGGCTCTTTTAGCTTGCTTCTTTGCTGAACATTATAATCTACACTTTTCTTGAATTTGGATTGATCTTAATTTTGACTGTTGCTGGCAGTTGCTCTTTGGTAGTTTTTTTTTTCCGATGTAATCTTCTGATTTGATTATGCCATGCTCATTTGATAGGGTTATTGCATCCGCTTTTAGAGATAAAGCAAGCAGACTGCCCTATTGACGAACGTATGTATTGGTAAGGTCTTTTCTGGTTGGCATGACCATTAATTCCTTGTATCACTAAACTAGCACGCTTAGGCGTTGCTCTTGTATATGTCTTGTATACTTGGGCTCTTGCCTACTCTTTTGATCAATAAAAATTTGTTTACCAATTAAAAATAAAAGGTCTTTTCCGGAGATGCCTTCTGTTTCTCATAGTTACATAGTTTTATGACGGTTTTTTCCTGCTACATTTGTTTTGCAGTGACAACTGCAAGACTTCCATATTTGATTTTCACAGAAGTTGTCCTAGATGTTCCTATGATCTTTGCCTTATCTGTTGCCGGGAGATTCACGATGAAAACATCCGGGGAGTTGATGAAGAAGTGATTATGAAGTATATTGACCGCGGCCTTGACTATTTGCATGGTGGAGAGGGTAAGGAAGTGAAATTACCTGCTGAGACGTGCCCTGTGGAACATATGAAGTCAAAATCTGCATGGAAATCAAAAGAAGATGGTAGCATTCCTTGCCCCTCAAAAGACATGGGTGGTTGTGGTCAGGGAATTCTAGAATTGCGATGTGTTTTTTCAGAAAATTTCATTTCAGACTTGGTCAAAAAAGCAGAAGAAATAGCCAGAAGTTGCGAACTTATGGATGTGGCTGCAACATCTTTACAACGGTGTTTGTGCTTCAACTCTGTGGGAGAAGTCAACTTCAGCAATGATAGGTTACGAAAAGCGGCATCTCGAGAAGATTCTGATGACAACTATTTGTATTGCCCGAGGGCCCAAGATATACACCAGGGGGATTTGAAGCATTTCCAGTGGCATTGGAGCAGAGCTGAGCCCATAATTGTCAGTAATGTGCTTGAATCTGCATCTGGTTTAAGTTGGGAACCAGAGGTCATGTGGCGTGCAGTCCGTCAGTTGAAACATGCAAAACATGATAGGGAGTTGGAAGTTAAGGCTATTGATTGCTTGGATTGGTGTGAGGTGAGTTCATTACCATCCTTCTAAAGAATCTTATTTCTGGATGTCTTAACTTCTTATTTTCATTCCAATGATGTTTGTGTCTAATTTACTTTGCTTAATCATGTTTGATGAAAATGTCTACGTAGTTGCTTGAAATAGAAGAATCTTTTATTTGGAAATTTCAAACTAATTTTACCAGGGAAATTCCTTCAGTTTTTAAGACAGCAATACGTTTTCCAATATCAAGTTGTCCAGAACAACTTTACCATGTCATCTATAATCCCCTCCCTTGAGAATTACCAGCTGGATATACTCCCTTCTCGGATTTTGTTTTTCAGGGGAAGATCATAATGACTGCTTTCGTGTCCTTTCAATCTCAAACTGAAAACTTCGATCCCAATTTTGGTGACTGTTAGTACCTAAATTTTGAGCCATAATTCATGGTTGTTTCTTTTACTTTTCCCTCTTTTTTTTAGAGCTTTAGGGGTTTTGGACTCTTTGGGATAGATTGGGTTGTGCCTTCTTGCAAGGTGGATCTTCTAACATGTTGGCAAGGTCAAATTGGTAGGTACGAGTGTGCCTTATTGTGGAGGATGACTCCATCGTGCTTTACTGTGGTGCCTTTAGAGAGAGAAATAAGCGTAATTTTGAGGATTGCAGGAGATTGGTGTCAAGGCTCAACTCTTTCCAGGATTTTTATCACTTTTTTCTTTTGCTAGTTAGGTGAATATCTTCGTGTACTTCCTGTACTCTTGGATTGCACTTCTTTTCGCTTAAAAAAAATTATACTATAGGAAGAAATTAAGAGTATTTTCTGAGTTGTCTTCTCAGCCTGCTCTCATTCGGTCTCTAGTAAATAGCTCCTCTTGTCACAGGTCACTGCTATAATTTCCAAATAGAAATAGCCTTGATTGCATTAAATGTCAACAATTTATTTTTTACTCTATTGCATAGCCTTTTGGTTTTCATCTTGTGAGGCTCATCTGAGTCAGCGGGTCTGGTCTTAGATTTTCTTTATGATTCTAATTTGTATGATGAATTGCAGTGCAATATCAATATCCACCAGTTCTTTACATGGTATATGCATGGTCGTGTTGATCAGCGCTTGTGGCCCTTGATACTAAAACTGAAAGACTGGCCTCCATCTAATTTGTTTGAGGAACGCTTGCCACGTCATGGTGCTGAGTTCATCTGTTGCTTGCCCTTTAAGGAATATACACATCCACGCAAGGGTCTTTTAAATATTGCAGTCAACTTGCCTGAGAAATCTCTTAAGCCAGATATGGGCCCCAAGACTTATATTGCTTATGGAATTCCTCAGGAGCTTGGCCGTGGGGACTCTGTCACTAAGCTTCACTGCGACATGTCTGATGCGGTATGTGTGATTTTGTTGGAACTTCTACCTTTTTGTTTTTTTTTTTTGTTGGAGGGGAACTTCTCTTTGCATGGTTCCCTGCTTGGAACTGTCTATGTTTGTTTGTATAGGCTAACGGAAATCCACGTTAAGGGCCAAGGGCCAGATGAATCACATAAGTTTTGGTATCTGGTGAACACTTCATGGCTGTCTGTTACTGCCCATCACAAACATTTATGGGTTTGATTCCTTGCCACAGTTGACTAAATTCTATGGCATACTTATCTTATAATCTTTCGAACCAGTTTTGTTATATAAGCTTCAATGACTTTTGGCAAAGCTGTTTGCAGTTTGCTAATCTGGTATTGGGTTGTTTAAGTTTAGTTTAATGGACAATTACTACATTGAGACCAAACCTAGTATATTCACAACTTCACACATTGCTTTATGTTTCTTAATTTTTTTTAATCATACTTGATTTAAATAATATAGTTGCCTTTGATTCATATACCTGCAATCAGCAGTTATTACAATGTCATGTATTCTTAGTCACATAGGTGCAATATTCACGTTTTTAGAGTGTAGTCTATGTTTTTAGGGTTTACTCTACATAGTGGCACAGATTCAATTTTCATGTCCTTAACCCACCTGGCCACCCCAAATTAGGGGTATTCATTAGCTTCCTTCATTATAATGCTCTTTTGTTAAGAGAGCCACCTGCTGTTATTTTACTTTCTATAGAAGTTAAAAAAGGAAGTTTTTTTTTGGGGGGGGGGGGATGAATAGGTACTATTATGCTTTTGACACAATTGACTTGATGGAAGTAAAACATGTGTAAAAGGAAACAGACGATATTGCAATGATGGGCAAGGCTTAGGTGCGGTTTTTGTTGGAATTGAATCCCTTGGTGAAGAACACATGTCTCGTCACAGATACAAGGGACAGAAATAAAATGTTTGAGACTCTTAATTTAATTTGTTCTTAATTCAAATTTTCAGGTAAATGTTTTGACACATACTGCCAAGGTGCCCCTTAAAGCTGAGACACTCGAGAGTATAGAGAAGTTGAAAAGGAAGCACTTTGAGCAAGACCAAAAAGAAATCTTCGGAGATTTTCTGCCTGTGGATGAAAAGGTCAAGATTAACATTTCTGGTGGTGGGTCTTGTACACTTACTACTAATGATCAAGAATTTAGCGGTGAACCCGGGGATCAGAACACCTCTGTAACCATTACAGAACCGGCTAATCATGTTGTTCAACTCGCTGGTGATTCAAGGATGGATGGGGCAGACTTTTCAAGGGGCCCAGTGCTGGAAAAGACTGAAGTGCCAAAAGTGGATGAAGCTAACAATGGTGGGAGTTTTCTTACAAGTTCTGGAAATAATTTGGATGGGTTAGAAGCTTCTCAGAGTGGTGCCCTTTGGGACATCTTCCGAAGACAAGACAGTCCTAAGCTGCAGGAGTATCTTAAGAAGCATTTCCAGGAATTCAGGCACATCCATTGTTGTCCATTGCCGCAGGTAATTTGGCATGCCATTTTCATTTGGTCGATCATTATGATGTTGCCTGGGGGCATTGGTGAAACAAAGTTATTTCACTTGTTCATCATAACGGTTCAAATGACCCTACCAAAAAGAATCACCGTAAGCTTATGGAAAAGTTGTATTAGTAAATAATATTTGATGTATAAATATTTTTGTAGTTTTTTTTAATGTGTAAATACTAAGAAATGGTGTTACTTTGTATAAGATGCATACAGCTAAGGTTGGTAGAAAAAGATTTTGAACCTTTTAAAATTACCTTTAATTTGTACCAAAGGAACTGTTGGAAGTCCAAATCATGTAACAAATTGGGATATTGGTAGGGATATTCTTCTGACATGACAGAAGTCGGAATGCGGAGTCATGCAGAAACCAAGTTGAGATCGGCCTTCTGAGTTGAACCAAGTTCTGACTGTCGGTTCAGGAGATGTAAGGACCGAATTGCAGATCAAGAATTTTCTTATTGGCCCAAACACGGGTTTGGCTCCCCTTTGGCCCAAATAAAACATTTTTTTTTTTGCCTTTCTTTTTTACTTTTATCATTACTATACTGTCGGCTTGGTCAGAAAGGCTTCGTTCTGCCTGCTGGGATTTTGATTGTTTCGGCTCAGGCCAGGTCAGAAGTTCAGCTCATATCGGGTGGAGCAGGAATCTGAACATATGTAGATATCTGCCTGAGCAGCTCTGCACCAGCAGGACTTAGGATGTGAATAAATAAATCATTGAGTGGAAATATAACATTAAATTCCTGAGCAGTTACAACTGACATGATTGCCTATCCTTCAGTCAGTAAATTGATTAGTTTACATTAGTGTGTGCGTGGGTTTATAATAAGTTGGTAGGTGTGTTATATGTGTTCCTGTTAATACTTGACAAATATTTCTGTGGAATCAGTTTATTATATCTTTTGGTGCTACAGGTTGTTCACCCTATACACGACCAGACCTTTTATCTGACTCTGGAGCACAAGAGAAAGCTCAAGGATGAGTATGGTCAGTTTGTTAAATATGTGGAGCTAGTTGGACTGAATGCTGCAATCTTTTTTTTTTTTTTTTTTAATTTATTATGATTCTTTTTTATGGTAATTTTGTGGTGTCATAGGAATTGAACCATGGACATTTGTCCAAAATCTTGGGGATGCTGTCTTCATTCCTGCTGGCTGTCCGCACCAAGTCAGAAACCTAGAGGTATAGTAAATTTCTCTTGGGGTTTTTATTTTTTTTCCTGTTTCCCTAGTTTATAAAAATTGGATATAAATTTAAAGTACCTCTTGAACCAGTAACTGGTCATACAAAATTATTTTGCTACATTTCCCTTGAAATAAACCTGTTTTATGTGATGTCTTCTAAGCTGACTACTAGTTGTGTTTATTTAAATGACAAAAGTTTTTAAAGCAGAGGGATTTACACATCAATAAGGTATCAACTAGTCTATCCTTCTACACCCATCTCTTGTTCAAGTAATGTTCTTTTACAGCTCGACTAGGATGATATCTTCGTGTACTTGTTTTATTTCTAGCATCTATAAGTCACTCTGTCTTGCAAGGACAATATTTGAGTGTCATAATTCTTTGTTCAGGTGATGTCGTATTGCCTTTATTTTATTCAGTTCTTTAAAAGAGTAGACTGGTAGATGTGGATTGTATGGTTTATTTGTAGTGGGTTGTTCAAGCTCTCTAGTGATGAGACGTGAGGCGGCCTGGGAGCAATTTCGAGAAGGAAACCATGATCTCTTTGGTGTACCAAAAGGTGGCTGTGAGGATGGGGAGGAAAACTAATCTTGAAGATTTATCCATTCCATTGTGTTTTGAGTGGAGTCAGCTCATTTTTCTGGATTGTAGAGATTAGTGAGAATTCTTGATTTGAGTATGGGTGGTGTGACGGTGGGGGTTGCTGAACTTTCTAGTGTTGTGCAACTGAAGATTATTATGATTTGGAAGCCAATGTTGAGCACTATTTTGAGTGTAGTTTGTGAATTATGAGAGATTGCTCTTAGGCCTCGTTTGTTTTTACAGATGAGATGAGATGAGTTGAGATTAAAGTTAAAAGTTGAATAAAATATTGTTAGAATATATTTTTTTAAAATTATTTTTATTTTAAGATTTGAAAAAGTTGAATTGCTTATTTTATTTTGTGTGAGAATTTAGAAAAGTTATAATGATTAGATGAGATGAGACGAGTTTAGAGGAGTTGTAAAAACAAACGAGACCTTAAAGTTGAGGAACCTCATGGTCAAGGAAAGCCAAAAACCTACACATGGGACCATATGAAAATAAAGATGAGAAATAGTTTTTTCTTGTTGGTGGATTTGTACCAACATTTCCATATGAAAATAAAGAAGCATATTCGTTTGAATTTAATAATTTATCTATTCATATCAACCTCAATGAAAGGAATGTGCAAATTACAACTTGCTATCTTTTGGGGCTGAGTTCTTCAATTCAAGATGTGATGGGAGTTATTAGGCTCACAGATTTGGAGGATGCAAGGAAAATGCCTTGTTGTTTGAAACAAAGGATATTAAGGCTTGGGTTGAGAAGACTTTTAACACCTAGGGCTGCTAGTATTTCAAAAGCTGATCAAACAGCTTTGCATTGTGACAATGGTGAGGGATATTTCAACAATGATGGAATTTGAATTAATAGTGGTGTTGACCGAGTGGAGAAAGGGAAGGAAGTTTCTAGTATTAGTTGTCAAAAACTTTACTTTTTGTCATTCAATTGTGAAGAGAGGTCATTTGTTGTATGCATGTCCATAAAGAAGAGTTTACTTGGTTGATGAGGAGGAAGAAAAGACACATCAAAAACTCTACTTTTGGTCATTAAATGATGTGCCATCGGCCTATGGAAGGAGTTTGGTGGTTACAATTATTTTAGTAGCAACTATATTGAGGGATACAAAGGATTGTGAGGTCCGATATTTTTTGAATTTGGTGGATCTGCCACTTGTTGGTGGTGTGCACACTTGGTCCAATGATCGGGCCTGGTCTTGTTTGGACAGATTTTTGGTGCCTCCACATGGGATGCTCACTATTCTAACTTGCTCCAGAAGAGATTGGATAGAGTTTTTTTGATCATTTCCCTATCATATTGGATTGTGTGGGCATTCATGAGGGTAAAAGATATTTTAAGTTTGAAAATATGTAGTTGCAAGTTGATGGTTTTGTGGAAAAAGTTAGGTTATTGTGGTCTTCATATTTTTTAGAGGGCTAACCAATTGTTATACTAGTAGGGAAATTGAAAGCATTGAAGAGAGACTTGAAGATGTGGAATGCAGACATCTTTGGACATCTTGATAGTCAAAAAGGTCCTTTATGGAGGATTTACAGGTTTTGGAGGATAGGGAGGTGAGCACACTCCTCTTTCTAAGGAGGATTCTTGTAGGAAACTATTTATCATTACAGAGCTTGAAAAGGTATGTTTAATGGAAGAAATCTTGTGGAGACAAAAGTCATGCGCCTTTTGTTTGAAAGAAGGGGACTATTATATTAAAACTTTCCATTGAGTGGCTAATTCTCATCGTAGGAATAATGCTATTGAGATACTTCAAGTTGATGGACATGTTTGCTCTGACCATGATGTTATTAAGAGTCATTTTCAACTTCCATGAAGATCTCCTTTCTGAAAAATTCCCTTGGAGACCCAAACTTGATGGCTTGCCCTTTAGGACTATCAATCAATCAAGCTCTATTTGGTTGGAGAGACCTTTTGAGGTAGATGGGGTTTTTCAGGTGATTTGTGGGATGGCTAAGGATAAAGCCCTGGGTCTAGATGGGTTCTCTATGGCTCTTTATCATGATTGTTGGGATGTGGTTGGTGAGGATATTATGAAGGTTTTCATGAACTTTACACTTGCTAAATTTGAAAAAAGCATTAATGCATTTTGTATTGCTTTTATCTCTAAGAAAGTTGGGACAATGGAAGTGAATGATTTTCGACCTATTAGTCTCATTAATAAGGTGTATAAGATAATTTCAACGGTGTTTGCCAATTGTATGAGTGTTGTTATGAGTAGTATTATATGAAAATCTCAAAATGTTTTTGTGAAGGAGATGTACTCGGTTTTGATTGCCAATGAATGTTTGGATTGTTTTTTTTGATAGGTAAAAAGTTATATTTATAAAAATAGGCAAAGCCTAGGTATACAAGTAGTATACATGAGAAACACCTAATTAGAGTTAACAATAGAAAGTAGAAGGGCATGGATACTTTGTCTGTTACAAACTGTCCCCCCCCCCCCCCCCCCCCCCCCCCCCCCCCCCAAAAAAAAAAAACAAGGACTTAAAGAAGAAAACTTTTAGCTTATTTGTTATCCTCTCTTGATCTTCGAAGCTTCTAGCATTTCTTTTCCTCCAAATACACTAACACATACATATAGGAATCATTTATAGGTGGTTGTTATCTGTGAGTTACCATGAAGGCCTCTCCAGCTTGCGAGGAAATCTACCAATCTAAGAGGCATGACTCATGACAATCTGATTCTCATGAACAAATCATCCCACATGTTCCTAGCCACCTCACAGTATAAAAGCAGATGATCTATTGATTCCCCATGCTTCTTACACATACAACACCAATCCAACATGATTACCTGTCGTTTCTTCAAATTGTCTGTAGTGAGGATCTTATTCAAGGATACTGATCATACAAAGAAAGCTGCTTTTGAGGGAGCTTTCGTTTGCCATATGCTTTTCCACGGAAAACTAGTCATTCTAGGACTCGCTAACACTTGGTAAAATGATCTAACAGTGAAATTACCTTTCTTGGAATGACTCCATTGCATCTTATTCCCAGTGCCCCTTGGCATACTTATAGAGTACAATGCCGCAAAGAACTCAGTAATAGACTCCAACTCCTAATCTTGGGTTGCCCTAATGAAATCAATGTTCTATTAAAGGAAGCCATTTGAAAAGATCAGCAATCGTTGCATCCTTTTCTCTTGCAAGCTCAAAAATAGCAATGAAGGTGTCTCAGAGGCTATGATTATTACCACACCATTTGTTATATAAAAAACTGACACGAGAACCATTGCCCACCACAATGTGTTCATGTCCTTGAAATGTCTCCCAAAGTCTTCTAATATATTTCTACAATCCCACTCCATGTGTGCCTCATACCTCATTTGAGCACCATCTTCCCCAAGTTTCTCCAAATTGCAAATCTATAATAGACTTCCATAGGGCCTCCCTTTTATGTTGGTACCTCCACAGCCATTTACCCAAGAGGGCTTGATTGAATTTTATCAAGTGGCGGATCCCCAATCCTCCCCTAGAAATTGGAGTACAAACTATTGACCAATTAATTAGATGAAATTTGAACTCTTCCCCCAGGCTACTCCACAGGAAATCTCTTTGTAGCTTCTCAATACGGTTAGCTACCTTTGAAGGAAGCGGGAACAAGGACAAAAATAGGTGGGTAGATTTGAAAGAGTGCTTTTAATGAAAGTCAGTCTATCTCCTTTCGATAAATATAACCTTTTCCAAAAAGCCAATCTGCGCTCCACCTTTTCGACCACGTCATTCCAAATCCTTATCGATTTGAAAAAAGTACCCAATGGTAATCCAAGATACTTTATAGGTAAAGATGATAACTTGCAACCCAAGAATGTAGTTAAGTTCTCTGCATCGTGGATAGCCCCCACTGGCACTAATTCAAACTTTGAAAGGTTGATACTTAATCTTGATACAACTGCAAAACAAAGGAGTAGTGCCCTCAAGGCTTGAAGTGTCCAAGATATGCCTCACAAAAAATGAGTGTTATCAGAAAAGAGCAAGTGAGATGTATTGAGATTGCCATTCCACCAAAAAACCATGGAGTAACCCACTTTCCACTAGACTCTCAATAATCTTACCAAAAGCTTCCATAACAAATAAAAAAAGTAAAGGAGATAGTGGATCCCCCTGTCTCAAGCCACGGGAGGAGTTAAAGAAACCCATCAGTGAGCCATTTACCAAGATAGAGAAACGAACTAAAGAGATGCTGAATTTCACCCATTTTTGCCATCTTCCCCCAAAACCACATCTTTCAAGTAAGTAGAGTAAGAATTGCCAATTGACATGGTCATATGGTTTCTCCATGTCTAACTTACTAAGTAACCTAAGTTCTCTAGACTTAAGTCATCTATCTAAATAAGCACCGAATCAAGTATTTGTCTATCTTTGACGAAAGCATTTTAGATATGGAGAATGCTAATGCCCATGTTAATTGGGGTTTTTTATTACTTACTTGAGAGGTGTGGTTTTGGGGATAGATGGATTTCATGGATTAGGCATTGCGTATCTATTGTCCATTATACGGTTTTGGTGAATGGTGCACTGGAGGGATTTTTTAACAGCTTTACGGGATTAAGATAGGGGATGCCCTCTCCTCTTTTCTATTTGTCATTGTTATGGTCACACTAAGTCGCATGTTGGGAGTGGCTGTTAATGGATATTTTCTTGTTGGTTTTTTAGTGGGAGGTGTTAATATATCTCACTTTCTCTTAGATTATATACTTCACTTTTTTGTGAGCCCGGAAAATGGTGATATGCAATATTTGAGGGTTGTAATACTTTGCTTTGAAACTGTTTTGGGCTTGAAGGTGAATCTCTCAAAGTCTAAAATGGTTCTTGTGGGTATGGTGAACAATATTTAGGGTTTCGCAAATATCTTGGGCTATAAGGTTGCCTTGCTGCCCTTGAAATACCTTGGTCTTCTATGGGGGGGCTGCTTTGATGGCAAAATCTATTTGGGAGGGTGTGTTAGAAAAATTGATAGAAGATTAGCAAGTTGGAAACCAATCTATTTATCAAAGGGTGGGAGATTAAGGGCATGATTGAGTAATTTGATGTGATGAGAATTTTGCAAATAGTAATGAAATTGTTTGAATTAAGTTGCTTTATTGGATTTTGAGAAAAGAAAGAGAAAAAGTTAAATAAGAATGCTATAAAATTAAAATATTATCTGCATATTATTATTTAATATTATTTTTGTTTTGAAATATGAAAATGTAGTATTTATTTTTTGTGTTTTTTTTTTAAGTTTGAAAAAATTGTAATGATTAGGTAATGATTGGATGAAAAAGTTAAAAATTTGAAATTGAAAAATATTTTATGTTTGAGTGAGATGTCTGGAAAGAAAATTATGAAAAATTTTGAGACTAGTCATCTCATTTAAATGCCCAAACATAGCCTACTCATCAAGATTCAAGAGCACTTTATCTAACCTCCCTCATATTTCCTTTCTCTATTTCTGTTGCCTACAGGTGTGGTCTCTCATATTAAGAAAACTTTTTGTAATTTGTGGAGGAAACAAAGTTTCATCTTGTTGGTTGGGATAAAGTTTGTTCCACGATATCTTGTGGTGGTTTGGGGGTGCGTAATTCGAGGGTCTTCAACAAAGTACTTTTTGGAAAATGGTTGTGGGGATATCATCAAGAAGGGGAGGGTTTGTGGAGAGAAGGTAGATTCAAAATATGTGAGTATTACAGGGGCTGGTGTTCTAATGAAGTTAAGGGGGCATATGATGTGAGATTGTGGAAAAATATTCGCTTTGGATGGGGGAGATTCTCCAAATTTTTCAGATTTGTTGTTGGAAGAGGTCATTGTGTTTATTTTTGGCATGATTTTTGGTGTGGTGAAAGGGCTCTTAAGCATGTTTTTCCCATGCTCTACCAGATTTCTAGGGACAGAGGCATGGTGGCTGATTTATTGGTGTTTTCCAATGGTTGTCCATTGGAATGTTAGTTTTTTGAAAGCGGCTCATGATTGGGAATTGGAAATGTTTGCTGATTTTTTTGACTCATTGTATGCTATGTCGTTTGGCAATCTGTTGGAGGATAGGATGATTTAGACTCTTGGTGGAAATAAAAGTTCTCGGTGCGTTACTTTTATAATGCCCTCTTGGGATTCTCTAGTGATCATTGTTTTCCTTGAAAGGCTATTTGGAATTCTAAGGTACCTCCTAAGATTGATTTCTTTATATGGACTGCATCTCTTGGGAAAATTCTCACCTTTGACAATTTAAAGAAACGTGGTCTTATCATTATGGATTGGTGCTTTTTGTGCAAGGAAAATGGGGAATCATTGGATATCTTTCGTTACATTGTGGAGTGGTCCGATGTTTATGAAACAAGATCCTTAATTGGATCAGGTTGGCATGGGTTATGCCTGTAAGAGTTATGGGTATTTTGAAGTGCTAGACAAGTATTAGGAGAAATGTCCACATTACTGCTGTGTGGATAATGATTCCTCATTGTATTATATGGTGTTTGTGGATGGAGAGAAACAAGAGGTGCTTTGAAGATAGCGAACATTCTTTGGATGAGCTAAAGAGTTCTTTTATAGTACTTTATTTTCTTGGGCTTCGGCCATTACTTGTAATCAGGACAATTTTCGTGATATGTCTCTCATTAGTGCTTAGTGGTACTTAGGCATATTTGATGTATACTCCCTATGTACTTGAACTTTTCCTTTTTCTATCAATAAAATTTACTTTTACTTATAAAAAAAATATTTTTTGAACAAATTGTCAAGATTAGGATTTTGAGAGCAAATAATGGGTAATTCAAAACTCTTATCCTACCCTCTTACCATAGCACCATATATAAATTAGCTTGTGTTTTACATTTATACCCATATGGAGTATACTTATTATAATAATGCCATCGAACATTCTTCAAGCTGGAGCATATATGTCATTTAAACTCAGTTTAGAACAAATAAACTATTAAATGACTTGGTAGATACATTTGTAAGTTGCTCTATAGACTTCACAAAAGGTGAGGAAATATCACCAATAAGTATCTTATCTCAGAAGAAATGACAATCAATCTCTATATGTTTAATCCTGTTGTGAAATACTTGATTAGAGGTAATATGTAATGTAGATTGATTATCACAAAGCAACTAGAGAAGAGTAAAGAAAGCATTGTAATCGTGTCAATGCACTAGTAATATGAGCATTGCCCCGTACTCAGCTTCTGCACTAGAATGAGCTACTATTATTTGTTTCTTACTCTTTCATGTAACTAAATTACCTCCCATAAAGGTATACCACCCAGTAGTATATCTTGTATTTGAAGGAAAGCTTAGCCAATCAACATCAGAAAAAGCTTCCACTCAAAGATGTCCATTCAATCTATATAGCAATCTAAGCCCAAGAGCTCACTTACCATAGCAAAGAATATGAATTAAGCATTCCAATGTGAGACACTAGCAGAGCTTCCAAGAATTGACTCGCTACAATCACTACATAAGAAATGTTAGGTGTGATGATAGTAATAGAATTCGACTTTCCAACAAGTCAACGTGCCTGATTGGATCTTCAAACAAATCTCCCTTATCTTTAAAGAGCTTATGATTATAATCTATAGGAGTATCAATAGGTTGAGCACCCAATAACCCAGTTTCTTCCAATAAGTCAAGTACATACTTTGTCTGAGATAGACTAGTACCTTTTTTAGACTTGCTAACCTCAACCCTCTAAGATATACTTGTGGTCAATACATTCTCACAAATGGCGCATTTGATTTGTTTTTCAAGGAAATTGTTAATCTTCATGGAATTCCTTGTTTTATTGTGTCAGACTGAGATCTGAAGTTTATGAGACACTTTTGGTGTTCGTTATGGAGAAGATTGGGTACACAATTGGAAGTATTCTAACACATATCACCCTTAGATGGATGACCAAATTGAAGCTATAAATAGAAGATTGTGTGAAGAATTATGAAGAATACTTCCTCGACCAAATGTTTACTTGTAATAATACAATGAATATGACCACTTAGAAGACTTCTTTTGAGGCTGTCTATGATTATGAACGACAGCATTTGCTATGTCTTGGTCCATTACCCCAAGAAACGGGGTGAGTGAAGATGGAGAAGCCTTTGCAGAACATTTGAGTTGCTTTTGTGATATGTGTGCCCATTGTAACAAGCATCAAAATGGATGGGGAGATAGCTAATAAACACTGGTGTTTCAAAAGAGTTTGAAGGCACCTACCAAAAACTAGGCAGGAAGGTTTGGCTCGTGTAAGGTGTTAAAGAATATAGCACTAATTCCTACATCATAGAGCTGCTCAATGACCTAGCAATTACTCTGACATCTAATGTTGCAGGTTTGTGCTTTGATGAGTTCAAAGGTAACGGTGAATCAGCTCCAACTATTTTGAAACTACTTCCTACGAAGCTTCTCAAAGTTGAAGATATTCTAAACATAAGAGAGGCCAATTCACTACAAAGAAATTTGTAGTAGCAGTTGGGGATCAATTGGTTGAGAAATCCTATTGGAAGTACATGAATCTCTAGCCACTTTAAAGTCGGACTTACGTTCCCACCCACCTAAAAAGGTTCATGCGTGTTCATTAAAGTTGTTGGCCTAATCTTGTTTAGTTCTTATTGGAAGTCAAGTAATGTTTGTTTTATTTTATTTGAGTCTTCTAAAATGGTCATGTGATGTGAGCTACTTAAGTTGGGATAATAAAGTCCTTAAAATCATAAGGACAACACTAGGTTTATGTATTAGCTACAAAGGACTGGTTTTGATATCACTGCTCTAATCAAATGACTAAGGGGACGTTTGGACACAGAGATAGGGCATAGAGTTTTAAAATTCTCAAAACTTCTAATAATTTCATTATTAAACATCACTCAAACACAAAATACTTTTCAATTTTAAATCTTCAACTTTTTCATCTAATCATTGTCCAAACACAAACCGATACAATTTTTACAAAATCTAAAACAAAATACAAAAATCAATACAACTTTACAAACTTCAAGAAAAAAATAATATTAAAAAATTACATTCAAATAATTTATTAACTTTATAACATTTTTATTCAATTTTTTCTTTTCTTTCCCAAAACTCAATAAAATATTTTAACCCAAACTATTTCATTACTATTCACAAAATTTTGAGATACTAAGGGTTAGTTTGGTTACACAAAATCAAACTATCTCATCTCATATAATCATTATAATTTTTTCAAATTTCCGCACAAAATATAATAAACAATTCAATTTTTTCAAATTCCAAAACAAAAATTATATTATAATAATATTTTATTCAACTTTTAACAAAACATCTCATTTCATTTCATCTGAACTGCATAACCAAACGAGGCCTAAGTGTCCAACTAAGCCCTAATTGATTGCTTAAAGATAATGATACTCTAGTCCACCTCTTTGTTTGAAAACAAGAGAGGTTAAGATGAAGCAACATAACACGCGCATACTACTTATGACATATTCTATCATTTTCAGCTGCTATGACCTTTGTAACCCCCTATTTTTCTCCTCTTCTATTGCCTTCTCAATTTTCTATCATATTTCTTCTAAAATCATAAAATTGGCCCCTGTTTAACACCTTAAACCATAGCTCAAAAACACTATTCGTTTCTGATTGATTCAAATGAGGCAATTTTATTGGTTAAAAACCAAATTGATTTGGGTGCATATTTTTATTTGCCCACAAAGCAGTTCAATCAACTGATTTACGCCCAATCAAATCAATCCTTATCTAATTCCAATTCAGCACCAATTTTTTGAGCCTTGCTTGAACCCAACAATTGTTCCAAATACTGAGAATACACTTGAAATTGAAATATGGATAGCATTTTTTACAATTATGTGTGGTATTCTTGAACCTTGAACAAAAAGTCAATCTCACTATCAACTTTGCTAAGAGTTCTAAATCGAATGAGGGATATACAGAACTTGATGAAAGACAAAGGCTTGAAAAAATAAACTGTTCCTCTTCTCTCAAGGCTTCAAACTGCTAGATTAAGACTGCTATAAAAGATAAGTACGTCTCTTTACTTGGCCACTGGCCCTCTTTTTAAAAAACTTGAGTTCGATCTCAAAAAAATTGAAGCATAACTCTTTGCTTGTTCTACTCTTCCTCTTTTGGCCTTCCTTGTTGAAGTCTCTTGGGTGTCTACTGCAGATCTTATTAGTCTCATGATGAAGAGAAGTCTTTGCGATCTCCCCACTTAGTAAACCATTGGGAGCTCTGAGTGGTTTACCCAGCAAATTTAGTTGCGACGATGCCTTTACATCTAAACTATGCAATGTAGTAATCTAATGAATACACTTGATATATAGACCGATGAAATAAATTATAGTTTATGCAAGGTATTACATCTTCATGAAGTGTACTAATCATTGTTTATGGGTTGCTATACAAAAGTGATTCTTTCAATGCACTCATTAACACTGGCAGGAAATGGAATAGTTTAGTAAAAATCAATGTTTACTTGCTCTTGTTGTGACGTATGAAAACAATTGCTATTATTAGATGTGTTTCCATGGGCATAACTTTATGTTTATGAATTTGTTAATTTTTGTTTTCTGTACCTATCAAAACAAGTGACTTTATTTTATTTTGTGTTCTGTTTAGTCATGCATAAAGGTCGCACTAGACTTTGTCTCACCTGAAAATGTTGGTGAGTGCATACGTTTGACAGAGGAATTCCGTACACTTCCCCTTAATCATAGGGCCAAGGAGGACAAGTTGGAGGTATGTGATTGTTTGTACCTTTATTATGTGATCTCAAATGTTTGGATAACATTTCATGTAGGGTGGCATGTTTGCATTATGCTGCAAATGATAAGGCATTTAGTTTGTAGAGCTATAAATTATCTGACTGCTCAATTAGTTTTTTTTTTGCATAACTTTAACTTACTGATTGCATAGTACTTCTTGATTACTGTTTCCATCACAATTATCCTATCCCACTGCTCCAATGCAATCCATTACCTCTTCATCTTCTCTCACCTCATCGTGATCTAACTGCAGATGCATTGCACCATAAAACACCATTTTCTCTTCCAAGACTCTACTGCTGATTATTCTACCTGCACTAATTTACACACACTTTTGTGTCCTCAATGCATGGTACCTATCTTATTTCCGTGAACTTGTGCTTAGTTGATTGTGATATATGATTATTTGGATCGGCATTAACTTCAATTTAATCCTGGTGCGTGCTCATTGTAGTTGGATTGACTGAAATTGCTTGCAGCTAGGCATTTGTGATATGGCATATGATGTATAATACGAAATGGTTTCATTGTAAAAACTTTATTACAAATCGTGTTTGTAAGGTTTTTATTGCTACTCTGCTTGGAACAGGTGAAGAAAATGACTGTTCATGCTCTGAGCCAGGTTGTTGAAAGTTTAGAGCAGAAGCCAAGGTTAGTCAACTTTTATAAATTGATTAATTCTCTAAGTTTGCCTGCCACTCTTTTTGCTAGATCTGTAGGTGTTTTTAGTGCATAATTCTTTTGATTTTTATCTGTAGTTCTGACAACCTTGCTTTCATTAATGTGGTCGTACCTAACAAACTTATAATGCTGCTTTTTTGATTAATTGTTTCTTAAAAATTGAGTTGTAAATTTGTAATTGTATTTCTTGATTTAGTTATGTTCTATTATTATCTCTCTCTCTCTTTCTCTCTCTGCATCCTGTATTTGTATCCATTTTATACTTTTTTTCCTAGCAAAGGGATCATTAATGCCCTTGAAAGCGTAGCAAAGATGGTTGAATCATTATCATGAATCTTGGCATGGGCATATAAAATGTTCTAGTGTTTGCATGCAGTTAAGAGGTGAATCCACATGTCAATTCTTCATTCTTGCCCTTGCTATCCGCAACATTCAAATAATTATGTGCATGATGTCTTGCTATATTTTAAGGTAGCTTTATATTTTCTGTGTGCATGCCCAAATTTTGTTGGTGAAAGCAGGTAGCTTGTCAGGTTTCAATATCATATGAAACAACCCAATGAATTTCAAGTTTTGATGTGGGTCGAGTTTGTATGGTTAAAAGCCTGCCCCTTTTATTCTGTTTATATGCAGGTTCATTCATACATTAAACTATGTTTTTGTATTTTAATCATAACCGTCTGAATTATTGTCTTGAAGGCTTTCAGTCATGCAGTGCAGTCTCTTGTGCTGTGTTGCAAGTACAGATTTTATCTGAAGTAACAAGATGTATTTTTAATACTCAAATTTCAGGTGACTTTTCTGCCTCGAGATTCAGAACTTGTTCAACTTCATTGGTCAAAAACGGAAGTGTCGTGCTGCTTTGCATGCTCAATTTTCAGATGACTATTTTCTGCCTCAAGATTCAGAGTTCGTTCAACTTCATTGGTGAATATCTTTTTGGTGAAAACAAAGTGTCCCAGTGTTTTTATAAATGCGGCTGAACCATTCGTACTAATCACGGTATAATGCCATCTGTATTTTGGTATTATACCAGCTGCATGCTTTTTGTCAAGGCCTTGTTTGCTATCCTCCATACCCCAGTTATCTCTTTCTTTTGCCTGTGATCATGAGATTATAATTCTACCATGATCGAGAGTTCAAGGTATCGATGGAAAGGCTGGGTGCTTGTTTGCAGCAATATTGTTTTTGAAAAATTAGGAGTTATCACTTGATGAGATGAATGTCATGGTAGTAGAGGCATTTTGATTTTAATATCATTCTCGATTCGTAATTACTAGTCGTAGATACACGCGTGGTGATGCATGGAAATGTTTTATAAAGGGAAAATAGGAAAAGACTTGGCCTTAATTCAAGTTTTTGGAGCCTTGATTTCTTCAAACAACTGCTATAACTATGGATATTTGATGATGTTAGGTGTAGCTAGTGAAAAATTATGTAGATCAAGGGTCAGTGGAGGATGGTATAGTTAAAATGGAGAGGGAGGTCGGCTAGCCCTTCAAATTTGCCTATATTATGTTGATATAATTATTTTCTTATTTTAGGAACCAAACATACTAAAAGCATTTCCATCCGATGTCCTAAATCACTGTTATTCCCAAATTATGGGAAAAAATTTAGGGAACTCCTCCCATCCCATTCCTTATTTTAGGGGAGTTACAATGATTCCCCATATGTGGGGAACTACTGTATATTCCCAAAAGCTCTCTCCCATCTCCTTCGTTTGTTGGTCCCATGTGTTCTCTCCCTCTCCACTCTTTGTTACTCTTTTCGACGTTTCTCTCTGTCACACCGTAGCCACCATTGACGGTGGTTTCTTTTCATCGGCCCAAATATATGTAAGTATTTCTCACTCTCCCACTACTATTTTACTCACTGAAGCCCCCCACTTAGGGCTGGATTTTGTAGTCTCCACATCACGATTTGCATCTCCTATGGTTTGAATCCAATGCATATGACAACTGTATTTTATCTCCTTACCTTTGGCTTTCGAAATCTATGATTTTTTAGACTTAGACTTACGATAATTCTCTAGGGTTTGGCATTTCAGTTCAATCTGTTGTGAATAATGATTTTGAAAGGCCATGGCTTATGATTTGTGTTACTTTTTAACTTGTTAGAGCTATGCATCTTTTGGGGTTTTTCTTTTTGAATCCGAGTGCTTGGCATTTTGATTAATTGTTTGTGATTCGAGGGGTTGTTGGTTATTCACTGTGCTTGGCATTTCGAAATCTTCTTTGTGATTTTGGGGCTGTTAGTTAAATACTGTGCTTGGCATTTTGAAATCTTGTACGTGATCTTGGGGTTGTTGGTTATGATTTGTGCTTGGTATTTTGAAATCTAGTTTGTGATTTTGAGGCTATTGGTTATGATTTGTGTTTGGCATTTTAAAATCTAGTTTCTAATTTTGGAGTTGTTGGTTATTTATTGTGCTTGCCGTTTTGAAATCCAATAGGTGATTTTGAGAAATCCCATATTTGTATAATTTGCTGATTTGAGACATTAACTTGAGATGATGTTTGAGGAGTGTTGGGTTAGATATGACTTGCTGTGAGCAATTTTGATAAATTGCTTATTGTTGATCTTGCAAATGAAATTTAAAACACAGGGGGACTTCTTGAGAACATCTCCATAAGCATTTCCTAGTTGTTTGCTTGGCATGATCTTGGGATGAAATTTTCCTATGAGCAATTTTATAGCTATTTGCTTGAATACATCTTTGGACAACAAGTTTAGTCATTTGAATGATGAGGTTTATATATCTTATTTGAACAATATTCTCATGAAAACAAGCAATTTTGTTATATTAAATTGACATTTTGTTTTGGGAGGTTTAGAGTAGAGCATGCAATTGACCTTTGTCACATTGACATTTTATTATGTTTACTGTTATTATTATTATTATTTTTTGGCAAGACTTGTCGTACTTCTCTATTACTTGTGAGCTGTTGGTTACTTGTTTGCTTGGTATGGACTTATTAACACATGCTTTTATGCATCAGTTTGTTTATGATATCATTATTAATTATTATTGAACATCTCACAATTGTATTTGGTGGTATCTCTTCTATTGATAGCATGAACTTACTTGATCATGGTTTCAATTACTTAGTTTGGACTAAAGAAGCTATTGTTATATTGATGTATCCAATACCTTTGTATGCATTCATACACTGTTTTGTACTGATTTAAAATTGTATAGGGCTGTGATAATAGTTTAAGTGACTCCTTGGGAGTGGGTAATTTCACAAGTGTTTTTAATGGGGCTCAATCGAAAGTGGTAGTGTAATTTGAACTCGGATGGCCACCAACCTTTTTGTGATCATTTTCACAAAAGACAACCAAAGTTTTTTGGTTTTGCAGCCATTATCTTAGTTGAGCTCCTATCTTACACATGATGTAAATTTTGTAAGTCATTCGGAGTCACATTTAAAACATAAAACTGTTTAGGGAAGTGGATGTGAATGCCCTTATTTTTTATTTTGTAAATTGATTAGAGATAGATTTGAGTTCTCTACACCCTTGATTGTGATGACGTGTAATCCTTGTGAGGACATTTGGCACACACCTCTATGGCATGGTATTCCAAATGGCCAATAAATAGTGGTAAGCGGTTGTTGCAGCCATGCGAGGGAGGATGCTAAGTGTGGTCAAGTTATCATAGGACTTCCTGAGCCGACTATTTAAATCACTTGCAAATATTGTTGGGTACTTAATTGTTTAACATGTGTACTTATTCTTCTGTGTTTACAATTTTTTAGAGATGGATTTATAAAAGCACGAAAATATGTTCTTCACCAGCTTCCTTACTTAGGAGCCTGAAATTGACCACATTTATGCTGGTCAAGGTGAATAATCTCTCGTAACTTTAGATGACTCTCCACCCCCACCCTAAGTAGAGCTTCCATCTCAAAGAAAATCAATCAGAGGTGCAAACTTCACTCTCAAAGAAGACAAGTTACTTGTCTCCGTATGGTTGAATAGTAACATTAATGCCATCCTGGGAATAGACCAAAAATACACCAAACTTTAGAAAAAAGTTAGTCAATACTTCAATGAGTATAAAAAAGTACAAATGAGCGTAATATTGGGTTCTTAATATATCGGTGGTTTGCTATTCAAAAGGTGACTAACAAATTTTGTATTAAATTCGTCCAAGTTGAAGGGTTGAATCAAAGAGGTATGATTGAGCAAAAAAAGGTATAATCATCCATTTTTATATTATTTTTAGCACTTAATTATGATATTTATGTGTTATGTTTTCTTTATCTTTAATGGGTGGTTAATTATTTAATTTTATGCTTGAATTGGAAGTTTGACAAAGCGAAGATCACGTACCAATTACTTGAGGAAATATCATTTTAGTTCTAGCATTGTTGGCAGCTGTTGAAAGATCAGCCGAAATGGATTCAGCGTTGCACAAGGGATGGGATGAAGTGAAGATGTCCTCGACATATTCACCTACCTCAGCAGTTACACTTGATTCACCTATGCATTCAGTTGGTGGTACAGAGGTGGAGAATGTAATGAATAATAATGTCATTGAATTGGATAGGTTAATGAGAAGAAAAATTGAGAAAGTAAAATGCAAGGGCCAAGGCAGGGTATCAAATGAGCTTGTGATTTGATATATGATCGAGGAGTCACATGCTTAGGCAAAAGAATTTTTTCGACTTAAGGTCGAGAAGATGGTATATGATCGAGCAATGGAGGGAAATATAAGTAGACAAGAAGACGAGAGATTGAGATTGGAGGCGGAGAAAATGGAAATCGCCCATTGGGAGAAAGAGGAGAGCATAATGTTGCTCGATGTGAGTACGTTGCCTGGAGTTCAGTGGTTATATTTCCAGTAACTTCAAAGGGAGATATTAGCGATATGCAATGCATTAGAAAATTGAGACTAGATTTTTTTTGTAACTTATTTTTTTATTTAGTATTCAGACATTTGTATTTTATGCTTGGCACATTAGTATAACTTGCTTGACTATTAAGATTGATGTTGAGGGGTTTTTTGAAGGACTTTGACAAGTTTGTTGTATTTTATAATTTGTACGTTAGCAAGTATTTATTGAGAAGATAGAAAAAGGTGATCATTGAATCTGAGTCTAACATGGATATATGTTGCTTGATTATAGTTTGACATTACAAATCTTTAAACTATTATAGATAATGAAAATGTTACAGTAACAATCAACATGTTGAAGAAAACATGTTTTTTGGAATAGAAATTGTGGAAACAGGAATACTTGGTCACTACTAATGAGAAGATAGAGAATCCAACAGAACCTTTTCTTCCATTGTTGGGAATAAATTTGTCATTGATGTTCAATTAAATCTGCTTATAATTGATGATGTGATGGGATATCTCTAATTTCATGATGGCACTGAATGAAGTTAATAAATTTATTTGTTGGATTGCGTGACAGTTTTACCTTGACTATCATCACGTTCGTCCTCAATGATCATGTTATGTAGAATAACACATGTTTTCATTATATTTGTTAGCTCATTGACTTTGAAAAATTGGGAAGGTTCACGAACGATTGCAGATAGTTGTTGAAGTACCCCGAAGACACTCTTGACATCTTTTCTTGCAGATTCTTATGCTGCAGCAAAGTTTTTCTTGTTATTTTTTTGGAGTAATGGAATCGTCTTCACAAACGTAACCACTTGGGATAAATATCATCGGCAAGGTAGTACCCTATAGTGTAGTCGTTGCCATTTATTATGTAATTGACTAGAGGAGCACTCCCTTGGGCAAGTTCAGTGAAAATAAAGATCTATCTAGCACATTAATATCATTATATGAATCGGCCATACTAAAAAATGCATGACATTTCCAAAGATCATATAAAGTAACTTCTTCTAAAATAATAGTTGGTTCACAGATGTGGCCAGAGTACATACATTTTCAAGCAGCGGGACAATTTTTTCACTTCCAACGCATGCAATCAATGCTTCCCAGCATTCCTAGGAATCTCCATTGTTCACCAACCGCAATCAATCGAGCAATATCATTAGCATTTGGAAACCGCAAATATTAATCTGAAAAAATAGTTACGATTGTCTCACATAATTTTTTGAGACTTTCCATTGCGGTGCTTTCTCCAATACGTATGTATTCATCCATAAAATTTTCAGTAACCCCATACACCAGCATTCTGTTATCTTTTGCATAGAAAATAAATCAAGTCTTCTGGCATTATCTCTTCTTTGGATGAAGTAGGCTTCGTAAGCCTCTACCTCATTTAGAATATAGAAAAATAGGAGACTACTCATTTGAAATAGATTGGGGGGATATACTGGATTTTCTGCGAAATAGTCATGGAAAAGACGCTTGTGCCCTTGAATATGATCACTCCGAATAAACTTATGACGTTGACGATTGCCACGATGTCTCGATGACTCTCCATCAACCTTGGCATTAAGAACATTATCTAACTCTTCATCAGATGATAAGTACATGAACAATTTGTGAAAAAAAGAATGAGACATTTGATGAAGGAAATTGAATATGAGATTTGGATTTTTGAAAATGTGAATGCAAGTAGAAGGCGTATTTATAGAAGAAAAAATTATCGTTACATATAAGACAGAAAATGTTACCGTTGGAGAAAAGACAAAAAAAGTTATCGTTGGAGAAATGACAAAGTATGTTATCATTGGAGGCAGGAATTCAAGATGTTACCTTTGTACTATTTTACAAAAAAAATTATCATCAATACGCGGATATGTATTACCATCATATGAAAATGAAAAAAATGTTACTGTTAGGCAAATGCAAATAAAATATTACTCAAGTATATACGGACAAAATCATATTAAAAAATACCATCATGTTGGAAAATGCACATAGTAAAAAAAATTATTATTTTTAATACCAATGTTGGATTGAAAAATAATACTATATATGGGAAAAACAATCGTAGAAGTATTTATAAAATGTGGTATTTGAAAAGAAGAGTATAAGACAAAAGAGTTAGTGGTTAAGAATGGAAATGGAAGTGAGAGAAAAAAGTAATAAAAAAATAATAGAAGAATATTATTTTAATAGAATAGAAAAAGGATAAAGAATGAGATGTAGAAATTTTTTTGAAAATAAGTAAAATTTAGAATAAAATTATAGAGAGTTTCCTTTTTAGTTTAAGTTTACGAAAAAATTTAGGAAACCTAATGAAAATGCTATAACAAATTTGGAAATCTAAACATTCAGAAGATATCCATATGTGCAACATGATAGCTAAGCGAAGGTTTGTTTCAAGTGGTTAAAATAAAGAAATGTCCTTAAGGCCTCGTTTGTTTTCGGAGATGAGATGAGATGAATTGTTTATTTTATTTTGTATTGAAATTTGAAAAAGTTGTAATGATTAGGTGAGAGAAGATGAGATGAATTTGAAAAAGTTGAATTATTTATTTTATTTTGTATTGGAATTGGGAAAAGTATAATGATGAAATTGAGATGAGATGAGAGTTTTCTGAAAACAAACCAGGCCTAAGTTTGAGCCTTCTCTTAGAGATATTTAGCTTCAATGGAAGACCTAATATTGGGGAGCTTAAAAGGTAAAAAAAATGAGTGAATAAAGAGGTATTAATTTGCACAGTCAAGGTCCAAGAGTATTAATCTGCATGTGGAATATAAGGCCGAAGAAGCTTAATGTGGGCGAGATCTACTCATCATCCTCATACACCATATTCCACATTTTTTTATTTTTTTTATTTTTTTAAAATGGTTTTTGATTTTATTCTTCTTAAAATTATTAAATTCTTCTATTCATCATCTATATATCACATATTTGCTAAGACAAAAATAAATAAATAAAATTATGGTGTGTGAGGATGATGAATATAATTTTTCTTAAATTAAGTCAAACTTCTTATTCCAAATTTTGTAAGTTGAAAATAGATTTAACACTTTTGAGACTATCAGAACCCTTTGTAGCGAAGAACTCGCAACTCATTAGGAGTATTTTACGTGCATCAACACAAAAGTGCTACACAATCACTTCAATGTTTGTTTTACTTCAGAACATTTTTCCAATACCATCTTTGCGAGGAATGTCTTCATCGAGATCCATTCGACGCCAATTACCCAACGATGTGCCCATCTGCTCAACTTTGTCAAACAAACCCAGTAGTCCACCCGTATGTATGAAGAGGATCTTTCTCCCTTCCCACTTCTTTGGATTCTCAGCCATGTCTTTCATCATCCCATAAGCAGCTTTCCCACTAAAAAGAATGCACAATCAAAAAAAGGGAAAATATGGTCTAAACCAACTATGCTTACTCACAATGGAAATATCAATGATAACAACAATAATCTTGTTTCATTCAGAATTGAAACAGTCGAGATATGTTTGTCAAATTGTGGCAGTAAATTTCCTTTTGTTGTCAAAATTTCCCATCTTATCTTTCGGGTCACACATATAACCTTAAACCAAAAGGTTCACTGCAAATACACCTGAACGAAATTATATATACTATATGTGAAGATAATACATAGAATATGCTCTTCCACCTATCAAGACATGAACCTTATCTTTATCTAGATATGAACAATTGCAAAACATATTACTCATACCTATATACTGGATCAAGGACAACACCAGTGGCTGCAGCAACTTCCCTAACGAATTTAAGCTCCTCAGAGGTGTTAATTGCATAGCCAAGACCTTTGGCCTGAAGGAAGATAAGAATCCAATTACTTCTTTTTATAATCAATTGAATGGCATCCTCAGCCTGATTAAGGAAGTAGATAAAATTTCTCTCAATCATGTGTGTGCCTGCACATGTGGGTCCAATAAAAAACCATGGAAGACATGTTGTGATTTCCGAATCCAATGTGTGCGTGTAACTTGTCAATAGGAAAAAAGAAAAAGGATACACTATTTCAGTGTTAATTTCCCTATTAACTAGAAAAAAGAGATTTGTACGAGGCTTAATATAAACTGCAGAGGTAAGAATGCAAGAACATACCTAAAAGTGTAAGCATATGTGTGTCCCACATACCCTCACTAAGGGCTTGTTTGGAAATAGATCCCATCTCAAGATTCTCATCCCATCTCATTCCCAAACATAATTCAAATATAAAATTTTCAAATTAATCATTACAATTTTTTCAAACTAATCATTACAACTTTCCTAAACTTTCAAACAAAAACTAAAAAAAAAATCAACCTTTTCAAATCCCCAAATGAAAATTATATTATAAAATTATATTCTAATAATATTTTAATTTTATAATATTTTTTACTCAACTTTTTCTCTCATTTCCCAAAATCCAAAAAATACTCAACTCAAAGTATATTACTACTATTCACAAACTATCTTACTACTATTCACAAAATTATCATCTCATTTCTCTCCCCAACCCAATCCTAAACCTTACAACCACCCACCCTCATTACATTTGTTAGTAGCACTGTTCATACGGGCCGGATTTTTTCCCGGCCCGGTCCGGAACCCGGAAAACCGGATTCCGGTTCCGGGTTTCGGCCCGGATCAAATCCGGGCCGAAATCCGGATTTAAAAACCCGGACCAATCTGGTCCGGGTACCGGATTTTAAAATCCGGTACCCGGGTCTTTAAAAGAAATATTTGCTTTTCGTTACCTGATTGACGAAGTAAGGGTATATATGTAAATACAAAAACAAAATAAGGTTATATATGTAATTCAGCACTGTATATATATATATGTAGAATTGTCAAAACATTCATCACCAAAACCCTACTCTACGCCGCAGCGGACCTCTGCGTCTCTCACAGAAGGTTTTGCTCGCTTGTTTGGGTTTTTCATCTCTTGGGCTGGTGTTTTTTAGTTGGGTTTCTCTTTCGTTTTTCTTCTCTTGATGGGTTGAGTTCAGAGGACATAAAAAACAAATACTAAAGTAGAAGAACAGGACCCCCCAGATCCTGTTTGGCGACTTCTTTTTCTTTTCACTCATGAAGAGATCACTTGGCCAACTGCAGGTTTTCAATCACTGCAGGTTTTCAATTAAGAGTCCATTGATTAACTCCTTACTTTCATTGTTGTATTTCTAGGATTCAGACATGACTTTAATTCTCAGTGTTTTTCATTGATGCAGAGGAACACAGTCCAAGAAACAACCATGTCTATAGGAGGAAGTTCCAGTCCATGTTGGGACGGCTTAGACGAAGAAGGTTGTGTAGAAGAATCCAGTCGTGGCCAAGAAGAAGCGTCGATTCCTTTGGCGTAGGAGAAAAAAAAAAAAGACAAAAAAAAGCGGGTTCAACCCGGAACCCGGAATCCGGGTTTTAAAAAACCCGGACTCATCCGGGTTCCAGCCCGGGTCTAACCCGGGTTAATCCGGTCCGGGTTCCGGCCCGGATTTGAAATCTGGGTTCCGGTCCGGGTATACCCGGATTCCCGGGTCGGAACCCGAATGAACAGTCCTACTTGTTAGAGGACATGATTGTAATTAGTGTAACTTATAAGGGTATAATTGTCATTCGTATGTAGTATGTATATGCTGTTGAACATCAATGAATAGCAAGTAGTATTCTCTCTCTATGTTCAACTACAACATTAAACAAAAAAAAAGCTCTAATTTCATTTTATTTATTTAAAGCTAGAAACACCAGGCAAACTAAAATGATTGCAGCCTTGAACCAGATAAAATTCATTTGCAGCCTGCCCTTTGAATAGATTGGATATACAAACTTCCAAATTAGAGCAGGCAAACTATAGCAAGCTCAGTCATGTTACTAGTAATGCATACTACCAAGAAAGATTTTCCACAATACATACGCATTTTTTTAAAAGGTCCATCATGCATGCACTTTATGCATTCAACAAAGTGAACACGTAATGGAGCATGCAAATGAGGGCTAGGCACTCACATTTTGAATGTTAACAATATCATGTGAGTCAACGTCTGCTTCAAGTCCATCAAGTAGGCCTTGAACAAAGTCGTAAAAGTAATCAGGGTCGTCACAAACAGAGAATGCATGAACCTACAAGTGAAAAATAGATATGAAATTAATTGATATGCCATGAACAGCAGATAAAAAACTACATTATGAAGGACAAACCTTTGAGTCCAATGTACTCAGTGATGATCCCAGAGAAAGACCAGCAATAGTACCCCCACTGCAACAATATATTAGTATAATCATCAACCTCATTTTTTCTGCATCATAATTTTGTATCATGCCTATCATCTTCCCACAATAAACTGCAAGTAAGGTGATTTTATTTTGCACTAAAAAAAAGCCTTTCAGAAATAGGAAATAATTGATACAAACCCAAGTTAAACATAGAGCCTTCCCTATTCTCAATGTAGAATGAGATCCAAACTATACTTTTGTGTTTCTTGATAATCTTCCTGAAGTCAAATATCTAGCCTTCAAAAGCTTAAACAAATTATCTGGGTTAATATCTTCCAATCCAGGGGGTTGGCCTCAACCTACTATGGGGAGCAGTCACAAGTGAGCTCATTTGGTGGTAGAGTGACATCTCTCCAGATTTGGGGACGGTTACTAGTACAAGTATCGCATGAATTTCTTACTTGACTCCAATTGTTTAACCAAACCAATGGCTTCAAAAGGGATCATCACAAGAGACTTTAGGCACGTCTGGAGGAAACTACACCCAGATCCCAATTTTAGCCCATGCAACACAGGCGATTTTCAAAAAAATCCTGCAACCTCACTCCTCTTTGTATTGAATCCATACAACTCTTCCAAGCATAATATTATCCAGTCCTTTTCCCATCCATAAATTTTCAATTAGCCCTCTTAATCATAGATCCCAAATTGAAAGCCTTTAGCCCACTTATTATGATCATAGGCAGCCCCTAATCTTGGAATTGAATCCTGTGCTATGTCAGTATTGCCCTAGGTAAAATAGAAGCTAAAAGAAAAAACTCACTGGTAGCAGCAAATACTGCCTCGTTTGTTTTCACAACACATCTCATCTCATCTATTCATTACAACTTCCCAAATTCCCACACAAAATAAAATAAACAATTAAACTTTTTCAAATCCCAAAACAATAATAATATTAAAAATATATATTCTAACAATATTTAATTCAATTTTCAACTTTTATCCCAACTCATCTCATCTCATCTGCGAAAACAAATAAGGCCTAATAGATGAAGTACCTGCCACATGCTACAACTATATCATCAAATTTTATATTGCCAGTCCCAGTCAGAAGCTGCTGCTCAATCTCCCGAATCGCTTCAATATAGCCCCTGAACAGAATAATATCACATGTAAAAGTTAGTGGCAGACAGCAATTATAATAGCATTTAACCGATAAATCTAGGGAAGTTTAGAAAGAATGATGAACTCCTTGAGAAAGAAGCTGATTAAAACTTCGAATTTGGAGGCAATTGTGCAAGCACATACCAAACAAGAAAGGAAGAAAGCAAGAGAGAGATGGATAAGAAAACTTGGCAACTAGCCCCAAATAATTTTTCAAATTTTCAGAGTGATTAATTAAAAGAAATATAAAGGTATGTAAACCAAGTTCAGAAAAGTTTTCAGTAGTAGAACACCCAAGGGTCAATCGAAGGTAACTAAACCGACCTTCATTGTGAGGTGCCTCAAAACTCTACCACGGAAAACAAAAAAGGGGAAAGAGCAAAAAAAAAAAAAGGAAAAGAAAGACCAAAAAATAAAAAAATAAAAGAAAAGCAGACGACAAACTAGATTGCAAGATCCACAGAAAATCAAACCACCCCAGTCACTATTCAAAATGTGACTGAAAAGTCATCTGAACCAAGGGGATTGTGACAGCTAACAGCTCACAAAATCTAAATAACAAGGAAATCAACTATAGTTTTCAATTTACAACATTATTGCTCCCGAAGAGCAGAATGAAAATGGCAAAATAAAATAGCATAGACATCAGCAACCTAAATCTCACCAAGTCCCTAGGGAGTTTGATCCACCTACGGGAATAACATATGGTCTTCTCCCTTCGTTTAGCAACTTCTCTTTCAAGATATTAGTAAGAGTCTGAGATCAAATCCATAACAAAGAACATTACTAACAAAATATTTTCAATGGAATACTATCAGGGAATGGATGTTGGTGAACAACATTAGCATAGCCTGTCACATGTAGCTCAGATGAGTCCATCATCAATCAATGAAGAATGCATTATCTTAGCTATAGATCGAGGTAATTCACTCCATTAGTTCAGACACAGAGCCACACCAATGATGGTGAATAGTAGAATGGATGGGTATAGAATAACAAAAGAAAACAACATAGATATTGCTAATATGCTTATCTAGCCACTAGAGCTTTATACAATATATAAACAGCCATGATTATTCAATGTAAAAGGCCTGGACAATTAAAGGAAAAATAACAAAAGTAGAACTGCAAAAAGGAAAATCAGTTGAAGTAGACTATTTAACTTCTCTACAGGGTAAGAGCGATGTTATGGATGTAATTAAATCAGTGACCCTTTCCTTAATTTGGTGCACTCATATCTCCAGTGTACTTGGGCTATGCCTATCTTTATCAATACAATTGCTTCTTACTTATCCAAATAAATTTAATCAGTGACCCTTAGAAATGAAGAATCTGGACTCAGATAAATGACGGACAATACAAAAAATGTAACAAAATCAAAGAAAAAGAAATTTGCTCTTATTTTGAGTATAGGTATAGGATCCCTATTTTTCCTGCATCATCAGTATAGCGGGATGCATATCCATACCAAAATCAAGGAAATTAATTTACTTTTAGTCATACATTACACTAAAAAATGGGATATACCAGATGCATATCCATATACCCCCAAACTGACTTCATAATATGAAGTCAACCAGCATTTTTTGTGTTGTCCAAATATCCAATATGTCCGTATGTGGTAATTTCACCAAGATTCACAAAAAAAATTTCTCTTCTTGTTGTTGTTTCAAACAAAACACTCCATGTCGACTATATATATTGCTCAAGTTGTTTTTGAAATAAGTCGAACAAAAATATCACTTAAACGAGCACATTTCAGGTTCAGAATTCAACAGGGGAGATGTTAAGAGCAGTAACGGCGGATTTAGAACGCATAAAAAAACTATCCTATGATGCATGCAGTAATAATAATGTGATCAAATCAAGCATGCAATTAAGAATGCAAATCTTAGAACAAGGACCAAAAGAGGAAGACAAACCACGCTTCCAATTTTTGCATATTCTTCTTTCGAAATAAGATCGACGTTAGCTCCAACTAAACGCTCGACCAGGAGATTGCCAGTCAGTCCAGGATCTTGGTCCACAAGGACCTGATAAAAAGACAATTAACAGAAAGGGTGTTAAACATCTTATTCGAGAAGAGAAGCAAATCTCCCTCCCTCCTTCCCTCCCTCACACACACACAAATATATATATATATATATATATATATATATATAAATATATATGCAGATGCTACGTATATAATCATAAACCACACACATACGCATATATATATATATGCATACATACATGGTATATATTTCTAGAAAGGGTTTGGAAATTTTAAGAAAAAAAAATGACCTTAGATGTTCTTAGTATAAGATAGCAGTCAAGATTCAGATACTTGGCAGCCACAGCAGTTGCACGGCAGTGGTTGCTTTGGATGCCTCCGATAGTTATAACACAGTCAGCACCCTGCGCCACGGCATCGGCCATCAAGAACTCCAATTTTCTGACTTTGTTCCCGCTCAGTTGCATGCCGGAAAGGTCATCACGCTATAGAATTGCAAATTTTCTTCTGTCAGTGAAAACCAGGAGAGTGAAGAAGAAATCGAAGCACTATGTTGAACTTCAAAACAATTCATCAAGATCGCGATGAACCTAGGGGTATATAAAGAGATTACCTTCAACCAGACCTCGGTGTTGTTGGGCAAATTGGGGAGGTTCCATTTGTGGATTGGAGTCGGCAGCTGAGAAGAATAAGAACAAACAAACTGCCATTAGTTCAAGCAAAATATAGCTAAAAGAAGAAAGAAAAACACCGTTCTCGGTTTAAATAGCTTGGCTCACATGACCGAGTGAGAAGACGTGAGAGGGGATGGGATTGAGATGGTAGGCCCAGTGAGGAGGGACGTAGGGTTTCCTGGTGAGGAAGTCGAAGCCCGATGGCTGCGTCGGCGGTGCGTCACCGACGACGGTTTTGGAGCTGGCGTCCATTATCGGAGAGTGAGAGAGGCTGGTGGGGCGTATGGGACGCAAGGATTTGTTGATGGGAGGAATGGTGAAGAGCGGATGACTGAGTGGGCGGACTGTCCAACGGCTGCACAACATTTGATTCCACCTTCATTTCTTTTTAGTTCTCTTGTATGGACGAAGTCTTGTATGATTCGGAATTCTATATTGAGAAAATCCATGACAAGTCCATTATTATTATTATTATTATTATTATTATTATTATTATTATTATTATTATTGTTTTTGTTGTTGTTATAGAAATGAAATCTGTAATCTTAAAATGTATAAATTTTATGTAATTTAGGCCTGCTTTGTTTTTAGAAAACTCTCATCTCATCTCATCTCATCTCATCTCATCTCAATTTCATCATTACACTTTTTTTAATTCCAATACAAAATAAAATAAACAATTCAACTTTTTCAAATTCATCTCATCTTCTCTCACCTAATCATTACAACTTTTTCAAATTTCAATACAAAATAAAATAAACAATTCATTTCATTTCAAAAGTTTTCATCTCATCTCATCTCATCTCTGAAAACAAACGAGGCCAAAAAAAAAATAGATAAATTTAAGATCTATATTAAAAAATAAAATTTTTAATGGTAGATTTCATTTTTTTTCAAATGAAATAAAACTTACATACTTTAAGATTGTATCTAAAGTGTGCAAATTCCGTCTATTTTATTTTTAAAAAAGTAGAGTAGATATTAAAAAATTGGTTCTTCATGTCTCATATTTAGTAAATGTTTGAATATTAAATTGAGATGAGATGATATGAGTTGAGATAAAAATTAAAAATTGAATAAAATATTGTTAGAATATTATTTTTTAATATTATTATTATAGGATTTGAAAAAATTGAATTGTTTATTATATTTTATATAAAAATTTAGAAAAATTGTAATTATTAGATGAGATGAGTTAAAAGGATTTTTGTATCAAATCTCCCTTAATTCGATCAAAGTGGGAGGTGGATGCCCTTTCGATTATTATTATTATTATTTTGAAACTATTCAAACTTCATTTTATCAAATTGTTATATGGCATTCAACCATTACAAGAGACAAGATACATGGTATTACATGATCTAAGTCTATGAATTCAGTACATAGTGAAGCTACTTGTTGAGTCAATTGATGTGCCACCTTATTTGCCTCCCTTTTGGTGTGTTTGATCTCCCACTTTGTATCACCCAAGATGGAATTTGCATTTTTCACCAAGCAGCTTAGGATACCATGTTGTTCTTTATGATTTTTTATTGCATTCACAACTTGCCTCGAGTCCCCTTCAAAAACCACATTTTGCAGTCTCATTGCTTTACACCAAAATGCTACAATAACTAATCCCCTAGCTTCTGCAAGAATAGGTTGTAGACAAAATGTTACTGGTTGCATTAGTGTAGCCGAAACTTCCCCATCTTTGTCCCTTAAAACCACTCCAACACTTATTTTCTCCTCTGCATTCTTGATAGCAACATCCCAATTCATTTTTAGCCAATCTGATGGTGGAGGTTGTCGTTGTATGCTCGATTGCTAGTTTTCTATCATGCTTACGCTTCTCATCTGTCTTTGGGCTAGATAAAACTCTTCATGTGCTTGTATAGATTTGTTGAGCAGAATTGATGGAGGTAAGAAGTTGTCTTTAAATATCCACTTGTTTCTTCTTATCCATATTGACCTTGATGTCTCTGCAAACAAATTTATCTCTTCTGGACCAATTATGTTAAAAACTTGCATAAAAATATACCCAAAATCCTCATCTGTTATCGAAGCTTTTTGCATTTTTCTATTTCCCAACAACCAAATATCTTGTGCAAATGGGCATGACCATAGAATATGTCCTAGTGTTTCTTGTGAATTGTGGCAAATGGGACATAAAGGATCTGTGGTGATTTCCTTTTTGTATAAATTCTGTTTGGTAGGTAGAGCATCCTTACATGCACGCCATATGAATACTTTAACAGCATTAGAGGTCTTCAGGTTCCATATATTCTTCCACATTTCTCTTTTGTCACTTGTATTTGATGATCCCCCTTGTTTGCTTCATTGTTTCTATTTTTTCAGGTGGTAGGCATTCCTTACTGAGAAGCATCCATTTGATGTGCCTTTCCAAACCATTCTATCTGGAGAACTAGTTTGTGATACAGGTATTTGTAAAATTTTCAATACCTCACCTTTATTGAATATTTCTTTTAAAAGTTGGATGTTCCGCTATCCTCCTTGTTGATCAATTAAGTCAGCTACCACTGCATCTTCTAATAGAATTTTCCTTGGCGATTGAACTGTGCATGATCGTTCCCTTTGGATCCATTTGTCTTGCCACACTTTGATGTTCTTTCCATCCCTAACTCACCATATAGTTTCTTCCTTGACAATATTAATTGTTGAACATATACTCTCCCATGCAAAGGAAGGTCTTGAGCCTTCTTTAGCTGTAAAATAGAAGTGTGAGGATAGTAAATGGCTTTTAGAATTATGGCTGCAAGTGATGTTTCATTTGTGAGTATCCTCCATACTTGTTTAGCCAAGAGGGCTAAGTTGAAGCTTACTAAGTCTCTAAAGCCAAGCCAACCCTTTATCTTGCTGAAACTTAAATTGTCCCAATTTTTTCAGTGTATTTTAGCAGCATTATCTTGAAAACTCTACCAGAAATTTGACATCAAAGAGTTGAGCTTGTTACATTAAAGCTTTGGTAATAGAAACACACTCATACTATATGTTGGAATGGCTTGAATTACAGCCTTGAGCAAGATTTCCTTTCCAGATTGTGAGATGAATTTTGTTTTCCAATTTCCTATTCTTTTGTTGACTTTTTCAAGTATGCCTTGAAATTCTCTTACCTTAGATCTGCCTATAAAGGATGGCAATCCCAAGTATTTCTCCTAATTAGATGAATCTCTTAATCCAACAACCTGTTTTATGTAATTCCTTGCTGGTTACTTGGTATTTATGCTAAAAGACAAAGTTGTCTTCTCCCTGCTGAGTTTTTGTCCAAATGTATGCTCATATCCTTAGAGAATCTGGTTTAATCCCTTCCACTCCAGCATATTTGCTTGACAAAATAGTAGATTATCATCTGCAAAGAACACATAATTCATTCTTTCTTTTCCTATTGCCAATGGAACCCCTAAAATTATGCCATTCATTTTTGCCTCATGAAGCTTTGCAGTTAAGGCTTCAGCAAATATTATAAATAGAAAAGGAGATAGAGGACATCCTTGTCTTAATCCTTTTGAAGGTTTGAACACTTATTGAGGAACCTCATTAAGCAAAACTGAGAATGAAAAGGAGTTTATATACCTTTGAATCAAATCAATCCACCTTGCATCAAACCCCATTTTTGACATGGTTTTTTTTATAGAAAACTCCACTCTATCTTATTATATGCTTTGTTCATATCCAATTTTAATGCAATGTATCCTTTTTGTGCATGCATCTTTGTTCTCATTTTGTGAAGTGTTTCATATGTAGCTAAGATGTTATTAGAAATAAGTCTCCTTGGGATAAAGGCACACTGGTTTTGTGAGATTACTGATAGAAGAATCTGCTTCAATCTATTAGCTTGCCCTTTTGTGATGATTTTCTACAAAACATTACAAAGGCTTATAGGTTTGTTCTCTGTAATGTTTTCTGGATTAGAGTGCTTTGGAATCATCACTAGGTATGTGAAGTTGATGGCTGCCATATCTTGTTCAGAGTTTAAAAAAGACAAAATTGCTTGACATACCTCTTCTCCCATGACTGACTAATACTTTTAATAAAAGCAAGCCCCATACCCATCTGGACCAGGTGCTTTATGTGGACCCATTTGAAAGACGGCATTATTGATCTCTTCTTTGCTAAAAGGTAAAAGCAGCTCTTCATTCATGGCTGAGTAACTTTTGTGGGAGTTGCATTGAGAAAAACCTCTATATTGCAAGGTTGAGAGGTTGTAAACAGAACTCTATAGTAATTAGTGAAGGCCTTCCCTATTATTCTAGGATCTGAAAGACATACCTCATTCTCATCTGTAACATGCTTAATTGTATTCCTTTTCTTTTTCTGACTTGCACATAAATGATAATATCTAGTGTTTCAATCCCCTTGTTGTAACCATATAACTTTTGCTCTTTGCTTTCGTGTCAAATGGTCCTGTTCAAGCATATTTTCAATTTTACATTGCAATTGTTTGGCTTGGTGCACTGTATTTGCTATTTTTGATCACTACAGTTCCTGTAGTCTTTGAATTTTCTATGTTAATCTCCCTTTTGAATTTTGTAGCTCCACTTCTTTAATTCCCTCATACAACCTTCCAATTTCTACTTTATTGTTCCTAATCCATCTGTATGAGTCCCATCTTGCTGCCATGGCTTAGAAATGATTTCTTCACAATCAAAGAAAGTTGACCACCTATCCTCATATCTGCTCACATAATTGTATTTCTTTGTCATCTCATTCTACATGTTTAAGGAGATTAAAATAGGACAGTGATTAGATATGGATGATGCCAACACTTGAACCTCGCCACCCCCAAGTCATGCACATCATTTAGAAGTTGCTATAGCTCTGTCTAATCTTTCTTTTGTGAAAGAGCGATCTAATATGTTGTTAGCCCATGTATAGTTACCTTTTTTTAACCCCAAATCACTGAGCTTACAATCTGTTAGCACATTTTTTAACATTTTCATTTGCTTTTAATCTCTTTTAGCTCCACCATATTTCTCGCTTTGATATAGGATTTCATTGAAGTCTCCTATACAAAGCCACCTCTTGGGATTTTGCAGTTTTAAATGTCTCAAAAGACTCCAGCTTTTGTGTCTCTTTTCTGTTTCAGGGTCACCATATAAGCATGTTAACATCCATGAGAAATCCTTGTGATCAATCCATGCATTAATGTGTCTGTGTGAGTAAGTGTGAATAGGAGTGAAAAACCGACATTTCGGTTCGGTTCTAAGCAAAAACTAAAACCGACCGAACTAGGGGGAAGAACCGACTGGTTCCGTTGCCGGCTGGTTCACGACCGGTTTTTCGGTTTTTGGCCAGTTTGGGCCCCAATTCATTTTCTCTTTGGGCCATTCATTTTGAGCCGGTTTGGGCCATTTTAACTAGCCAATTCATTTTCTCTTTGACCTATTCATTTTGGGCCATTTTAAAACCTAATATTGATGATCATCAACATTGAATAAATATTGGAGGCTCTTGAATAAATATTAGACGGTCTAATTAAATATTTAATTTCATTTTAATTTTAATGTCATGTATACTATTACTAACTACTAATACTACTTATACTTTATAGTCTTATTATCTTATATAGTAATTACTATATAACTAGAACTAAATAAAAAAACTCCACTAGATGTTCAATACATATTACAAACATTGCAAAATAAAAAAAAACCAAATTGTTTTAAGCAACTAAGTAAGTAAGCAACAATTGTTCTTAAATAAAATTGTACAAATCTTCATTCTTCAAGATTCCAAATAGATTTTCAATGCAATTTTCAACTCTTCACTCTTCAGGCATCAATAGTTGTGATGAACGATGGTCCCAACTCTATATAGAAAAAATATCATATAATCAATATTAATAAATTAGGATAATAAAAAAAAATTAAATTAAATTAAATTATAAAAGTAAATGAATATGGAAATTGAATGAGAAAAACATTACCAGATTCTATCACAAAACTCTTAACATTATCCATGGCCTCTTGCATATCAATTGGCGTTGACGGATATCGCAACCAATTCTGAGTACAAATAAGTGTCTCAACAGTTCTCGGAGCCAACGAACTCCGAAAAGGATCAAGTATACGACATCCCATACTAAATGCTGACTCTAATGCAACCGTCAAAACATGCATAACTAACACGTCTCGTGCAATCCTCGCAAGTATAGGATAGTTAGGCTCATTAACTTTCCACCAATTCAACAAGTCAAAAGATTGGTTGTATGCCTCACAACCATCTGATAAATATCGGTCTATTTCTGACTTGGGAGCTGTAGATCCAAAGGCAGATGATGCTGCCAACCACTCAAAAAAAATTTGCGACTTATGATTTCCTTCACCATCATTTGTGGGTGCGAACAAAGGAGGGGGAACATTTTCTTTGCTAGTCGAGGTAGAACCGAACGCAATATTATAATCCACACACATGTCTGATAATAAATGTCTTACACTCGACAACAACTCTTCAGCCCGACTCTCATCATGAATTCTTTGCAAGTGGAAAGTAAGAAACCCCAACTTACTACGTGGATCAAGGACAACGGCAATCAACAACAACAAGTTCATCCTATCCAATGAACCCCAATACTTATCATATTTCATTCTTGTACTTATGGCCATACTTATCAAATGATTATTCTCACTCTCACTTAGCCTAACTAACACTTTTTAGAGTATACAAATCTCTAAAAAATTGGTGTTTGCCATGACATATAAAAACCCTGAAAATCGACAAGTAGCATAATAAAATATCTTCAAAAATGTCACAAAAACTCACACTGTTTCCCACTCATCAGCTCTAGGAGGCCAAATGTTCTCATCCTTACAGTAAGAGACAAAATTGTAGTCCTCACTTTCCATACACCTGAAAGCCTTCTCAAATTTCTCAGCCGCCTCCAACATCATATAAGTTGAATTCCATTGGGTTTGCACATCAAGGGACAACATTTTTTTACAATCAATTTTTTCTTTTTCTGCACATCTCTTAAACTTTTGTAATCTTGCAGAGGAGAAGCGCACATATCTAACTGCATTTCTAACTATTGTAATGGCTTCATTACACTCCTTAAGACCCTCATTTACGACAATGTTCAAAATATGAGTACAACATCTCATGTGCATATACTTTTCACTCAACAAATTTCTAGTCAAAAAATGCCTCAAATATGAAATTGCAGTATCATTTGAATTAGTATTATCAACAGTAACAGTAAATATCTTATCAATGCCCCAATTACGGAGACACGATTCAATAACTTTCCCAATTGTATCCCTTCGATGATTAGGGATTAAATAAAAATTGATAATTTTCTTTTGCAATTTCCAATCACTATCAATGAAATGTGTAGTAAGGCACATATAATTAAGATTTTGTACCGATGTCCACGTATTGGTAGTTAATGAAATCCTCATTCCCCCATCTTTAAATAACTTTTTAATCTTGGTATTTTCCTTTTCAAATAGTTTCATACAATCTCTTGCAACCGTAACTCAACATGGCACTTTAAATCTAGGTTCAAGCAACCAAGTGTACTTCTTAAATCCTTGCCCTTCAACAATTCTAAATGGCAATTCATCGATGATTACCATCTCCGCAAGGGCCAACCTCACAGCCTCTTCACTAAATTTGTGGGTTACAAGATTTCTTAAACTATCACTCTCTCCAAACCTCTCCGATGATGCCTCACCTGCCAATGTTGTTTGGTATTTATCCAAAGGCTCACGCTTATGAAGATTTTTGGGACATGAAGGCAGATGGTTTTGCATAATTGAAGTTCCGTTCCTCTTTGAGTGGCAAGCGTACATCTTATCACAATAATTACACTTGGCCTTAGGTTCATCTACGAAACAACCCTCAACTTTAGTAAAATGATCCCAAACAATTGACGGATCATTCCCCTTCCGTTTCTTAGGAAGCGGACAATTATGACTATTAGGGGCACTTGGGGGTTTTGGTATTTGGATCTCCCACAAATTAATTGTTTGGGAGTTCGAATCAAGATCAATTGAACTTGAAGAAGAATCCATCTAACATGTAAAACAAACAAAAAAGAGAAAAATTAACACAATTACACAGCAGCTAGTTTGCAACGGGGCAAACATCACAAATCTAAAATTCTAATCTATATTTTATAACAAAATTGTATGGTGTTAAAAAAAGCCAACACAATATTAAATCTGCAAAAAAATCAACACGATATAAATTATAAACCTAATATCAAAATTTATCAAAATTCTGAACCTGTAAAATTTATCAGAATTCTAAACTTAATATCAAAACCTAATATAACTATGATTTTATTGTAAATAAAAACTTGTGAAGTACACTATAGACCTATATATTTTGAATTCGAAGGTTATAGTATTATACATTCGGGAATCTCCAAATCGGGGCTATATATAAACTTGCTCTAGGTTATATATTCATGAAATTCGAAGTACTAAGATTCTTATCACAAAAATTGAAACAAAAAATTAGATTCATAGAGTATACAAGTTTTAAAAATGAAAATCTTCATTTTTAATACCTTAAAAAAATGACTGTGGGCGTGGGATGCGCCTTTTGCCGAAAGGACGTGGAAGGTTGGGCCGCTATCCGCTGCCGATGTCGTCACCAGAGAGTGGAGAGGCTGAAATGAGGGGGTTGGCGTTGGCAATGGCTGCTGTCGACGGTCGTTGTCTGTTGAGGGCTGAGGCTCGAAACGGAAATGGAGAGTTGGAGACTGGAGCGGCTGGAGCCTGGAAGGAGGAAGATGAAATGAGAAGGAGGCTCAGGAGGGCACGGGACCACGGGTTGTTTAAACCTTAGGAAGAAACAGTGCCATTTGGCATAACGTCGTTCCCTTTAATTTTTTTTATAAACTAAAGATTCAGAACGACGCTATTTTACTTATTTAAGTGAAATGGCGTCGTTTAATAATGGTATATATGTTTTAAAAAAAGTTTGCTGACGTCGACCGATTTTTCAGTTTTTGCTGGTTCAAACCACGAACCGAACCGGCCGATGCCAGTTTTGGCAATTTACCACTAACGGCCAACCGGTTCCTTGCCAGTTTCGGCTGGTTCCAAGCTTCGGCAGCCGGTTTGAGTCTGCGGCAGTCGATTGGCTGATTTTTTGTATAGCCCTAAGTGTGAATTCTGAGTCTAATCTCATCATCCCATAACACAGCCAAACCTCCACTTTTACCTACTCCTTCCACTGAAAATAAGCATTTAAAACCCAAACTATTTATAAATGCTTCAATATGATGCTTTCGTATCTTAATCTCTATAAGGAACAAGATACGAGGCTTGTGGATCTTAACTAAATGGCTAAGGTCACTAACTGTCTGAGAGTTGCCAAGCCCAGTTCCAACTTAGAAGCCTCATTTCTCCCGACAGGGCTGATTAACAGTCTCCGCCAATATATTCACTTTAGATGCCTTGACTTGTTTTTTGCCTCTAGCATCTTGGTTATTCTCTAAATCAAAGAGAATATTTTCTTCCTCAGTCTTCCTTTTTTGAGTAACATAAGGAATGACAGAAATCATATCTACACTAACCTGTTCCCTTGCCCTTCTCTTCTATTTATTAACACTTGCCTCAGAAGCTTGTCGTGATACACTATCATTCAGTTGAGCTTGTACAGGCTCTTGCTTGACTTCATTTTTTTTAGTTAAGAAAGTTGATGTTGAATCTGAAGCATCTTCCTTCAGGGTATTGGTTTGTATTTCCATAGTTAACAAAGGTAGGTCATTCATCCCATATATTCTTGCTTTACTTTCTTGCAAATATTGATTTGGTAAGTTCTTCCTCCTCAACTATCCTCCTGCTTTCTCAATATCTTCTATATCTTTAATAATGATCTTTCTCAGATTTTGTTGCCCTTCAGACCCATACTTGGGTATGTTTATCATTTGTTTTCCTGAACTACTCCCATAGCTGGAATTGGTTCCTGAAATTGTTGGACTTGACCTGAGGTAGTGGCTCTCAGCCATGATCCATACTAAGTGGTACTTCTTTCTCTAAATGAATTTGAATGATTAGTCTCACTAGCATAGCCACTCGAGGCATGCATAATGACCCCACAATTAAAACAAAACCTAGGTAGCCTTTCATATTTAAATTGCACAAACCTTCTTTGACCTAGCAGTTTCATTACTTTTCATCTAGCCAATGGTTTCGTCAAGTTCACTTCAATTAGAACCATTAGCCATTTCCCCCATCAATCTTCATTGTAATCAGCATCCACCTATAAGACTGTACCAATAGTAGATCCAAGTCTGGTGCCTACTTCCTTGTTCATGCATCCCAAAGGTAGGTTGTGTAATTGAACCCACAGATTAGTATGAGTAAAAAGTAATTTAGAAGGTGGATTCAAACCCTTCAAATCTTTTAAAACAGATCAAGTTCATATCAAACATCCAAGGTTGACCCTCCCAAATCCTACTTAATTCAACTTCTAATTGAAATTCAAAGATATAGAGGTTCTTTCCCACTTCCATTATTTTAGTTCTAACACAGAATTTACAGACCTTGGACATGGTATTCTTAAAAGCCTCATTGCTGATTTTTTATCTGCTATAACCTTGCCCACTAGATAGAGTTTACCTCTTTCCATGGTGTCTTTGATATCCTTCCCTATGATCACTACTTCGTCATTTTCTTCCTTTGTCAGTGATAGTTTATTCCATAAGTTTGCTAAAACTTCTCCCATCTTGCCCTTAGTCTTACTAAATTTCTTCTAGTATAAACTCTAGCTTAGAAATATGTTACTTGCCATCCACCGCTTGCCCTTGGCAAGCAAACCTTCCACCAAAGTGAAGAATACTCTTCCACCTCGCTAAAGACCTCTAGAGTCGAGAGGAAAATTGCCCTTTCGATTAATTGATGCTTACTCTTGTTACTATATATATATAATTATACAATAATTGCCTATCAATAAGTTCCAACAAAGCATTTATTCTCACAAAGATTTTTGATATAGTTGCTTGTAGTTTTTTTTTTCCGATGTGGTTAAATGATATTACTAATCTCATGTGCCCAAAGTACAATGCCAAACATCTTAAAAAGTTAACAGGTCTCCAAAATATGCAAATCGACCTTTAAAAAAAAAAGTAAAAACAAACAATAATAATTATAAAAAAGGCACAAAAATGGTCACTAAGGAAGAGGTGAAAGGTATGCGATGAAGGGATGCTCCTTTGGGTCAACCTTTGGAAGGGTTGGAAGAGACGTATCTTGTTAATGTAGAAATTTGCACAATAGAAAAAGACTCATTCACAGCCTACAAAGGTGACTTGGGCCTCGAGTATGCGATTTGAAGCCCATGATGGCAGTCTAGGAGTCGGTACGATACCTGTACATACATTCATAATAACAAATAGTAAAAGAGTATAAGAAATGTAAATAAAAAATGAGACACAAATTTACGTTATTCGATACAGAATCTATGTCAACAAATTGTTTGGAAGACAAATCTACTATAATAAAAATATTTTACAGTCTTTCGCATCTCTCTATACATTAAAGGTTAGAGACCCGTTTAGTTGGAGAAGATAAAAAGAATGAGGTCTTGTCTTGCGTGGTTGAAGATTTTAAAAAAAAAATGGCATCTCGCCTTGCAAGGTTGAAGATGATCTCCCTCATTTGAAGTCGTCCAGGAGGCCCCTTTATTAAGGCCTTTTTGGGATAGTTTGTGAGAAATGTCAATTTAAGTCACTTCATTATCTTCCTTCGCATACATGACTGGCCTTCCTCTCTCAACTTTTGCCTTGTCTTGTCTCTCTTTTTTTTTTTTTCTTTTTTTTTTTCTCCCTCTTACTTTTTGACAATTGCTTTATAATAGAGTGGGCCTCACACGTCTTGGACATGGTACATTTACCCAACAATCCCCCATCCCCCATTCAAAAAGGGTTGGCAGCTACTACCTTTGCAAGGTAATGCTCACAATCTCTTCATTGGAAGTTAGGTGGTGGCCAGCCAACAAACTTTTGCAGGGTGATACATGAAAGTAACTTTACAACCTATTTTGAATATGAAAAATTTTACTTAACATTTTTGCACTACAAATCACACATAATTTTTTAATTTCTTTTTCTTACCAAGTATATGGTATATAGATATTGAGTAGACGAACCCAATTAGTTTAAGAATAATAAAATAAAAGAAATTATAAAAATGATAAAAAAAACAAAAATAAATATGGTGTTTAGTGTATAGGTACGATGAGTAACAAAACTCTTTTGAATGCTGTCAAGGAGGAACCCCATGCCAAACCCATGGAGTGAGTTTTTTGGTTTTCATTTTAGCTTATGTTCTTGTTTTGTAATTATTTATGTTTGATTATTTAGTTTTTCTTTTTAATTATTTATGACTTCTAAGATACGTGACAACTTATTTTTTTGGATATCTTCTATTGAACTTTGCTTTCAAGATTCCTTTCTCTACAACCCTTCAAAACCAATGGGCTTCGCTTTCTCATTAGGCCTTTTGTTCCACTCTCTCACTTTCATATACCTAATTTGTTGACTAAAGAGTAAAAATTTATTTTTAATGAGGGCATCATTTGTTGGCAATTTTTAATGTTATCATAGAAGAAATGGTTTTTTTTCCCCTCTAAACAACCTTGCATTGATAATAAATATGAATATATAAAAGGAGGGGCAAAAACCTTGACAACATCCTCATTCTAATCAATACAAAATAATAAGATAAAAAAAAAAAGAAAAACTATTCTAATTTCAAAGAAATTATATAAAAATAAACTCATAAACTATATTGGAATAGTATGTTAGATTGTAAAACTACTTTTATTATAAAGTAAATCTAATATATCATATAAAGTCATGTGAGTTTATGAATTTATTTTTGTGAGATCTTTTTATAATTATAATACTTCTAAAAAAAATATGAAGCTGATCTTAGCTCTAGACCCAACCATTTAGGCCAAGCTAAGGGCAGACTTTGAATAACTATCATTTGAAGCCATAGTCGTGCTTTGCTATCATTTGTTATGGTGTATGAGATGGTGATGTCCATTTCATTCTCCTATAAATTCTTAGTTTAGAATGCATGATCGTAGTAAGATATAGTTATGATCAAAACGATTAGAGCTTTGGCGGCGCATGGACTCAACTCATGGTTTTATCTTCTTATATAGCTCAATCGTTGTCGTTCTAGAGGGAATGAGAGTTGGGTGGATATGAATGAATGAAGGTTTGAGAGTATTGGAGTGATGTGTATGGCTTTCTAAAATAAGTAATACTATATACAACCGTAGAATACGTAAATATTGTACAATCATTTTAAAAAAGAATGAGATACATTGGTCTTCTAAAATATAGGAATGGAACAATACATAAGTCTCATGCGTGGCATGAACGACATTGTAGACCTATATGCCAGTTGGATGGAGGTGTTGCTTGGTTGAACTTAAAAGATCAAACGACTTTGGGATGCGTCGGTGGGGTTGTACTTGTCTTTCAAGTTTGTGTTTTTTCTAACCTAGAAAAGAATAAGACCTGGTTTAGATATTGAATTGAAATAAAATGATATCAGATGAAATTTGAATAAAATATTATTAAAAATATTATTTTTTAATATTATTTCTGTTTTGAGATTTGAAAAAGTTGAATTATTTATTGTACTTTGTTTAGAGTTTAAAAAAATTATAATTATTAAATGAGATGAGTTGACGTAGTTTTACCATCCAAACTAGGCCTAAAAGACAATAACTATTGAAAAAATATTTGTAAAGGAAGGAGAGAGGGTAGGAGATGAACAAATAGAGGGATCGGCTTGAGAGTTCTCTTTGGGAGAAAGGTTGGTGGATTAACCCCAAAAATCTAGGTTTGATTTGATAAAACTCACAAAAATTGATATCTATATAAATATTTATATATTACTTAGAAAATAATTAATCAATTACTCAAAAAAAATTGCAAGTACCAATCGTGAGTTTTTGTTTAGTTTTAGTAAAATTATGTGTGCCTTATTGCAATACAAAATAAAAAATTATCGCGATTAATCCTCGATCAATAAAATTATTATCTATATAGTTTAAAAGCACAAGTTGTACCAAGTATAGATCGATGATTAGAAATACAACATTTGAGCATTTAGGATCATAAGTACTGTTATTTATCTTTGATTTTATAATCCTAAATTATATATACTGATATGTCATATTTTAATTGATTATTTATTTAAAGAACAATATATAAAATCACTTTAAAATATCTTACATATACAAATTTGAATGAAAAAATCGAAAATTGAATATTATAGAAAAAGTTGTATTTCTATTCCGGAAAGTTGTGAATAGTAATGAAAAAATAATAAAAAAGTAATAATAGAATATTAAATAGTAGTGAAAAATAATGAATAATAATAAAAATATATGAAAAGTAATAATAACGTAATAAATAATAATGTAGTATTTGAGAATACCTGAGTTAGACTTCGTTTGTTTTTCAAACTAATCTTAACTCATTATTATAATTTTTTCAAATTTTAACATAAAATATAATAAATAATTTAATTTTTTTAAATTTTAAAATAATAATAAGATTAAAAAATAATATTTTAATAATATTTTATTATTTTAACTTAACTAAATTCAATTTAATTCAACATCTAAACATAGCCTAACTTGAAACCCAAACGTGGAATATTATGAGAATATTGCTTCTTAGGGAGTTATCATGGCTTAAGTCAATGATGTTTCATAAATTTTTATGGTTATTATATATAATAAATAAATAAATAAATTAAAAGCACAAGTTGAATAAATAAATAATATGAAAATAGGAGTTAGGGAACAAAAATATTTAAAAGAAAAGGAAAAAAAAAGAAAAGGTAAGTGGAGAGTGAGCACTGTCTCCTCGTGCTTTGCTGTTTGGAGTCTGTCTTTGGTTTTGGCTAAAGTCACAACGGAGTCGTCGTGGTGGCTCTGCGACTCTCGTAGTGGCTTCTCTCAGAAAACCCTAGCGACACGACCGAGCTCTACCAGATCCATCCTTCCTCTCTCGGTACGTAGCTGCCCTTCCATTTTCCCTTCTCGGGTACTCAAACTCGTTCATTTTTTTCCTACCATTGTGTAAATTTTACTCACTGAAACTGAACTTCACCACCACCAATTTATTCTTTTGTTTGCTTCGTTTTGACTGCGATTTTCTCTGCGATAATTTTGTTTTTATGTTTTTGTTTTAGATAGGTCCCCTCAGTTATGTGATATATGAAAATATGTGCGTCATTATCTGGAAATGATACATTATCTATGTTAAATTCACAATGCTGAATGATGGATTAGTTATTTGCTATTGGATTTGAAGGATTTTGTTCTTCTTGCGGTGCTGAAATTAGAACATTTCTTCAAATTGTATTTTGCATGATTGATTAGTGGCTGTATTGTTGTTTTTCATAATTTACAGGAATTTAGGATTTTGCAAGCGCACGGTGTGTATAATGTGTGGATCAGTGCATCCATTATTGAAAAAGTTTAACTAAATCTCATTCTGCAGTTGAAATGGCATTTCTATTGCATTGAATAATTATCCTTTTGAAATCATAATGTAGGTGTAGGACTTAGGTTGCAAAACAAAATAAACTAAGTACAACCTAAACTGGTTGGATTGTTTACTGGTTATAGAGAATAGATGAGTGGAAGCACTGATAGTGCATACTTATATATATATATATATATATGTATTTAAAGAAACACTGACGGTGCTTCTCTTTGTGAAGTGAGCATATAATGAAAATGTGAAGATGACATGAAGTGCATTGTGATAGAATACCGACCAAGACCATTTTGTAATCAGCAAAGTTTCACTTTTATTTTTTGTTGTGACCAGGACAGTTATTGATGGGTATCTGATGCTGTTTCTATAATTGAGCACATAGCTGATATATTTTGCTCTCTCACTTTCTGGCATTTTCCTGCTTAGTGCTATATTTATCCGCTAGTTTCATTTATTTTAGTATCATAACTATTCTTCTTTATAAAATTTACTAAATCTGCTATATTGGTCATTGTAACTTCAACTCAACTTGAGCAGAGGGCTGTTTTACCTGGACTGGATGGAACAGGTTAGTTTAAGTTATTCTCGGGTTTTTACTTATATTTTCTCTTATTAACTAAAAAAAAACTTGTATTTTGTGAGTAGTTTTGTTTGCAATTCTTGTGATAGTTATGATGTCTCTGAATGTGACAGTACGAGAAAGTTGAGAAGATTGGGGAAGGAACCTATGGTGTGGTCTATAAGGCTCGTGACCGTACAACAAATGAGACTATAGCCTTAAAAAAGATTCGCTTGGAGCAGGAAGATGAGGGAGTACCGAGCACAGCGATAAGGGAAATCTCCCTCCTGAAAGAAATGCAGCATGGAAACATTGTCAAGTATTCATTAGATTCATGTCCTTAACTGATCTTTTTGATTTAGGAGCATGCCTATAACATGAGTATGAAAGTATTAGGAATGCAAAATTTGAATGCACCGTGTCCTTTGCTACCATGTGGTTTTTTTCCTTGCCAATCATAACTAACTTTTAATTTCTCTTCTAAATTATCAAGAGTACTGCTGCTACCACCTTTTCTAATTTTTTGAAGGGATTAGTGCCTTTATCATTCTTTCCCAAAGCAATCATGGTTTCTTTCTTCAGGATAAATCCTTTACCATTTTTATGTAATTGATTTCTTGTTAAACTGATGGATGAATGCATATACAGTTCCAAGGCTTACGTATGGGTAGACCCTTTTTTCCCTTTTCTTTTTTCCTTTAGATGTGTGCTACAGAATTATCAGTCTAGTTTGATAATTTTGGTTCCGATAATATTCTCTAGCTTAACCCGTGGGTAGCCCAAGTGGTAAGGGGGAACTTGTGTGCATGAGCCCCATGTCACAGGTTTGATTTCCCCTGGGATGATTTAAGTGGGAGGCCATGGCAGTGGGTTGCTGTGCTAGTCTCCCCGGGGGTTTAGGTTCCATGGGTGAGTCCTAAGCGCTTTGCCGTGGGGTGGTTCCCCCCCCCCCCCCCCCCCTCCTCCCTAAAAAAAAATGATTGTCAGCATGGAAACATCAATGCAAACATGAGTGCATTTTTTTAGTTCAACTACAGAGATTGTTTGAAGGGTGAATATGCTGTATGTATTTAACTGGCAGAAATCTTTGTATATGTTCTGTCTTGTCTCAATTATTTTCCTTTTTGAATTTGGATGGTTATTCTGTTTCTTCTGAGTTGCCTTTTATTGTTGATGGATTTTTGTTGACAGGTTACAGGACGTGGTGCACAGTGAGAAGCGCTTGTATCTGGTTTTTGAGTACCTTGACTTGGATCTGAAGAAGCACATGGATTCATCTCCAGAATTCGCAAAGGATCTACGACAAATAAAAGTAGGCGACTCCTGCTGTTTGGAGTTTTTGCACCATATGCGACATTTTTTTTAATATTCTGATGAAAGTATTATAGTTTTTTTTTTAATTAAGCAGCAAACTGAAGCATTTCATGTTCGGTGCAGGCCATTTCTTGGCATAGTGCCTTTTGGCTTTAATGATGAGGTTAGGGAGATGTTAGACAAAGAAGACACTTTTTTTTAATTTTTTTTGCACAGATATTTTCATCTTTTACTAAATTCTATCAGTTTCTGGAAACCAATTTGTGAGCCTAATGTATGTGTTATTATTACATTTTTTCCTCTCTCTACCAATTGTGCATATTTAAGAGTACTTATTTATTCAATCTAATATGATGTGCATAATTTCCCCATAGTTTTTACTTGTGGTTAATTTCTTTAGTTTGAAATGCATGCTTGAACTTAATTTCTGAGTCATTCTCTTATCAATTTTTTTTTTTGATAAGTAAAATAAATTCTCTTATCATTAAATTTGGCAACATAATGCAATGGGACCACTTGCTGTGGAAAGATACAGTCGGTGATATTTCCCATTTTATGCAGATGTTCCTTCATCAAATACTCCGTGGCATTGCTTATTGTCATTCCCATAGAGTTCTTCATCGAGATCTGAAACCCCAGAATTTGCTAATAGATCGCCGCACCAATTCGCTGAAGCTTGCAGACTTTGGACTGGCCAGAGCATTTGGCATTCCAGTAAGGACGTTTACACATGAGGTATGATTATGCACTGGTTCAACTTTTCCTAATCTTCTTATTTGCTTTTCTCTAGTAATAGTGTATCCTGGTGTTTAATTGTTCTCTAGAATTTCTTTGTTCATCCCCAAAATTTGACCACTAAGACGAACTTGCATGCACCTCATACCAAAAGTTAAAAACAAAATGTAATGCAAATGTTCTTTGGTTCAAATGACATCGCCATACCCATTAAAAGATGTTCAAGGGTGACATCAAAGGTTCAATTCCATATGAATTTTTCAAATTACCAGTGATGCACCCTTGTAGGACAGTAGAATCTTTGAAAAATCTGTATGGTTAGAAAGCAAACTATCTAAAATATTAGTTTATTGTTACATGTTATCAATTTCCAGGCACAAAATGATATAGGGCATCTGGTGGTATGACTGAAGTATTGTAAAAACATAGGATTTTTTTTTACCTATAAAAAAAATCCTATGCTTTTACAATACTTCAGTCATCACTTAATGAGAAATTCAATTGAGGCATGACAATTTTAAGCTGTCAATTAGTACCATCCCTGGTTGATGATTCTTGGTGGCTCCTTTTAGGTGGTCACTCTGTGGTACAGAGCTCCAGAAATATTGCTTGGATCTCGCCACTACTCTACTCCTGTTGATGTGTGGTCGGTGGGTTGTATATTTGCTGAGATGGTTAACCAACGGCCATTATTTCCTGGCGACTCTGAGATTGATGAACTTTTCAAGATTTTCAGGTGAATAGCTTCATTGCCACATTTTTCACTATTAGTTTTCCTGGAGAATATAGTTGCGTCCATGTGTTTGGAAGAGGATTTTGGAATATGGTATGGATTAATATTTCTTATGCATCTAAATATGTTCTGTAGTCCAATGTGTCATGAAAAGTGGTGGGGTCCATCGAAAATATGTTAGGGAAGAAATTTTTGTGATATGTTTTATTTTATTTTATTTGAGTTTCGTGAAATTTCTTTTGATTTTTGTTTGTTACAGAAATCAAGGTGAGATGATTTGATAAAAAATAATTTTCAGATTTTTTTGGTGTGATGGTGTTTGGGTTGATAGAGCGAGTATTTTGGGAAAATCTTTAAAAATTTCTTGTTGCCAAACATCCCCATAATTGAAAGAAAATAATGCTGGAATTTCTTGTCGATTAGTTAAACATATGAAAACAATTGCAAAAGAGTTGGTACATGACTTTGCTTCCAAGCAAGCAAGTATAGCACTGTATTAATACATCTTTCTATATGAAGAGTCTTGGGTACTCCAAATGAGGATACATGGCCTGGTGTGACTTCTTTGCCCGATTATAAAGGTGCCTTTCCCAAATGGCCTGCTAAGGTAACTTAGCCTTTTCTTATATATTATGTTCCATAAATTTCCATTACCATGACAGGGTTAAAAAAATCAGTTATCAATTCTGGAGTATATACTCTATTGAAAATTTCAAAGGTGCATCATTTACCATGCAGGATCTAGCTACTGTGGTTTCAAGTCTGGATTCAACCGGAGTTGATCTTCTTTCTGTAAGTTTACATAAATATTGCAGTTGCATGCCACTACGAGACAACATGAACATTGATAATTCCTAGTCCTTTTATTTTGATGGTGGCTTCTTGGTCACTTGAGTTTATCTTTTAGTCAACTACCTGCAAACACATTTTTTCTCTTTCCTGAGTCATCTCCAGCTTTGTTAAAACAGAAACTCTTAGCTCTGCTTTGTGAACTTGGAAATGAGTTTGTAATTTATCCTTTTTTCCGTCTGCTATTGCATTGATTATTTTGGCAATAAGTTTATTTTCCCGTCTAGCTCGAATGGTGATCATATGAACCCAAGCCCCGCTCTGCATGATGAGATTTTTCTTATCCTATCAACTCCTGATATATATATATATCTATATATATTATATATTATATATCTAAACTATTTATGGGTTGAGCACATGAGCATTCTAGACAATCACAAATGGATTAATGGTATACACAACGCAACCATGTTTTCCTGTTTCTTAATCATTTTGTATCATGTTCCAGAAAATGCTCTCCTTGGATCCCAGCAGAAGGATCACGGCCAGGAGTGCCCTCGAGCATGAATACTTCAAAGATATCTGATTTACACCTCGATTATCTGCCAACCATCCTTATGGCAGAGAAGTGTCTATATTATTGTGTAGCTAATATATCACTTTTGATTGTGTGAGAAATATGCGTGCTGCTTTTTTTATGCGATTCTTCTTATTTGCAATTTCCTTTGGATTGAGTTTAGATTACTTTGATTTGGTTTTGGAGAGACATATTTGAATCAACTAGGGTATGTTTCATTTCTCTCCTTACTCTCTCCATGTCATAAAAGATATAACTGCCATTCTGTCTCCAATTCGCTTGTAATCGACAATCTATCGTGTCTGAGAGAAACTATTTTTTTTTTTTTTCATGTGGATTTGGAAAGTTCAGATTTAACTTTTATATTTGCTGATAAAAAAAAAAAAAAAGAGTTCACTTATATTTTCTATCATCTATACTGGCTCCCTCTCTTCTCTTCCCTCCTTCCCTAATTCCTGCTTGAACCACAGATTTCGGTGGTCGATACTTTTTTTTCGTGGACGCTAACAGTTTTTTGGACGAACGTGAAAATAGTCAATTATTAGACATTTCCAGTACAGGTATTATTACGTTTGGTATTGAATAAATTTGCTTTTGATTTTTTGAAGACCTTTTCTATGTGTAGCTACGATGGGAAGGAAAAAGCCGCTTTTTTTGAAAGGCGTCCCTTATTCAAATCTATTCATTTGAATGCAAGATGACTGTGAAATCCACATATCCAGTTAATCCAAAACTCATTCTTCGATTGACTACTTTATTTCTGGCAATTAATCAAAACAAACATGTAAAGAGAATGCCATACCATGCTGACATTCGTCAAACCGTTACTTTGACTTGACTTGAATGACAAGTATAGAGAAACCCAATAAGAGAACCTCAGATATACAGTTTTTCTTTTTCAAATAATAACCCTCAAGAGTACTTATCCAAAAAATTGAATGCCCCTCAACATACACTTCTACCTGCCCTGTATCATCTAAAATGCTGAGCTTCCTACCTTGTTTCTACCTGTCAATACATCCTTGGCTTCATTTATCTTGGAAGCAAGATAATGGCTCCCGCCAGCATCCGGATGATTTGCCATCATCACCCTCTTATGAGCCTCCTTAATTTTCTCCAACACAGCACTCTCTCTGAAAAGAGAATTCGAGTAAAAACCGTTTTAATTTTATCGACAACAAATAGAATCAATCTTCTAGTTAACACATAAGTAGAATAAAAAGGCACGACTTAATTATTGTAAGCAAATTGTGCTGGTGTATCCAATGAAGCAAACAGTCGAATGGTTCCCAATTTACACTAGGAACTGCAAAATTCGATGGTATATTCCTTTTCTTGCTCATACCTGGTAAATTATCGTTCATCCCAAATGTTTAAAGTTTATATTAATAATAAGGTATTATTCTAATAATTACACAGATAACTAAAATGAAAATGTGTCTGAGGTATGGACAAGACAATCACCTGACTCCAAGGACTAATGCTGCTTCTCGCCTAGTCATGACTTTCTCAAACCCACCATAATAAAATCTTCGAGTACGGGGCATCATTGGGCGAGCTTTGAATGCTTGCCATGCTGCGATCAAGTATCTGGTCCCTAAGGCAGCACCTGCCACAGCACCACCTATTACTAGAGGAGTTTCCTGAGAGAGATGAACATTAAGCAAGTTATTGGCAGTTCCACATTGAACCAAAAGCCACAAGAAATGTAAACTTTACGGCCAAATTTTGCATAATCATTCTAGTCAAATTAATTGGTTATAGCCTATCATTGAACAGTCCCTTGGTAATTAAAATTTGTGTATATGTCATAACCACATGAAAAGCTATTCATAAAAGAGAATAGAGAACATAAATTCACAACAAACTCAAAAATCAAATGGGTTTATAGAAATCAAGCCCCTTGCAAACATAATCAACCAGCAATCATTCATCATGGTATCCAATTGCAGATTTTGAACGTGGTAACGGTACATTGTACTGGGAAGTAACTGATATTAGAAAAAAAGTAAAACAGCTCAATTCAATATATTCAGGTGCAGACTTTTTCTCGTTTACAAATCTTCACACATTTTCAACGGTGTTCCAACATATTTTCTGGGATGATAACTGATAATATCACACCGCTAAATATATAATCTTTAAGCTCTACAAACAAACTGCATAACATAGATAGAAAATTCATGAACGAACTTACCATTGGAATATTCCGTAATTGCTCTCGTGAATGGTGACCACAAACTCCAAACAAAACCAAAATGATCAATTATCTGCACTCGCTGTGATAATAAAATGATCATCCAAACTCATAAAGAAGCTTAGAAATTCAGAATAAAACTGGAAGAACCTAAAAAAGGGCTAACAGAACTAAAAAAAACAGATAAATTCTTTACCTTACAAAAGAATATAGCGATGAGGTTTTCTAATTTTTTTTTTCCCACGAAATCTGCCTGTGTACGATGAACTTGCTATTTATAAGCTTTGTCATGTTCGGGAATTCGTGCTTGGGCACCAAGAAAGAACCCAAAACAATAGGCCGCAAATGTTCCCTTTCTCCAGAAGGGTCTGGTGAATGGTCCCGCATTTTATATTCAATAAATCTTTCCAATCTCCCAACACTTCACACTTTATATTTTTTTTATTAAATATTTATTATATAAATAAGAAATTAAAAATTAAAAATAATTAAAAAAAAAACTCAAAAAAAATTTTAAAAAATTATTAAAAAATAATAAAAATTTAAAAAAATAATGAAGTGTGGAGTGTTAAGAAGTTGTATAGCAAAACCTTTTTATATTGTGCCTTTGGTATAATTCTAAACTTTATTTATTTATTTTAAATATTTATATATATATATTTTTAATTCAGGAGAATTTATCTTCATTCTTGCGTCCTCAAATTTCTGTATCAAATTACCCAAAATCACGTTTTACATATGAAATTATCACATTTCTTTATTTCTCTATTTTTAAAATATCATTGTTAATATGTAATCAAAATGATAAAATAAATATCATCAAAAACATTATTCGGTATCGCTTGTTGGTAACAATGATAGTGATACTTAAAAAGGTATTAATTATAAACAAATATAATAGTAGGTAAAAATTGAGGAACCACAAGAGAGTTTTGGTGCCGGCCGGCTGCAAAAATATTATTATTTCCACTTATCAAATAAATCTTAGACATTAAAACTATATTCAATTTGAGTTTAAAAAAAAAAAAAAGATAAACAAGAGAGAAGGAGATGTTGACAAAAAATAAAAGAACTATTAGGTTGCATTTTGGCACTAAGGTAATCTCAAATAATTGGAGGCTGCATTTCGATTGAGAAGTGATCTCAATTCATTTCATCTCATTATTATAATTTTTTTTTAATTTTCATACAAAATATAATAAAAATAGTATTGTAATAATATTTTATTCAACTTATTTAAAATCTTCTCAACTCATCTCATCTCAATTTCCAATTTAAACGAATTCTATAAATAATAATATTTTATGGGTTATATTGAAATGTGTATCAGTGTATGAATTGAGTTAAGATATGTTTAATGTTTTATGAAAAGTTGAAAAAGTATTAAATTTCATCAATAATTGGTTTGAGAAGATAAGCTCAACACTCAAACAAGCATTACTCTTATGGATATGCGGGACTTATACATTTTACATTGTATCTAGCTGAAACAAATTAATATAGTGACCCAAACTTTCATTAAATTGATAAATATATGTTCTCTCAAGAAAAATATAATTTTTTATTAAATAAAAAAGAAGAAGAAATTAGCTCGCTTACCAAAATAAATTTGAGGAGAAAAATATTTGCAGTCATAGACTGTGTAAGTATCGTGCACTCATTTTGAAATAATTGAGTAAATATGGGACGATAAATGATATTTGTAGTCATAAAATTCGCATATTAATTTTAAAAAAATTGAGTAAATATGTGATTCACATGAAAAAATTAATATTTTAATTATGGAGTCCACATGAAAAAATTAAATTTTTAATTGTAAACTCTAATTTTTTTAAAATGAATATACGATACTTATACGATACATGATTATATCTATCATTACTCGTAGATACGGCAAATAGTTAATAACAAAAGTTAAATCTTTATATTTTGAATGAAATTTATCATATTCAAGGGAAAATAATTCCATGTACTTGAAGATCATTTCTATCTCTAGTAGTACAGTAAAACATACATGTGACGTGTCTAAAAGAATAAAATAAAATAGAACTAAGATTTAAAAGGCAAAAATTCTAAAATAATTTCAATTTGTTGAAAGACTAGTAGCTCTTGGATTATTCAAGAGAAAAAAAAAAAAACTCAATAAAAAAGCTTAACCAGGAGGCTATATCCATTTAATTAAAAATTAAAGAGTTGTGCTACTCTACCGTTCAGAGTAATTCGTTCAACATGACCGTCTTCAATTTTTTATTTTTTTTGTTTATATTTTTTTCACATTTTTTAAATATATTTAAATATATTTAAAAAATAAAAAATATATATCAATATATTTAAAATTACTTTTTTAATTACTAGATAAAAAATAAAAAATTAACTAACGGTCAATTAGAACCGTCAAGTTAGCCGTTAGGACGGCAGACTATCTTTTCCCTTAATTAAATTGGTGGCCCATCTTAATTTTCCGTGTGCCATTGAATGGGTCCAATAGGACTATTTATATATTTAAAAATATGAAAAATACGTCATGTCCTATACCATTTCAAGGATGACGTAGACTGTAGTAGACATTTGCCATTCTAGATTTTTCAATACCTATAGGATTATCATTCCCCTTATAGTTTAATGAAATTGATTTAAAATTCATTTTATTTATAAATCAGCGTACATAATATATACTTCCCACATCATTAACATGGTAAATTAATCGTCTAGATAAAATCTTTTCAATTCGACACATCATCTACTTACATAAAATTGTTCACCCAATCATCGAAAAGAAGTGTTAATTTAAAAATAAATTTTATAAAAATCAATTTATAAACTGATATAATTTTATATCCCCTTCATTTACTTTTACTTTAGTGAGATAAAGATATTTACAGTCATTGAATGTGTAAATATTATACATTCTTTTAAAAAAATAAATAAATACGAGATTTAGATAAAAAAAATTAATTTTTTAATAATAAATATATATATTTAAAATTTATGATGTTTACACAACATATGACTGTATTTAATATTACTCTACTTTAATTATGATGTTGACTGATATTGAATCAAGAACGATATTATTTTACCGCTAAAGTAGTATCGTTCTATTTGATTGTCAAGCCATTTTGGCTTTTTTATTTTTTTAATATATTTAAAAAATAAAAAAAATACTCAATACGTTAAAAATTATTTTTTAATCATTAAATAAAAAAAATTAAAAGAAAATTAAATACACAAATGAGTTAAGTGGATAAAGTGGGAATGCAAACTAGCATTTTCCGAACGCGGTAAGGTCCACCAATGAGGAACCAGCGTCTTAAATGGGACGGAATTTGTGGGGAAAATAACAAGGGAAGATGATCCTGTCTTCGTGGGAACGTAAATGCTGTCACTCGGCGTTGCACGACTGCTGAGAATTTCTTTTACTTCCGCGCAAGCGTCCAACAATGCCAGCCAAACACATAGTAGTATAGTACCCATAAACGCTTTCCTTTCGCCTTGCTTTTACCAAACGATTGACTTCTCAAAGTCTCCCTTGTTTTTCTTCTGTCTCTAGAGTCAAGCGGAATCGTTAAATCATCCCCACTGCTCCGACTATTTCAGACCTCTATACTCTCTCTGAAGAGGTGTTCGGAGTAAAATACAAACATGGCAGCTGAATTTTCTTCCTTGATTTGCGCTATGAGGGGGGCATTGTCTCTGTTGGTGCGTTGTTGATGCAGTTTGCAACTCCCAGTTGGGTATATTCGGCTTCGAGCAGGTGTGTAAAAATTGCAGCTTTCTTTTTATACGACTTTGTGTGATTCCTTTTAGCTGTTCTACAAGTCAATTGGCATTCTTTCTTTGAACTTGTTTGTTTGTTTGTTTTCTTGAAGCAGAGTAGCAGAATATGCATGGTGGAGCACTGTGTTTACTGTTTCCTATATAACCTTAATGAACTTAAATTTAAATGAGCTTAATCGGAACTAAGCTGATGAAGCCAACAATATCGGCCATTAGACCGAACAACGTAAATTCTCTAGTGATCTTTCTCTTCTCCGTTCCTTTCCCCTCTACTTTCTTCTATTGGTTTATTTTCCTTCTATATTTTTTTGTTCAGTTTCAAACGATTGGCTCAGATTGTGATGGGAAATTTACTTCATTAGTTATTTTTAAGAGCTATTAGTTTGTTAAGAAGACAAATTTTTTTTACATTTTTGGTTTTTGTGAATTTCCTTCCATAATATAGTCATAAAAATTAAAAAGAGTGACTGCATAAAGTTGCTAACTCTGCCAGTCTATCAAAGTACATTTTCGCAAGCTTGACTGGCCATCGTTGGTACTTATTTCTACCTAGAAATTAACTATACTGTATCACTAGTTTATATTATTTCACGAGGCGAAGATGATAACCAACTGGTGTTTTCTCAAGTTTGATTGCCTCATATTTCTGCTCATCTACGTCCGAGGTGGGCTTGTATATTTTCTATCTGATGTTACAATTGGACACATACTAGCTAAAGGTTCCTGGTTCCTTCACTAATCACTATTATGTTACTCTTTTTTTCAGAATTGGGTTTATGTTTTGTGATGTTGGAAAACGTTTTAGCACAAGTGTGAGTATGTTTTTTCCTGGTTGCAGTAAACAAAAAATGTTGAGTTGAAGTCAAATTTTGTTCTAAAGCTTATGTTTTATGTTTTTTTTTAAAGTACATTTTAAGAAAATGTATTATGAAAGATGAAAATTAGGTTGCGAAAAAGAAAAGAAAAAGTAGGTTTTTAATTCAAAAGTATCAATGATATTGGACAGGCTTCGTAAAAATGATATCTCACTAATATTTGAAATATCATTCAGCATTTTTCATGTTAAACTATATTTGATCATTCAAAAAATTCAGTAATATTAGAATTTTTATAATTTTTATGTACTTTTTGCTATATTCCTAATTTCTTTTGTCAATATGTGTCAAATATTTTGCCAATATATTTGCTATATCGCCTAATACTATTCTAGGCGATAGTGTAAGAAATCGTTCTTTCTTGTTGTGAGTGTTGCTCATATAGAGTGAGGTATGGCGATGTATTGGTGATATTTGAACTATGATTGCTACCAAAAATTGTGCTTTTGGTATTTCTCACATTGTAATGCCCTAGATTGAGTATAAGAGGTTATGAATGGATCCCACTTTGTCAGGGGGAGATCTTGTGGTTACTATGATTTTAATGAACTTCAATTGTAACTTTGACTAGACCTTTTAGAGTAGAAGCCACGATATGACTTAATTTTTTTTTTACCATTACAAATGGCATCAAGGACAATCCTCAACCAAAAGTGTGGGACTTGAGTTGTGCCATCAACCATAGAATAGCCTAGCAAGGATGTTTGAGATTTAGAGGGAGATTCATACCCACGGTTGAGTAAAGGAGAATGGTGAATGAGTCCCACATTGCTTGATATGGAGAAGTTTTTATGTGTTAAAGTGATTCCATGGGGTTACTTATAAAAAAAAAAGTTATTCCATGGGGTTCCAATTATAATCTTGATTAGTCCTTTTGGAGTAATAAGCTTATGTGTGACTTGAGCTTTTCCTTGAGTCATTACACATGCTTCCTCCATTTGATAGTTAAATTAAACTCACATTTTCACATGGTCATGCAATACTTACCTGTAAAGAAAATGTTTATGCAATACTAGCATGTGATACATGCGTTCTGATTATTTATCTTACACTCTTCTGCAGGTCTAATTAATAAAAGATGTCTGGTTTTGAAAAAGACGACATACCTATGCTTTCAGACACAAACGGGCGGTCTTTGGACGAACATGCAGATTCTCAATTCCAGAGATTTGCATACAGGACAAGGAGTGCATCACTTTCCATTCCTATGGACTCACTGGAGTCCTATGCAAGTGAAACTCATCTTATGGGCCATACTGGTCCTTTACGGAGTGAAAGAAGAACTCCATTCATACAGATGAGTGGTCCACTATATGTTAGCCGCAAACCTGAAAACCTTTTTTTGCCAAATCAAGGTGTCACAGGACCCAAAACAATGGAACCTTTAGTGAGCAAGTTTACTTCGTTTAAAGGCAAGGATCAAGATGGCTGGCCACATGACAACAATTTTGGGAAAAATGAACATTTGCTGAGGTCTGGGCAGTTGGGAATGTGCAATGATCCTTATTGCACAACTTGCCCAACATATAACAACTTCATAGCAGCTCAACAAATGAACTCTAAAGCTTCATTAGCTTTTGATCCTAAGGTGTTATTCTTTCTTTAACCAAAGGTTATTCTTTTTTCTGTCCTAATTTACTGCCATATTTCATGTTCCCCTGTATTGCTTTGCTAGACAATTTTTTTATTTTTTTTATTTTTATTATTATCATTATCATTACATGCGTGCATCATAGCCCAAACCTTCATTCTGTTTAGCTACGTTGTTGAATAGATCTCGAGTTGGATGCTGCTTCTGTCGCATGTAGGACTTTTTTCCCAAAAAATATGGCTATAAATAGCATAGGATCTGTGTCAGTTCATAAATTATTTTCTTTAGTATTTATTTTAACTGTTTGATGAAGAAATATTTGCCATACTTGTTCATGCATGCTTTGCATGTAGCCTATCTGTGGAGTGATGTTTACACTTAATTCTTTGAGTCCTACAACTCCTAGCATCTGGCACTTTGAAATTAAGATATCGAACACAGTCTTATTACTTATCAGAAAAGAGATTTCAAATCCTATTTATGCATCTGCCATCATCTCCTATATAGAAAATCTAAGATTTCCATTAGTGATTGTCAACGTGCATTCTCCCGGGCACAGAAATAACCTTTGCTTGGTCCAGATAATATGGTTACATAATAAAGAAGATGAGCTCAGAAGAGAAAAACTTCTCGAGTACAAATAATCTGTAACATGGTAAGAAATGCCTCGTCAATTATGAGTGTTCAATATCATAAAAGAAGTGCGGATGTTAGTAATTCTAAAAGCTTTACTTAGTTCATCTATCTAAATTAGAAAAGCCTGTTATAGGCTTTCCAATTTGGCTTATCGTAAAGAGCCACCTCGTGAATAGAGGCAGTTGTCAGCAGCACAGCAAGTAAATTGTTCAGAGGGAGGCAGTTACTGTGCTGTGGATCTAAGAAAGGAAAAAATGATACGGGACATTCATCTACCATATGCCCTGAGAAAAAACAATCAACAGTCTCTATAAAAAAACTTGGGTAGATAACTGTGAACAACAGGTCTACTAGTAACTCATGTAGCTTTTGGTAATTGAATTTTAGGTGTGATGTGCAAGTATTGTTACAAGATCTTTCATATCAGAAAAGCATTGAGCAATGCACATCCATTACACTAAAAAGAAGATCCTGAATGATGAAATAGATTATGGATTAAAGAGATACTAGTTGAAACTTCTTAGCAAAGAGCAAATGGTTGTATGTGTATCATTTTCCGAGTAATGATACACGTACGGCCCTTTTTACAACCATGTTTTAAATTGAGGGTATTTCCGTAAAAGGATGTTATGTTTATAAGTTATTTTACAAAAATGCCCCTTATTTATAACACGGTTGTGTAAAGAGTTGTGAAAAGGGTTGTATGTGTATCATTTTCCAAGAGGCAAAACTTTTGCAGAGAAGTTAACATACGAAGTAAATGTTTTAAATCACCATGAATAGCTATGGCAAATTCTCTTATTTCATTCTTTTGAATAACTCAATGTAATGAAATGTTCATTTACTTCTTGTTTTGTGCTTTTGTTTGTCATAATCCCTTTTTCATCTAAGATTCCTATTTTTATGATTTTTTCTTATTTCAAGTTAGGTTTTTCTTTTCTGTTGAGCTGAGTTCTAGTTGGAAAAACTTTAATCCTATTACATCGGGATGTTAGGTTTTCCTATATACAATGGATCACCTACATAGCTTAAATTGAGTGGAAGTTTAGGCTAATAGGCTCCAAAAACTTTAAAATTTTCATGGGGCAATGTGATAAGATTCTAAAGCCCCACCTATTTTTTTTTTTTTGAATTTGAGGATGCTTTAAATCTTGTTTTTATAAATAGAAGCTCTCTATTTTTTCTAAATTTTAGTGGAGGCAATTGCCCCACCTGCCTTGGCTCCATCACTGGTGAAAGCTCTCTTTGAAATTTCACGTTATTTGTTCTATAACAATCTAGTTGAGTCCTCTTTATGTTTTTTTTTTTCATTTATATTGAATCTTGTTTTAGATATCAAATTTGTTAACTTGTCTTGCTCCATTGATATCAAAATGTTGTTCTTTTTGGAAACCTATTTAACATACCTTGGATTGGTTGGAGTTTTGTCCAGGCTTTGAATGATCTTGCTAGAAAGTTAACTGTGGATATGCTTTAGGTTACCTGGATGTATTTGTGGGGGAAGCATGGGACGGTTTTATTCTTGTTGTTGTACTTTGCAAAATACTTGTTTAGGTGTGGTCCGGAATTTTGAGCAAGGTATGATCATCATCCTCTCTGGTAATTGGCTAAATTTGGAATCAGTTCGCTTGTGGCCATTTTTGTTACTGGATCAATTTAGTAATTCTATTGATGAAAGCCATCGTACTACAACAATGTGGGCACCTTTTTGGTGTAGGGCCTTTTTCTTATTAATCCCCCACCCCCCCCAACCCGACCCAAGTAGGATAAAAGAAAATAAAAGAAACACAAAAGAGAATGGAAAACAGATTTTTGTCTTCCAAGGGATGAAAATCAAATGTGGTTGTGATCATGAATATGTTACGATTGGCTTGTAATATAAGTGTTGCATCCTAAATTTAGTCCTGTTTGGTACCATTCTTTTTGCTCAATTCCCCCCATCCCCTCACCCAAAAAAAATGCAAAATTATCAGATATGTTGCTCTATTTTTGTATTTTCCTTAATTGGGTTTGGATTGAAAGGAAAAGGAAATGTTTGCTAGATTGCGATGCTCTCTATTATGAGGCAGAAAATTGTGCAGGCCTGGTACTACTGGTGTTAGTACAGTTTTGCTGGCAATGGAAATAATTTCTTAGATCAGGGTGACAAGTCTAGTGTCACATCAATGCTGTTGCATTGGGAGTGGGGAAATGGGATTGATAGAGCTTGAGGTTATTTTGTTTCATGGAGGAAGCAGTAATAATTTTCACAAGAGCAGAAGGAGGTGGTGTATATATTCCTTTTTAATGAAGGTGGTGCAGACTTCAATGGGGATGGGGTTGGCAGTTATTATCAGTGGGGGTGTGCCCTTCAGTGGAGTTGGTGGTTATAAGGTTACTGCCTAGTGGTGTCAGTGTTGTAGGTGGACGTGTTAGATGTTTTGCATGTTTTTTCTAGTTTTTTATGCTAGTACCTCTTTTTTTTGAGGTTACACAGATTCATTAATCTACCATTATCTCCCCCCATGACTTCATCGTGTTTAATTTTCTCTAGCTTTTGTTATCTAGAATATGATGTGCAAATACTTGCTTGGTAAGATTGTTATGCATAAATTGCAATGATCTCATCCAGTTTTATTACTTGATTGTATGTAGTTTCATAATGTTCTCTATGGGGACGCTAAAGGCTGGGCTAAGGGCTTTTTTTCTTCTCTCCAACAATATATTCCTGGCATCATGAACCCTCATGCTAAAGTTGTGCAACAATGGAACAAATTTTTTGTCATTTCTTGCTTGGTGGCAATTTTTGTGGACCCATTATTTTTCTTCTTGCTATCCACTATAGAGGTATGACATTCTTGCATTGAAATTTCTCTTTTTGTGACCATTACTTTTATTATAGTACTCTTCTTTGGAAATTTTTTTATTCTTTACAAAAAACAAATTCTGAATTTATTTGCTAAAGAAGCAGAGTGCAAATAACATAATTGATGCTATTTTTTCTTTCTTTATGTGCGTGTGTGTGTGTATACATGTGTATATGTCTGTATGCATGTATTTGATAAGTACGTCTAATTTCATTAAGAAGCAAAAAGGGTGTTACCCAAGTAAACAAGGAGTAGAGAAACAGCTAAATAATAATGTACAAAGATCCAGGAGACCCTGAAAACTAGATATTGAAAAACATTTTAGGACAAGCATCTAGTGGTAAGGAGTATTGGAAAGAAAGCCTTAAGCTTTTCTTATGATCACTAATATTTTGTTTACCAGTCAAAAGACAAAAGAAAGCCTTAAGCTTTGCCACCATCTTCTCACAATCATCGAAACCATGATTGCTCCTTTCTCTCAAAATACACTATATCAAGAAAGACAATTGCTCTCCACATATGTTTGCTCAGCTGGCAACCAAACTTCCCTTTCCAACATTTAAAGAGATCCAACATACTTTATGGCATGACCCAACAACATGCAAAGAGATCCACCACTAAAAGACATGCTACCTTTTTTAGAGAAATGCTTTAGTCACAAAGAGATCCCATGAAAGTAAGCCCACAAACTAACGTGGTTTGATGTGGTACGTTAGATTGTAAAACTACTTTTATTATAAAGTAGATCTAACATATCATATAAAGCCATGTCAGTTTATGGATTTACTTTTTTCGGATCTCTGTGGCTGTAGCACTTCTCCTTTTTTTTATAATTGAACTTTGAAGTTGATAAGATGTATTTTGTATGTATAAATAGAGTCTATTATAAATTTTTTATATTTATATTAGAGTTATATCAGTGTATCTTCATGGTATAACTCTAATATAACTCTTGCAAAAAGGAGGTAAATTGTGAAGATACACCAAAAAGGGTTCATTTTTATTTTTTAGTATCTTGAGTAGATCATTTATGAAAAATGGTATTATATATGGGATTGGAAGGTGACAAATGAATCGGAGAAGTGTGTTATGACATTGTATAATAGTAGAATCTGACCAAGAAGTTAAGCACCTGCACATGAACTATGGGAAATGCTTTGTCATCTGAAGATAGAAGACATAAAGAAAACCTGCTACTACAAATCTAGTTGATTTTATTTATTTTTTATAAGTAAAAAGAGATTTTATTAATCCATGTAATTAGGCAATGCCCGAGTACACAAGAAGTATACAAGAATGAGCCTAATTACAAACTACGCGCTACGGAAAGTAGCATAAAAGTCATTAAAATTTGTTCCATTCAATACAATAGATGAAGCCCATAGCAACAATGTATGAAGAAAAAGGCCCTAAAATCATCCAGAGAGCGTTCCCTATTTTCAAAACAATGACCATTTCTTTTGTTCCTTGTGCATCACATTAAGCATAGAGGCACCATCTTCCAATCAGCTGCAATGTGACGATTGCCCCAAATCCCTCTCCAGCATGACAATTAATCTATCACCCTCCTAGGCATTACTAATGCGATACTGAGCCTAGTGAAGATTTTATCCCATAAAGCCTTGACTACTTCACAATGGGCAAGTAGGTGATCTGCTGATTCACTATTGTGTTTGCACATAAAGCACCAATCTATTATGTAGAGGCCTCGCTTTTCAGCTTGTCGATAGTCAATATTTTCCCATGGGATGCCAACTAGCCGAAGAAGGCAACCTTGAGGGGAACATTGCTCCTCCAAATACTCTTCCATGGGAAGGCATTGGAAGAGTGAGTCGTCAATGCCTTGTAATATGATCAGACTGAAAATTTATTGATCCTTGTAAATGTCCAAAGTAATCTGTCCTCCCCTCCTGCCTGTAGTTCCAGCGCATATAACATGCTGTAAAATTCAGCAATGTCTCCTACCTCCCAATCCTGTACGGCTATAGTAAATCTCACGGACCAATGAAGGGAATCAATGGAGATGCTCATATTATCGGCCACAGTGGCACCCTTATCTGACGCAATCCTATAAAGAGAGGGGAAAGCATTTTTCAAAGCAACATCACCACACCAAATATCGTGCCAAAACCTGATTCGCGTGCCACTCCCCACCTCAAATTTGAAATTATCAAGTAAATCTTCCCATCCATTCTGGATAAATTTCCAAACTTCCATGTCGTAAGCCCCTCTTACTTCATTAGAGCACCAACCTCCCAAAATGCTCCCATATTTAAAATCGATGATGTTCCTCCAAAGAACATCCCTTCCTGATGATACCGCCATAACCATTTTCCAAGAAGGACCTTGTTGAAGGTTCTCAATTTTCTTACCCCCAACCCGCCACAAGACAAAGGGGTGTAGACTTTATCCCATTTAATCAAATGGAATTTTTTCTCATCCTCTAACCCTCCCAACAAGAAGTCACGAAAAATCTTCTCCAGTCTATTCGCCACCCCTGCAGGCAAAGGAAATAAAGATAAAAAGTACGTTGGGAAATTAGATAACGTACTCTTGATTAGTGTGATTCTACCGCCTTTAGACAAGTAAATTCTCTTCCAACCAGCCAGTTTGCGTTCAATTTTCTTAACAATCCCATCCCACATTGCCTTGGATTTATGAGGAGCCCCCAAAGGAAGTCCAAGGTACTTCATAGGCAAGGACGACACCTTGCAGCCCAAGATGGCAGCCACTTCACTTAAATTATTAACCAAGCCAACTGGAACTATTTCAGATTTTGATAAATTCACCTTAAGACCAGAGACAACTTCAAAGCAAAGTAGGAGGGTTCTCAAGGAGCAAATCTGATTGGGATTTGGATCACAAAAAATCAATGTATCATAGGCGAAAAGGAGATGAGAGACTGATAAGCTACTATGCGAGGAACCATCCACCGAGAAGCCCGAGATGAAACCCCTGTCCACCACCCCCTCCAGCATTCTTCTCAGCACATCCATCACTAAAATGAATAAAAGTGGGGATAAAGGGTCCCCTTGTCTCAAGTCTCGAGAACTGTTGAAGAAGCCTTCAGGAGTGCCATTAACCAAAATTGAGAATCTGACAATTTTGATGCAATGTTTTATCCACTGACACTATCTTTCCCCAAAACCATACCTACCAAGTAATACAACAAGAAGTTCCAGTTCATATGATCAGAAGCCTTCTCCATATCCAATTTACATAAGATACCTGGGGTGCCGGCTCTGACTCTACTCTCCAAGCATTCATTAGCAATGAGGAGTGAGTCTAGAATTTGCCTTCCTTTAACAAAGGCATTTTGTGACTTCAAGATGATCTTCCCCATAACTTCACTCATCCGCTTAGCTAGAACTTTTGAGATGATCTTGTAAACCCCACTCACCAAACTTATGGGATGGAAGTCTTGCACCTCCACCGACCTCGTCCTTTTTGGAATAATGTCAATGAAAGAGGCATTAAGGCTTTTCTCAAATTTCATTAAAGAGTGAAATTCAAGAAAAACCTTCATGAGATCCTCCTTGACAATGTCCAAGCTTGAAAGAAAGCCATTGTGAAGCCATATGGACCTGATGCTTTGTCTAGCCCTTTTAGCACGCTAAGCACCTCATCCTCTTCAAACAGCCTCTCCAACCAAGCCGTACTTGATTGGTCAATCGAATCGAAAACCAGTCTGTCTACCTTGGGCCTCCATTGGTGTTGCTTCGTCAGAAGCTTGTCATAAAAGTGGACAATGTGATCCTTAATAGCGACTCTGTTCGAAAAACCCTGCCTTCTGAATGAAGAACCTCAATGGCATTGTTTCTTCGATGGGAATTAGCTACTCTATGGAAAAACTTTGTGCTCCTATCCCCTTCCTTCAACCAAAGGTCTCGAGATTTTTGTGCTAGGTAGATTTTATTGCTATCCTCCTGCAGACCTCATGAAAAGCCAGTGGTCCTAGGTCAAGGCTTGCAGTTGAGCTGCTGGCTATATTCTTCTGATCTACTCGCAACTTGAAAACCTTATCAAAGCAAGCAATAAGGCATGAGGAATGATTAGTAATCATCATCATTATGACTGGATAGCAAATTGTCTTTGTACTTTGAATCTATAAACCGTATCTATCTCTTCGTTAAAAATTGGCAATTCTTGGCTGAAAATCTTTGTTGTCCACGGTCTGTCTTTTGTGACCACAATCATGTTCCTAACTTCGTTAACCCATGTTTTTACATTTGAAGTATATATTGTCCTTGTGCTTTTACATTTGAAATCTATAATTTCCTTGTGGTTTACTATAGCACAAGATTACTTGCCTTTTTGCTCCTTGAATGCAGGATTACAAATGTATAGTAATTAACTGGCCCCTGACCAAAACAATAGTGGCTTTCAGAAGTTTGACTGATCTCATATATTTCTTCCGCATGCTTCTTCAGGTAATTGCTTCGTTTCCATTTGTAGAAGCTGCTGCTGTTGTTATTTATTTATTGTTTTTGTTGTTAGGGGGCATGCATAATTGTATTAAGTATACCCCGGGATTGTATAAATGTCAGATGAAAGGCTGTATATATTGCAACAGTAAAAAAAAAATTGCATAAAAGCCGTCAGGATAAGATCTTGAATCATCTACCATTTTACCACTTTTCAATTCTTTATTCTCTCTAAACCCGAACTTCTACTATTATTGTCATTTCCTTTATTATTATTATTATTATTATTATTATTGAAACTAGCTAGTTCATTTAATAATCTCCTGATATGCACTATATGCTGAAGCCTTTGTGGAGGAGCTACCCAGACGGAAATGCCCCTAGAATCCCACAGCAACTGCCAAAAGCTTGCCCAAAGCCTTTTCACCAGTCCACCCTAAAATTAAAGCCTGAACATGCACAGAAATAAACCTGGGCTGCCATTGCACATAAGTGCTTGAAACACAACAGGACTGAACAAACCTGCCTCCAAGTATGAAAGCAAAATCAATAAGGACCTTGACGAATACTGATTGTACTAGAAATGTATTTGTTCCACAATCCCAATCATTGGGGACCAAATGACAATTACCCTTCTAATTCTGCCTAATTGAAATCCAAATCCTTGGTCAATCTATAAAGCCCATATGAAAAACATAACTTTGATAATATTATAGTGTTGAATTATAGTTGAGGCCCTTTTAAAGGTGAACAAGTTGGAGGTCAATGAGGTTGGCAAAAATGGATTAGGAGGTTTAGAAGTACGCAAATAAGGGAGGGTAGTCAAGGGTTCACGGACTGCTGTCATTGATGGTGCAGCAATGGTGATGGGGTGGTTGATGTTGAGGGCGATATGAGATTGAGACATGAGAGAGGGACATATTGAATTGGGGGAAGTAAGTTTGGAGAAACTTTGAATTGGGAAATTGTATGTTTTGTGCATATACATGCCACTAATATTTGCCACTTGTATTTTTATTTGTGGAATTACCGTTTGTTCAGGTCATAATATAATCGAGTTAAATATATAAACTCGATAACCAAACCGACCTGTTCATTGAAGTGAATTCGAAATTGAACTGAACTGCTGCACAGTCAGCACAAGTTGGGTCAGTTGGGTGGCTTTTTTACAGCCTTAACTGTATAATACCCTGAGCCTATTAAAGTTTTTTAATTTATTTTATACCACTCCAATTTCTCACATGCAACTCGTGATCAAAAGGCTAGTGGATAAAAGGGTTTTAAAATAGGAAAATGGCTAAGACAACCCTTTTTAACAACTTTGTTTTAAAAAGAGGGCATTTTTGTAAAAAAAAAATGATATTTTTTTTACAAAAATGCCCCCAATTTAAAACAGAGTTGTAAAAAGTTGTAAAAATGGTTGTCTCAATTTTCATCTTTACCCTAAAGCAAGCAACGGGAAGTATAGGTTATTACACTTTTCTCCATAATTGTTAGAAAGCTCTTTGATTTTCCATCATATTTATTCTTCTTATAGCAAATATCGTATGCATCCTCATTTATTTTTATTAAATGTATGGTATGTTACCGAACTTCATTTTTCAATTTTTAAGTAATATCTTTATAAAAATTTTATTCATGTTCTGCAATGCCTTCAATCATTAGATTTGGTTGGAGCCCTTCTTGTAGTGCTGACTAATTTATGTAATTTGCTTTTGGGCAGTTTAGGTTGGCTTATGTGGCCCCTGAGTCAAGAGTGGTTGGTGCTGGAGAGTTAGTTGATCATCCCAAAAAAATTGCTCTCAACTATATTCGTGGATTTTTTTTCATTGACTTGTTTGTTGTTTTACCACTTCCTCAAGTAACGGTTCTCTCTCACTCTTATTCTTCCCTTTATTAACTTTAAATGCATCACTATCAACATATATGTCACAACCATATGCTTAATGCCTAGGGAATTTTCTATAAGAAGATTCACATTTCAAGCTTAATCTGGACTTAGTTGTGGGCAACATTTTCTAGGTTAATTAAATTAAAATTGTTTTCTTCTAAATTGTGTTTTTTGCAGTTATTTTAAATAGATTGTTTTTTTCCCCATCATAATCTGTTGAAATTTGCTTAGAATGCACAAAAGTGCATGATGTTTCTAATCTAGGGTGTGTAGTGGGATGTTGATCCTCAAGGACTATATAATATAGGGTGCAAGGTATGGTTTTGATCTGTAGTGCAACGTGAACCTGTTAAAAGTTATAATGTGTTATTAATTGATGGTTGATTAGAATTTTGGTATTTAATGATGAACATTCCCTTGTGACATATGGTGGAGTGGGTACAATAACAAAGTTCACTGTACAGAAGGCCAGACTAGAGTGCTATGGAACTGGCAAACTTTTCTGACTATATCGGTTATTAAATGAAACTTTTACTTTCTTTGGTGTGGTGAGCTGACGAGAGCTACCGATCTCATTCTCTATTTAATTGTATTTATGCCAGGAAATAATGATTTATTTCCTTCTATTGTTTTTTTATAAGGATATAATTCATTATTGCTTGTTAACATCTTTATTTGAAAGAAAAGTTCATGTACATATATCCAGAAAATGCTAGAATTTACTGAACTATCCCGATATTATCCAATCTGCTGACGTGGCAGTGTTCAATAACCCTCATATCAAATCCTTGGTAAAACAGATAAAAATGCTAACTGAATGTGTCGTTGTTCAGTAATCCTTGAATCAATCTTTGATAGAAAAGATAAAGATCCCAGTGTTATTAAACACTGCCACATCACAAAAGTGGGATAATGGAGTAGTTTCTAGCATCACTCGTATATATTCTCAACTCTTTGTGTTGTATTTAAAATTTATACGATTGTTACCTGTGTTGATCATTTGGTTTATCTGCAGAGTACTGCTATAGTACATGCTACATTTAATTGATGTGAATCTCCATTTACTGATTCTTGTCATAAACTTCTTCTTCTTCTTCTCTTTCTTTATTTATATATATTTTTATATTGCAGATCATAGTATTGTTTGTTCTACAAAAATCTTTGAGATCAGGAGCCAATAGTGCTAAAAATCATTTACGGACAGCTGTTCTTGTTCAGTACATTCCTAGGCTCTATAGGTTTCTGCCTCTACTAGCTGGTCAGTCTTCAAGCAGCTTGGTATTTGAGTCAGCATGGGCAAATTTTGTCATAAATCTTCTCACTTTCATGTTGTCCGGCCATGTTGTTGGGTCATGCTGGTATCTCTTTGGGTTACAGGTGGGTGGAGGTTGTCATATCATCTAAAGATGATTTTCAGACTTTCTTTCTTCATACAACTTTATTCTTCTTGCTGTTTCCGGATTTTTATTTGAACTAAACTCTTTCCCCTGTACATGCATGTGTTTAGTTGGTGAAGTGTTTACCAAAGTGAAATATCTTCCAGTTCTGGTCACCTTTAATCAATTTCAGGCATAATGCAAAGTGTTGGCTGAATGATTTCTAGTAGGAATATCAAGTCTGACGATCATGCAATAAGAAAAGAAAGAAATAAGCATTGCATCTCTTGTGTTCTTAGTATCGTTCATGTTATTCTCTTTATGTTTTTAGAAAAAAAAAAACTCATGACGTTTTCATTCATAGCTGTCATGATAGTTGATTATTAGTAATACAAAACATTAAAATTAAAACCAAGAAGATGGGTTGTTTGGTAAATGAGAATTTCTGTAATCTTTGAGAATTCTTTAAAAAAAGAAAAATTCTACTCATCATCCTCACACCACACATAAATTTTATTTTTATTTTTTTTATTTTTTCGCTTACCAAATTTGTGATCTATGGATGATGAGTAGAGAAATCAATTAGTTTATGAAGAATACAACAAAAAATAAAATAAAAAATAAAAAAAGGTGGGGTGTGTGGTGTGTGAGGATGATGAGCAGCAAAGCTCTTAAAAAAATCTTGAGTTGTATTCTATATTGGGTTTTTTGAAAGTGGGCAAGTCGAATGAGAAGTTGCTTGGGTAAAGCTTTTTTATATATGTATTTTGCATTGGAGTTTGGGGAAGGGGGTATGTACAATTGAAAAGTAGTTCAGATAAAATTTTTGCAAGAGGTGTTTTATTGGATTTGTGTTTGTGTGTGTGTTTTATACGGAAACGTTGGCAAATGATTGGATGAGATTTCTTTTTTGAGAAATAGAAAAAAAAATTGTGTTTAAAAGATGTTTGGATTGAAGTTCAATTTTCTTTATAAAAAAACTGAGAACTTTTTTTTGATAAGTAGGAATCTTTATTGAATAGAATGAAGCTAGGTAATGCCCAAGTACATAGGAAGTATACAAAGTGAGACACCTAATTACATTCTAGTATGCTGGAAAACTTTTTTTTCTTCTTTCTTTTGAAAGGTTGAATATGATTTTATTTGATCAAGTAAATAGGCTAGTCCCAAGTAACATGAAGTATACATGAAAAACACCTAGTTACAAGTTAGGATCTAGAAGTGAATACTTTTTTTTTTTTATAAGTAAGAAAATTTTATTAATCATGTAATTAGGCATAGCCTAGGTATGAAGTATACAAGAGGTGAACCTAATTACAGGCTAAGCGCTGTGAAAATCAGCATAGAACTCATTAAAGCTAGTCCCATTCAATACAATGGCTGAAGCCCAAAGTAACAATGTATGATAGAAAAAGTCCCTAAACCCTTCCATCGACCGTTCCCTGTTGTCAAAGCAACGGCCATTCCTTTCATTCCAAGTACACCACATTAAACAAGAGGCACCATCTTCCAAACAGCCGCAATTTGATACCCTGAATTCCTCTCCAGCATAAGAATAAGTCAAGCACCTTCCTAGGCATGACCCAAGCAATGCCAAGCCTAGAAAAGATATCATCCCATAAAGCCTTGACCACTTTGCAGTGTAAAAGAAGATGATCCGCTGTTTCTCCATTACTTTTACACATAAAGCACCAATCCATTATTAAGAATCCTCGCCTTCTTAGCTTATCAATAGTCAATATTTTCCCATGGGAGGCCAGCCAGCTAAAAAAAGCAACCTTAAGCGGAACATTACTCCAAATGCTCTTCCAAGGGAAAACAATAGAAGAATGAGGCAACAAAACCTTGTAGAAGGATCTGACCGAGAAGTTGTTGTTCCCGGTATGATTCCAAAGCAACCTGTCTTCTGCCTCAGCTTTTAGGTTCAGCGCATAAAGTGCCGTGTAAAGTTCTGTAATATCTCCCATCTCCCAATCCTGAATAGCTCTAGTAAACCTCACAGACCATTGGAGAGAACTGGTGGAAATGACCATGTTATCAGCCACTGAAGCATCCTTATCCAACGCGATCCTATAGAGTGAAGGGAAAGTATTCTTCAAGGTGATATCATCACACCATCTATCGGACCAGAATCTGATTCGTGTTCCCCTTCCCACCTCAATTCTGAAATTGTTGGAGAAATATTCCCATCCATTCCTGATACATTTCCAAACTCCCACCCCATATGCTCCTCTTCATTAGAGCACTGTCCTCCCCAAATGCCCCCGTATTTGACTTCAATAACATTCCTCCAAAGAGCATCCCCTTCCAAATGATATTGCCATAGCCATTTCCCTAATAGAGCAAAATTGAAGATTCTTAACTTTCTAATCCCCAAACCTCCACAAGGTAGAGGGGATCTAGAAGTGAATGCTAGGTATCATGGGAACTAGTCCCATTGGGAACAATGACAGAAGCCCACAAGAATAAAGTATGGAAGAAGAATCATCTAAGATCATCCAAAGAGTAATCTCCATCTTCAAAACCTCAACCATTCCTTTCCAGCCAAACACATCGCATGAGACATAAGGGAATCATATTCTACACTGCAGCAGTTTGGTGATTACCTTGAAGGCCTCTCCAACTAGCAAGGAGATCCACCACCCTGCTAAGCATTGTCCACGCAAGTCCAGTCCTACTCAAAGTCTCATCCCATAAGACCCCGGCCACCTCACAGTGAAGTAATGAATGATCCATTGTTTCAGCACTTTTACACATAGAACCAATCCATAACTACAAGCCCTCAATTCCTCAGTCCACGGTTAGAATTTTCCCAAGAGAAGCATTCCAAACAAGAAAGCAATGTTGGGAGGCACCTTGCACTTCCATATGCGCTTCCAAGGAAAATGATTAAGATTATGATGTGTCAAAACCTTGTGTAAGGATCAAACAACGAACTTCCTACACCCTGAATGAAACTAAACCATCTTATCTGCCTCATCCCTACCAATACTCAATGTGCACAAGTGGAAAAACTCATATAGCCCAATTTCCCAATCCTGAGCCACTCTAGTAAAACAAACTTATAACGTCTAATTTACTGATAAATTAGTGATCCACATTTTTCAACATTTAGGCCACAAAGAAAAAAAAGGTTTTGACATTTGTTATCTCATTGAATATCATTATGTTGGCTGTGATGCTTCAAACATTAAAGGGTTAAGTATGCAATTCTCTCGTCTTGTTTCTAGTTGGCCAATTGTTCTGTTGCTATATGCACGGAGTTTTCTTGTTCAACAATATTCAAATTTTCTCATTTTACCTCTTCTTTCTTGGTTCAGACGGTTAATCAATGTCTTCGAGAAGCCTGCCATTACTCTGGAATGAAAACATGCCCAAGATTTATTGACTGTGGCTATGGCAGCGATATTGAAGAATTTCGCTCTAATCCATCATGGAATAGCTGGAAAAACAATCAGAATGCGAGTGATTGTTTTAAAAAAGATGGTTTTTCTTATGGAATCTATGAGCAAGCTGTCATTCTTACTACGAAACATAACATTATAACCAGATATACATATTCCTTATTTTGGGGATTTCAGGTATTTCTTTTATTTATACTGTTTTTGCTGTATCTGTTTATCTCGTGTGTCGTGTGTACACATACAAGTTGTATTTATCAGAAATAAATCTTATAGTGTTTAAATTAACTAATGCTTTTGCCTCCTGTGTACTTGGGCAATCCCTGCTTACTTCTATCAATAAAATTTTATTTTACCTATCAAGAAAAAAAATAAGTAATGTTTTGTGCGGCAGGGAGGTTTACAAAAAATACATTACAAATGTTATAATGCTGCTCGTATACATACTTGGACATAACATTCTTGATTAGATATGTTTTATAATTTCTAAAGGTTAAGATTGATTAGTTAAAAGGTTAACTGATAGTTTTAAGATGGGTCGACCTTTAGAAGTTGTGATTGAATCCAAATGCTTTATTTTGTCAAAAAATGGTGGTGGTTTGCGAGTTATCAAGAGAAACTGGAAGACAGAACATGCGGTGATGTTGGGTCCTTCTTCAACACAGTGGCTGGGGAAGGTGTTAGAGGAGAGTTTAAGAGGGGGAAGAAGGAAGTGTATTCGGCAACTAGAGAAGGATATAGTAGTATCATAGCACAACGTTGCTCAAATAGTAGAGGGAGATATCTTGAAGTTACTGAATATAATCAGGGCGGGAGGAGGAATGTCATATGTTTCCCAGAAGGTGAAAATGGCTGGGGCTGGAGGAAGATGAGGGAGGTGCTGTTAGAGAAAGGGAAGGAGGTTATTAAAGTGGGTGTTTCGTCTGGTGGAGGGCAATCGAGTGTCGGCAAAGGAGAGTTGCACCATTCTCGGTTGTATAAGGAGGCTCTTGCTCAGACGAAGCCGAAAGTTGCAGGGCAAAGTGATGGCGGTGCGAAAGCCTCTGAAAAGGGAAAAGGGCTGTCAAATGTTGTGGTGAACCATCCCCATGGCAGGAACTTAGTGGCGTGTTAGGAGACATGGGACGTCTGAAGGATGTTTCGGGAGATGCAGGGACAATTGCGCATGTTGCAGAGAGATATGGCTGAGGTAGTGGAGTTTGTCGGTTCATTTAAGGAAAGGGAGGATATGGGAGAGAAAGGCAAAACAATAGTGTCGGACGATGGGCTTAATTCAAGGGCCCAACGGAAAGTCAGAAACAAAAAGGGGTGGGCTGCTGGCTGGCGAAAGGTGTCTCGGCCCAAACCGCAGAGGGTTTTGGATGAGGCTGGGCCGTCTCAGTTGATTTTGGATGGGGCTGGGTCGTCTGTCTTTCGGCCCAAAACACAGATGGTTTTAGACGGGGCTGGGCCGTCTCTGTCAGTTTCTTGGCCCAACTTGCAGTTGGTTTCGGATGGGCCGTCTCAGACCAGGGCCCAATCTCATGGGCAAAGGCCCGGGGAATCAGAGCCCAAGCCCTCTGAAAACCCGATGGCGAACCCTAGCCCATCGCTCCCAACTGAGCTGCGCAGCCTCGGCTTCGTGCCAGATAGTCTACGGACGGTGAAGTTTTAGGTGGCCGTTACAGAGACGGCGCCGACGGAGGTAGAGGATGCTGAAAATCTCGTAGTGAGCCCTAGCCCAATGTTCCTAGCGGATCTTCACAGCCTCGATTTCGTGCCGAATAGCCTGAGGATGGCGAAGACTCAAGCGGCTTTCGCACAGACATTGCCGACGGAGGTAGAGGATGCTGTTGATGAGGCGTCGCCGATGCTTTTTGCGCAACAGGCACTGGTGGAGTTTGAAGTTAGTCTTTCACAGTCGAAGGAGGCCTAGATCTCGACTGATGGGGTGGGTTTTGCTTCGGTGAAACAATCTGTCAAACCTTTTGAGGAGTTTGAGTTGGTTGAAGTAGAGGAAGATTCGGAGGACTTCATGAATTCGGTGGAGGATGAATTATTCATCCCTGAGGCTTGCGGTTTGGAGGAGATTTCAGTGGGAAAAGAATTTCAGAATTGTCAGAGTAACTGGTTGGGGAATCCTATACCTTTGAACTACTGTTTTCCAAATCAAGCTTCCGATTGGGTCATTGATAAAGTGAAAGAGATTCAACATTTCGTGGGGATTAGCTGCGAGGGGTATGAAGAGCAGTTCGTAGCTTTGTTAACAGCTATGGAAGCTAGACATCAACAAAAAAAGAAGGGGGACTCGAAGATCAGTAGGGAGCTTAATAGACTAAGGTGGTTGATGAAATCGGTGGGTAGCTCCAGTAGGAATAGGGTGAAAGGGAAGGGGCTGATTGTTCCCCAATGAGACCTAAGATTGTATCTTGGAATGTCCGGGGTTTAAACGAGGTAGAGAAATGTCTTTGGATTCGGCATTTGCTTCGTGAGTGGAAAGCGGACATTGTATGCTTATAGGAGACGAAGTTGAAGATGATCAATAGGAAGATAGTGCGGAGTTTATGGAGCTGTAATTATGTTGATTGGGTATATATGGCCTCTTCAGGGGCATCGGAAGGAATTGTAGTGATGTGGGATTGGCGGGTGGTGGAGAAAGTGGAGGATTATATAGGAAGATATATGGTAGCATGCTCCTTTCAATGTGTGTCCGATGGTTTCTTGTGGGCTTTTGCAGGTGTGTATGGGCCTAATTTTGATGCCGACAGAAGAATATTGTGGGATGAGCTTGCAGGGGTACATAGTTGGTGGGAGCTTCCTTGGTGTATCGTGCGTGATTTTAATGTGGTAAGATTCGAAAGTAAAAGCTTTGGAAGTAGAAGATTGAGGCCAGCAAGTTTTGAGTTCTCAGAATGTATATTTGACCTGAACTTGATAGACCTTCCTCTAGCAAGGGGTCCTGCCACATGGTCGAATAATCAGACTTGGTCGCGCTTGGATCACTTCTTAATTTCACCTGAGTGGGAAAGCCATTTTCCGGATGTATGGCAAAAGCGTTTGGTACGCTTAACTTCGGATCATTGGCCTATTATGCTTGATTGTGGAAGTATTCAAAGTGGTAAACGGTACTTTAAATTCGAGAACATGTGGTTGAAAACAGAAGGTTTTGTGGAGAGGGTCAAACTATGGTGGATTTCATATCATTTTGAGGGTACACCCAACTTCATTTTTGCAAACAAACTGAAAGCCTTAAAAAGAGATCTAAAGGAGTGGAATAAACAGTCTTTTGGAAATATCGAGGAGAACAAAATCACCAAGTGGATGGAAATACAGGATTTAGAAAGACTGCAAGAAGGGGGGTCACTTAATGAGGAGGAGCAAGCACAAAAAACTGTATTGCTTACAGAGCTAGAGAGGATAATTTTACAAGAAGAAATGTCTTGGCGCTAGAAGTCAAGAGCTCTTTGGTTAAAGGGAGCACGAAATTCTTCCATAGAATTGCAAACTCTCATAAAAGAAATAATAACATTGAGGTGTTGAAAATTGAGGGAGTAGAGTGCAGAGAAGAAGAGGTAATTAAAGACCATGTGGTTAATTTCTTTGAAAAGCTTCTTACTGAGCAGGTGGGGTGGAGGCCTACCCTGAATGGTTTGAATTTTGACACGATTGAGCCGGAGGAAGTAGTTAGGATGGAGAGGGCTTTTGAGGAGGAAGAGGTGTATGATGTAGTAAGAAAAATGGTAAAAGATAAGGCTCCTGGCCCTGATGGTTTTTCTATGGGCTTTTTCCAAGAATGCTGGGAGGTGATTAAAGAAGATCTTTTGAAGGTGTTTCAGGAGTTATTCTTAGTTGGGAAATTTGAGAAAAGTCTCAACACTACTTTCCTCGCATTAATCCCTAAAAAGGTTGGGGCTAATGAGATTTCAGATTTCAGGCCTATTAACTTAGTAAATGGAGTTTACAAGATTATTTCAAAAGTGCTTGCTAATCGGCTAAGTGAGGTTTTGGGGAAGATTGCTACTAAGCCTCAAAATGCTTTTGTTAAGGGTAGACAGATCCTTGATGCGGTTCTAATTGCCAATGAATATTTGGACAGTAGACTGAAGGATGGTAGCGCATGGATTATGTGTAAGTTAGATATGGAAAAAGTGTATGATCATGTTAATTGGGATTTCCTTCTATATTTACTGGGTAGGTGTGGATTTGGAGAAAGGTGGAAGTCTTGGATCAGTTGGTGTATATCCACAGTAAAGTTTTCTGTGTTGATCAATAGAAGCCCAGAGGGTTTCTTCCTGAGTACTTGTGGTTTGAGACAAAGGGATTCGTTATCTCCTTTACTTTTTGTTATTGTTATGGAGGCACTAAGCAGGATGATGTCGGCTTTGTTGGCTAATGGGTTTGTTAGGGTTTTTCAGATTGGAGCTCCGAGTAGGGGTATTATCAGGATCTCTTATTTGTTGTTTGCAGATGATACTCTGATTATGTGTGAGGCTGATCAAGACGAGTTACGGACTGTAAAGGCATTGCTACTTTGTTTTGAAGTGGTATCGAGCCTAAAAGTGAATTATGATAAATTCGAGTTGGTGCCGATTGGAGACGTTCAAAACTCACGGGAGTTGGCTAGTATTTTGGGTTGCAAGATAGCGTCACTTCCTATGACATATCTGGGACTACCTTTGGGTAAAACTTCGAGGGCGCATTCGATTTGGGATACAGTGACTGAAAGAATAGAGAGGAGACTGGCAGGGTGGAAAAGAATGTACTTATCGAAAGGGGGCCGAATTACTTTAATCAAAAGTACACTTTCTAACCTACCCACTTATTTCTTATCCTTATTCCCTATACCGGCAAGTGTAGCGAGACGACTTGAGAAGATACAAAGAGATTTTCTGAGGGGAGTATTAGGAGAAGAGTTCAAATTTCATCTAGTCAAGTGGGAGATGGTGTGTCGTCCTATCTCTAGTGGTGGTCTAGGTATTAGAAATTTGAGACTGTTTAATCGGGCACTACTTGGTAAATGGTTGTGGCGATATATCAAGGAATCAGAAGCCTTATGGAAAATAGTAATTCAGAATAACTATGGTGGTTTAGGGGGGGATGGTGTACTAGAGAAGTTAGAGGGGCCTATGGAACGGGGCTATGGAAACACATCAGAAGAGGATGGGAGACCTTCAAGCATCATACTAGGTTTCAGTTGGGTACGTGCTCCAAGATCAGATTCTGGAATGATGCATGGTGTGTCAATAGTGCTCTAAAAGATATGTTTCCTATACTTTTTTTGATCGCAAGTGCCCAAGATGCCACAGTGGCTGAGGTTATGGGAATCTCAGGAAGGAATATTCACTGGAACATCAATTTCAACAGGGCGGCATAGGATTGGGAGATGGGGAGTTTTGCAGATTTTTTTAGTCTCTTGTATTCTTGTCGAACAAATATCCAACAGGAAGATGATTTGTGGTGGAACCCTGCAGTGAAAGGAGTGTTCTCTGTTCGTTCCTTTTATAAGGTTCTCACACATGGGCCTAAGATACAGTTTCCTTGGAGAAGGCTTTGGCGACATAAGGCTCCTCTCAAAGTTTCTTTTTTTGTGTGGACAGCGTCCTTAGGCAAGATTCTCACTATGGATAATTTGAGAAAGAGGAGGATAATTATTGCAGACTGGTGTTGTTTGTGTAAAAGAGGGGGTGAGTCGGTGAATCATTTACTTTTACATTGTGAGACAACCAGGAATTTTTGGGACGAGGTGTTTGAAAGAATGGACATAGCATGGGTTATGCCAGAAACTGTGTTGGATTTATTGGCTTGCTGGACATCTATTCGAGGTGTGCATTAGATCAAAGCAGTGTGGAAGATGATCCCTATCTGCATTATGTGTTGTTTGTGGCAGGAGCGCAATGAGAGGACGTTTGAAGACAAAGAGAGATCTATGGCAGAGCTGAAAGTTTTATTTTTTAGGACTCTTTGTACTTGGACCATTGCTGTGGACTTTAATGGCATGGACTTATATGAATTCTTAGTTTCTAATGCTCCTGCGTAGACAGGGCATTCTTAGTGTGTAATATACTGATATTTGGATTAATAAAATTTGTTTACTTATAAAAAAAAAAATATATATATATATATATTTCTGAAGCACGCTGAGAAGTCACATCAACAACAATTTCATTATATTATTTCTAAATGACAATTAGTGATATGAAGTCTCCTCATCCACTCTGCATTTATGTTATGATTACTTTTAAATGACAATTAGTGCTATGAATATCCCGATGGAATTACTTCTCTTGAAATTATTCTGTTTATAGATTGTATTACATGATAACCCGGCATGTTTCATTTGTAAAATAATCAGAAGTGTGTGTATCTGATTCAATCATTTTTTTCTGAAATGTATAATTAATTACACCCGTTGCGGACTCTGCATTTCTGTATATGATTTTATGAAGCAAATCAGTACACTGGCTGGAAATCAAACTCCGAGTTATTTTGTTTGGGAAGTCCTTTTTACCATGGCCATCATTGGGCTCGGCCTTTTGCTCTTTGCTCTACTCATTGGAAATATGCAGAACTTTCTTCAGGCTCTTGGACGAAGGTACAATTTAATGTGGCCGGTTCTTGTTTTTAGATTTTTGTTCATGGACCACTTGAAGGGGAGCAGTATATATGTTGGTTGATACAACTAATCTTCTTTAAACCTCTTTTGATATATCCTCCTTTAAAGTTAAGTGAATAGCAAAACTTGCCAATACCAGTTGTGAGAGCTAATATACTTTTCAAGCCAGTCCTTTTTATATCAAAGGAAAACTAGGGTTTTCTTTACTAAGATGCGGCAGCTAGGTTTACATGGCAGCTAATCTCCTACTTTACTGGGAAGCAGCAGAATTGAAATTCAAATAGATTAGGATTTATTTTCTAATCTTATCTTGTATTTAAATTAAACCTGTACATATTTAGATAGGATAAAGTCAGGTTAGTTTAGATAAAGATAAAGATGTAGTTTGTTGAGATTCAAATTGAATTCTCAATCTTATCTTTGTAATTATTTCTGGAACTATTTTTTATAATGAGAAGGAAGCACCTCAAAGAGGTATTTGGCCAAATCTGAAATTTTATACCCATGCATGCTATTATCTCACCTGCACATGACCGATCTGCTTCTCATCATTGAATTTGTGCTGCCTATAGATTGCTGTGTCTTTGAGATTTTCTGATGGAATTTTTAGTTAATAACTTTTGACTAGATTATCAGTTAGAGGTGGCTACTTCGGAAACAAAAAAAAATATATATTTCTCCAATTTTCAGCAATATCATAATTATAATGAATGCTAGAATTTAATCCATTCAAAAATCTGTGTTATAAAATGTTAGATCATTTTTATGTCCCCTTTTCTTTTTCTTTTTGGGTTTACATGGACAAAACTTGTGGATCTTTCCTTGACACTAGTCTTACTCTATAAAAAAACCTTTATAGGACATAAGCTAATGCCTGGCTGTGCATTCTGTATAATTTCTTCCCTTGTGTAGCTGCCACCTTTTTTCTTCCCTTCTGGTTAAGATAGGGCTGCAATATGATCCCCTTGGAATGGCAAGGGGGTTCACTGACCCCAGTCTAGGGCTTGGTGCGCTGACTTGACCATGCCAATGGGGTGGTTCACTGCTTCACACCAATGGGCAACTTTCCTGCCACCCTCAGCGTGGTCCGCTGCTTTCGTTGGTTCCTTAAAAGTCAAAGAAACAAAATAATAAATCATAACTCCTAAAACAAACCCAGTTACCAAACATTAAAGCAACACAAATAATCATAAAATCAAATAAATCGACATCAAAATATGGGTAGAAAAGGAAAAAGAAATAAGGCACTAACGGATGTAGATGAAGTGATGGTGAGAGTTTACGGTGGAAGAAGGCACAATGGCTGGCAGCGGCAGCTTGGACTTATTGAAGAAGCAAAAAGAAAAACCGTTGGGCTCAATAAAAATGAAGGCTAAGGTGGCTTGAGTTAAAGTGCTTAAATGATGGGAAAATTATTATGTACTCATGGAGTGTGGATGACATGGTAATCCCATCCTAAATATTGTGGACCAGTTCTGTTCGTCTCAGTCTTCTTGAACTGGCACCATCAAACCGATGACCCAACCAAGCCAGTTGGTGCTGAAAGAAAAAGGACTCGGCGGTCAGTCCTTCGGTTCTTCTCTAGACCCCTAGGTTACGAAAACAAGTAGTATAGGTAAATGAGTTCCTTTAAATGTTTGACAAAACAGTTACTTATAAAAAAAAAATATTTCCTCTCGTGTTCTGTTGGAATATCATCTCATTAACATCAATTTTATAATGTTTCAAGTAATTAAAGCATTTAGAACGCCACTCAGTTTTTGGATAACATTTTTCTCTCTGTTTTAGTTTTGAAGTCAAAGATTCATGTAATAAAATGAATAATAGATCTCATTCTCTAAATATGTTTTAGGACTTGAGTATTTCGGTCATAGAGATCCGTATTTATATTTTCTATTCAGTTTTAAGTTTTGAACTTATAATGTGCCAGCAAAGTTTTTGACTTCTTTGACCAGTTGATTTGCTTTGTTGGTCGTTATCTCCTAGGAGGTTGGAAATGTCTCTCAGACGTCGTGATGTTGAACAATGGATGAGACACCGACGCTTGCCAGAGGAACTAAGGAGGTATGCCATTCTCTTGATCTTGTTTACACTCTCATTGACACATTACATAGTTCTCTCCTTAGTCCTTGTATAGTATAATATTTGACTGCCATATGACTACTAGGACTAGCTCCTTTTGCTAGAAAAATCCCTTCATTCTGGATAAATTGTAATCATAACACTTCCTTCCAAAAGTTTGTGGTGGGCCATTAATAGAGAGTTGCATAAATATTAGATAACCCTTTGTTAAAAAAAAGCACTCTAACAATATTGAGCTATTTAATTCCAATTTTTGTTCCTAAAACTCCTAGTAGGATACACTTACTGCTAAATATTTTGCAGCAAAATTACACATTTTAAGAAGAGGCCAAAAATTTGTCTAAGTTTGGTAGTCCCCAAACCTGAATCCTTAGCTAGAGAACATTAATTAGAGGGAATATTTTCTTCAATGATACTCATACAAGGTTCTAAATGAACTACTCGTATATTCACATGCTCCAAACTCAAAAATCCATGATTCCAGAGTAGATGATAGGATTGATAGATTGATGTAGTACTTAAATGAGAAATGGTGGTTATGAATGTGATTGGATGGCTCATTTACAAGACATAAGTTGAGCATTCTTGTGACATCTACTTCCATGGGAGGACGGTGAATGAGAGTTTGCTTGTTTTTATTTTTTTGGATTGGTAATGAGAGTTTTCTGAATGAGATCCCATATTACCTAGGAGGGAGAAGTTGTGTTTTCCTTAGATTTGTTACAAATAACGTCAGAGGCAACTATAGCCAAAAGTGTAGGACTTACCCGTGCCACAACAGAATGACATTACACGAATGTTAGAGATTTGAGTGGGATAGATTGTAAAAACCCCACATCTATGGAAGAGCCTTGAATTAGAGCTTAGAAAGTTATATTCCCACACTTCCTAAGAGGGAGAAGTTATTGGGCTTTGTAATGATTCCAAGGGTCTTTTATTGTACGCTTGGCCAGTTCTTTTGGAATATAAGTGTTCTAGCCGTAGCTGGAAGATGGTCTGGATGATAGGGGGAAATCATTGTGATAGACACTCAGATTAGCTGACCTAGATGGTATGCCTTTTAAATCCTAACAACAATATGAAGAATGGTTATTGTGAGCATAATGAGTACATCTATGTGGTTATTGACCTCTAATGCTGCTGTTATGAGAGTCATTTCTGCCACATGCACTATCGCCTCCTCAATTTCTCTGTTGTCCCCAAGAATAATTAGAATCACCATAAGAAACAACTAAGGTTGACTAGTTGCTACTGTTATCATAACTTAAATGAGAACACACTTTGAGCCCAATATCTCTGCACTAACAGGAGAACAGACCTGAAAGGACTGTGTTGGACTAAATCAGGTCTGGACAGGCCGTAAAAGGATCAAATAAGGTGAACTTGAGTCAAAACAGGCCAAAAAGTAAATAGAAATTATAAAGATAAAAAAGAGGGGAGGGCAGAGTGGACAATCCCATCCACCCGCAGCCCCTCGTGCGTGCGGCCACTCCTGAATCTTGATCCATCCCTGAACGGCACTCTTGGCGAGGGTTGGTTGTGATCCTCCTGTATGAGGGGGCGGAGGCAGGTGGCCTCCACTCCACCCCTGCACAGAAGTGGCCTGTATGAGGGGGCGGAGGCAGGTGGCCTCCACTCCACCCCTGCACAGAAGTGGCCTGCGTACACCTATGTGGAGGGAGGCCTTCACTCCCCCTCGAGAGTGGATTTGGCTTAGGAAGAATATTCCTAGGCGCCCCCCCAAAAAAAAGGGGGATTGAGAGGATCCAATCGGTGGGGGATGCCCCCCCGGTAAGGGCTGGCCGGGATCCAGCGTCCCTCCCATACCTAACACAGTCATGCTATGTGCAGCTGGGAATGACCTCTTTGCCCCCTGCTCCATTTAAAAATCACTTTGTTAAATTTTCATTGACATCATGCCATTTAAATAATCTAACATGATGTCAATGTTCTGACTAAGAAGCATGCTAGAGTTTTTGAGGAAGTGTGGAAAAGAAGATTATTCTACTCTTAACTATTTATCATTGATGTTAGAGTGTAAAAGTAATTGTTCATTTCTTCTTCTGTTCTCTGTTTCTCTCAATTGCAAGATGAGCATCACAAGCTTATGCAATAGGAAGATAAGATAATTGGATTAGGAAAGACACCCAATACATTTGATAATTCTTTGATAGACCAGGTAGGAAAATAAAGAAAGATAAATATAGGAAAATATAGAAAGAAGCTGTAACACCCCAATGGAAGGTCCAAACTACATGGCCTATACTCCAAAAGGACTAGTCGATGATACAATTGGAGACCCATTGGAATATTTTCTCCTTCTCAAGCAATGTGAGATCTTACACACCACCTATCCTTACACATCATATGGGGTATCACAATTCCCCCCTTAAATTCCGGACCTCCTCGTTGGGCCAGTCCATCGTAGCTGACACGACTCATGTCCCACATTTCTAGTTGGGATAGGCTTTGATACCATTTGTAACGCCCCAATGGAAGGCCCAAACCACATGGCCTATACTCTAAAAGAACTAGTCAATGATACAATTGGAAACCCATTGGAACATTTATAAAGAATAAGAACTTCTCCTTCTCAAGCAATGTGAGATCCCATACACCACCTACCCTTACACATCATATGGGGTATCACAGAAGCCAATTAACAACATATATATGTGTGTGTGTGTATCCAAACATGTGTCATATAGAGGGTTAAGTTACTTGCGAATTCCATGAGTTTCAAACCATGACCTCATCCTTCATGTAATTCTCACCAGGGAAAAAAACGTCATTTGCATTGAGCTTGTTGGCTTCTTTCTTTATCATATTTATATATGTTTATAAATAGCGCTCATTATTATAAAAGGATCTATATTGTTAATTATATTTTCGCCCATAAACTATCACTCTGTTACCCATAAATTTTGACATTGTAGAACTCAGACCATAATTGAAGTTTCTGTATCAATTACCCCCTCCATAAAAAATCACAGTTGATGTTAAAGGAAATATATCTATATGTGTGTATGCGTGTGTGTGACAGATGAAATTACCCTTCATGCACTGTTGGAAAGGTTTGGGTTTAGTTTCGATGGTAAGGGTAATTGTTTTCTTTTTGTACATCTTTCCATGAAAGTTAATAGTGATTTTTGACAAGAGAGGTGAAAGTTTATTGGTAATATAGGGTTAGTTAGAGGGGTGAAATATAATGAACCCTAAATATATATATATATATATATATATATATATATGTATAGCACAACTGTTAATTTGATCGAGTATGTTCTGCTAAACCCTATTTAAATAATCTATCCATGAAAGATTTTTTTTATTTTTTATTTTTATTTTTTATTTTTTTTTATCAATGTGCCTTATAATGCAGGATTTATTGGAAATCTGATCCATGCTATTTTCTTATCATTTAGGCAAGTACGACAAGCTGAAAGGTATAATTGGGCTGCTACCAGAGGGGTAAATGAAGAAATGCTCTTGGAGAATCTGCCTGAAGACCTTCAGAGAGACATAAGACGCCATCTCTTCAAGTTTGTGAAGAAAGTAGGTATCAGAACATTGGAGCTTCATAACATGAATAGTTTCCTTGACCGCATCTCTCATTTTTTACAACTAGGTGGTTATATCATGTACTTCAGATCCTTCAGACTCAAGGTGTAGTATATTCGTTTGACTTTGCAATCTGAGCCAATATGGCCCACTGGAAAGTCAATTGAAATCCAACCAGAAGTTATTTGAAATTCAAAATGAGATTAATAGAGTACATTAGGATGTCTCAAATGATTCAAATGGGTTGCTTTGGAAAATAAATTTCAAAGGATCCAAAATGATCCTGATGTTTTAGTCACAACACTGGCTTCAATTTTCTTTAAATTATGGATGATAATAGATGTTTACTTCACTCACTATACTTAAAAATTGTTTAATACTTTATGGGTCATCAAAATGCACCCTGAATCTATGAAAAATTGCTGATATCGTAGTCATTTGAGACCTTTTCATATTCATATTGTGAAAATTTAAGAATATACTGCAGGTTCGAATCTTTGCCATGATGGATGACCCTGTCCTGGATGCCATTTGTGAGCGACTAAGACAAAAGACATACATTAAAGGTAGCAAAATTTTGCATCAAGGTGGTCTGGTCGAGAAGATGGTTTTCCTTGTACGTGGAAAAACAGAGAGCAAAGGAGATGATGGGATAGTAGCTCCCTTATCTGAAGGAGATGTTTGTGGTGAGGAACTTCTCACATGGTGTCTTGAGCAATCTTCAGTAAATAAAGGTATTGGTTTAATCAGTAACTGCCTGACCATATTATCAAGTAAGGGCTTGCTAGCCAGAATTTTGGCTTTACAATAAGATGCCTGCATTTGAAAGACACCAGCATAGTTATCATTGTGATTTCCATTACAGATGGGAAAAGAATAAAGATTCCTGGACAGAGATTGCTTTGCAACAGGACGGTAACATGCTTAACAAATGTAGAAGCATTTTCTCTAAGAGCTGCAGACCTTGAGGAAGTCACCAGTCTTTTCACAAGATTCTTGCGCAGTCAACATGTTCAAGGAGCCATGAGGTTATTTCTATGTCATCCTGCACCTGCATGCTTGATTCTGTAGAGTTCTTTTAAATGCAGCTGTTTGACTGCATTATGTCACTACAAAGGGAATCACCTTTCCTGGCGATTAATTTCGCTGGGAAAGGCAATATAAATCGCCGCCTATAACCTTTCCCAGCGATTTATACATCGTTGGAGGTTTGCTAGTATTAAAGCCCCACTTTTAATCTATCTAACGGAAGCAAAAAATCGCCTGGAAAGAGACTCTTTACCGGCGAATTTATTTCGCCGCAAATAGTACAAATATCGCTGCATTTGTAATATACGATTCACTTTGTAATCGTTGGGAAATATTAATTCCGGCGATTTACATGCATCGCTAAAAGGCCTAAAATCGCTGCAAATATACTTTCCCAGCGTTTTCAAAAAATCGCTGCAAATGACAAACGGTTATGAAAATCCAATACCAGGGATAAAAATTCACCGCTATTGATCAATACTAGCAATTTAAGAATCGCTGGTATTGACTTAAACGTTTCGATATCCAGATGCGGCGAGTAGATAATCGCCGCTTTTGATACATTAGCAGTGATTTTAAGTTCACCGCAAATGAGTTTTTGGTTTGTTAATTCAGTTGCAGTGATCATAAAATCGCTGGGAAAACTCCATTAAGGCGATTATACAATCGCCGTAATTGAGTCTTTCGTTTTTAAAATGAAATTGCGGCGATTTTATAATCGCCGCATGTGATTGATTACCAGCAATTTCAAAATCACTGGTAATGAGTTATCAGTTTTTTTAAACACTTTACTGGCAAAAAATTATCGCCAGTAAAGTGTTTAAAATTGCCGGAAAAGCGAATTTTAATAAACATGTTGACTCAGTGTTCTTACTGGGCCTTGTTTTTGGTTGTTCCTAAAGGCAACATTCAACCAACTTCTGCTTCATTCATTCAAATTGAACATTGAAAACACATTTAGCAAATAAAATCCATCCTCTCATCCAAACTCATATGTATTTATACACTGAGGTGGTGCATTATATTCTCATATCAAGTACAAATTGAGCTACATCTTAAATAATAGATAAACATCACTGTTATAACAGATTGTTTAACTCTACCATCCACCGAAATAACCACTACCAAGTTCTACAACTCTATTTAAGTGGGACCGTTCATCGGCATTGGCACCCACAGTTCTACATATCGTCTTTGATTAAGAAAGGTGGCAAACACGAAGATATATATGTCACGTTGCTTCTCATACTCCCCATCCGTGTATTTGACAATATCAATAGACTGCACAACATTAAGGAAAACTAAAAAATTCAGTTATATGAAAAGATCAATAGGTTTAATGGAGCATGTTTAGAAGAAAAACCAATGAACCCCCCCCCCCCCCCAAAAAAAAAATCTGTTTAGCTTATAAAGATAAGTAGAGTAAATGTCCTTATGCAAGTCTTCCAAGACTTTCATACTAATGCTAGATTCGAAAAGAGCCTCAATTCTACCTTCCTAGCACTTCTTCCAAAAAGAAAGGGATCTATGGATATTAGAGATTATCGCCCAATTAGTCTTGTGAGTGGGGTGTATAAGATTCTTTCCAAAGTACTTGCGAAAAGATTGAGCACGGTGATGGAAAAGCTTATTTCGAGGCCGCAAAATGCGTTTGTAAAAGGTAGACAAATTCTTGACTCTGTTCTCATTGCAAATGAAGTTTTGGATGGTCGGTTAAAATCAAGAGAGCCTGGGTTACTTTGCAAACTAGACATGGAAAAAGCTTATGACCACGTGAATTGGCAGTTCTTACTATATATTCTTAATAGATGTGGCTTCGGGAGTAAATGGCAAAAATGGATAGAATTTTGCATTTCTTCTGCAAGATTCTCGACCTTGGTAAATGGATCACCGGTGGGTTTCTTCAACTCCTCTCGTGGGTTGAGACAGGGAGATCCTCTTTCTCCTTTACTTTTCTTATTCATCATGGAAGCTCTTAGCAAGATGATAGAGGGCTTGGTGAATGGAGGGTTTCTACGGGGCTTTACGGTGGGGAACGACAATCTAAACATCTCTCATCTGTTATTCGCTGATGACACTCTTATTTTTTGCAATGCCCATACTGGACACATCCAAGCATTGAGGGCGCTACTCCTTTGCTTTGAGGCTGTTTCTGGATTGAGAATTAACCTTTCCAAATCTGAATTGGTGCCAGTGGGGGTAGTCCATGAAGTGGAGTCTTTAGCTACATTATTGGGATGTAAGGTATCCTCCTTGCCGCTAAAGTATATGGGATTACCATTAGGTGCCTCCTTTAAATCTGAAAGGATTTGGAATGATGTGGTTGAAAAGGTGGAAAGCAGATTGGCTTCATGGAAAAGGTTATATTTATCAAAAGGGGGCAGATTGACATTGATTAAAAGCACCATTTCAAACTTGCCCACATACTTTATGTCTATGTTCCCGCTTCCTTTAAAGGTAGCACATCGTATTGAGAAATTGCAAAGAGATTTTCTGTGGAGTGGTTTGGGGGATGAGTTCAAGTTTCATTTGGTGAATTGGTCAACGATTTGTACTCCTATTTCTGGGGGAGGTTTGGGTTTTAGACACTTGATGAACTTTAATAAAGCCCTATTGGGTAAATGGTTGTGGAGATACCAAACAGAACGGAACGCCCTATGGAAATTGGTTATAGATTCAAAATTTGGAGAGGCTTGGGGAGGGTGGTGCTCAAATGAGGTAAGAGGCACACATGGAGTGGGGTTATGGAAATTTATAAGGGGACAGTGGGATACCTTTAGGAGACATGAACATATTGTGGTGGGAGATGGCTCTCGTGTAAGTTTTTGGTATGATCATTGGTGTGGCGATCAGAGTCTAAAAGATAGATTTGCTGCTATCTTCGAAATTGCTAGAGTAAAAGATGCTGCAATCGCTGATCTTTTCGTCATCTCAAATGGATTCCCTCAATGGAATATTGATTTCAATAGGGCAGCCCAAGATTGGGAAGTGGAGATTATCTTGGAGTTTTTTGCGACATTGTATTCATTAAGTATGATAAGGGGAACTGGGGATAAGATGCACTGGAACCATACTAAGAAAGGAAACTTTTCTGTTAGATCCTTTTACCACGCTTTAACGAATACTGGGTTGACCATGTTCCCGTGGAAAAGTATATGGAAGACAAAATCTCCTTCAAAAGCGGCTTTTTTTGTTTGGACAGCTTCACTGGACAAGATCCTGACAACAGATAATCTGAGGAAACGCAAGGTAATTGTGATAGATTGGTGTTGCATGTGTAAGAAACAGGGGGAATCAGTAGATCATTTACTTCTACACTGCGAAGTGGCTAGGGGCATGTGGGATGATTTTTTCCAGAGAGTAGGTTTGTCATGGGTCATGCCTCGTCGATTGATAGACTTTCTCGCAAGCTGGCGAGGTATCCAAGGCAACTCACAGGTTGCGGCTATTTGGCGCATGGTCCCTATTTGTATGTGTTGGTGTATCTGGCGGGAACGAAATGCAAGAAGCTTCGAAGATTGTGAAAGAACAATGGAGGAACTAAAATTTTTCTTTTTTAAGTGTTTACTGTCATGGGCAGGAACCATTGTTTGTAACGGTCTTAATGCTCTTCTTTCGTCTGAAAACCCTAACTAGATTTCTATCTTGTATACTACCTGTGTACTTGGGTTTCTCTATTAATAAATGACTATTATTACCTATCAAAAAAAAAAAACCTAGCTACCATTAGATATGAGGTGTAGTCACATTTATTTTTGCACTTAGCTTTCAATTCCTCTCTCTCTCTCTCTCTCTCTTTCCTTCTTATTTGACCAATAGGAAATGAAGTCAATGAAAATCTCACCCTAATGCTGACCTTAGCCCTTGTGGTTTGCTTTGTTAGTACCCAAACTAAGAATATGATTTTCTAGACAAATGATCACAGAATATAATTTTCTTAGCTAGACAAATTAATGATCACAGAATATAATATTCTATGTGAAAACAGTGTATATATATATAGAGAGAGAGACAGACACAGAGAGAGCGAGAGAGAGAGAGAGGAATTGAAAACAAGTAAATTTCTTTCATATATATATTTTCCTGCATTCTTTCAAGTAAAATCATTAATGCATTCAAATCCTTTTTAGGTTTTCCTGCCCATATGCTTCCAACTTAAAACAGCTCAGCCACCTCTTTAACCACTCTTTAAACTCTAAACGCTAAATACCTTCAATTTTTTGAGTTCATACATCTGAAAATTGTTCATCGAAATTCTAATCTGATGTGAGAGCCCCATCTTCAGCATCTAGATTCTTGAAAGTGTTAGGTTTGCCTGTTATTGGTTTTACTTCTGAACTTGAACCAATGTGAATGCTGAATATACTGCAAGGTGACCTGGTTGCCTGTGGTTTAATGTAGAACGTAGCTGGAAAAAGATGAAATTGAAAATGAAAGAGGAAGGTAACTAGGTAACTAGAACTTGACATAAAACATAAAAAACTTGATGGGGAAGGCAATGCTGGAAATTCGTAAGGTACTAGTAGGTCCCATTGTAGATCCTACCTGTTGGAGTATCTTTTTACTGGAAACCTTTTAGTCCTTCCAATTTTTTTTTTCAAAAAAAAGAGTGTATGTGTAAGTATGTATCTATTATATGAGAAATGCTCAAAATTATACCCTCATCCCACTTATATCCCATTATGCTGAGGTGGCATTTTCTGTAAACCTTATTTTTATTTTTTTAAATAGAGCTGATCCAAATGCTGATGGTCAATGACACATCAGCAGAGTGGAATTGGAGTTGGTGTTTGTTTGGTAGTAAGTCTAGTTTATTATGCTGTTTACTTAGCAAAAAAAAAAAAAAAAAGTCTAGTTTATTGTCCTATTCTTCAGGTTCAGAGTAAGCCTTCACTTAATAGGGATTCTTAGGAGATTTAGTTTCCCACGGTGTGCTAAACTTTTATTGAAGTTTGTTTATAAAACTCAATTAAACTTTTCTCAGATAAGACTCCTAGGGGCCTTCAGAAGATTATAAAGATCTTTTTTTTCTTCCTCTATCTTGGATTCTTCTATATATTATTTCTTTGATTTAAGCTTTTTTAGGCTTAATAAGAAAAATTCTAAAACCCTAAGAAATCCACCATTAGTGGTAATCATACTCTGTGATGCCCCCAGCCCCCCGTTTGTGATTTGGCAGAAAGCCAGGACCTTGGGATGTGTTCCCAACGGGCCACACCCCTCGGAAATGTGATAACTGCTTATATGTTCAGCATATGTGTGGATAAAAATCTGTAGCAGAATTCGATCTTGTGAGAAGCTCTCCCTTTAGAGTGAGAAGCTCTCCCTTCTCTCTAGAAACCCCGAAAATACTTAAGTTTTTCTTGTGAGAGTGAGTGTTATCCTTAAGCCTTTGTGATTGTGCTGATATGTAAACTGTTTAGTTTTAAGATGGGTCGAACTTTAGAAGTTGTGATTGAATCCAAATGTTTTATTTTGTCAAAGAATGGTGGTGGATTGCGAGTGGTCGAGAGAAACTGGAAGACTGAACATATGGTGATGTTGGGCCATTCTTCAACACAGTGGCTGGGGAAGGTGTTAGAGGAGAGTCTAAGAGGGGGGAAGAAGGAAGTGTATTCGGCAACTAGAGAAGGATACAGTAGCATCATAGCTCAACGTTGCTCTAATAGTAGAGGGAGATATCTTGAAGTTACTGAATACAATCAGGGGGGGAGGAGAAATGTCATATGTTTCCCAGAAGGTGATAACGGCTGGGGCTGGAGGAAAATGAGGGAAGTGCTGTTAGAGGTGGGGAACCAAAGCAGTGTTCCATTGTCGAGGTCAACCGTGGGTTGGCAAAGGAGAGTTGAAGCTTCCTCGGTCGTATAAGGAAGCTCTTGCTCAGACGAAGCCGATAGAAGGTGCGAAAGGTGAAAGGCAGATTGATGGCGGTGCGAAAGGTGGAAGGCAGGTTGATGGCGGTGCGAAAGCCTCTGAAAAAGGAAAAGGAATGGCTGCGGTGAGCCATCCCCATGCCAGAAACGTAGCGGACTGTCAGGAGACATGGGACGTTCGAAGAATGTTGCGGGAGATGCAGGGACAGCTGAGTAAGTTGCAGAGAGATATGGATGAGGTAATGGAGGTTGTCGGGTCATTTAAGGAAAGGGAGGATACGGGAGAGAAAGGGATGGATGATGGGATTAAATCTCGGGCTCAGAAGAAAGGCCGAAAGGTTAAGGGACGGACTGCGGGCTGGCGAAGGGTATATCGGCCCAAAATGAAGAAGGTAGATGAAGCTGGGCCGTCTCAGCTGTGTTCGGAAGGACCTGGCCCGTCTATCTGTCGACCCAAAACACAGTCGTTAGATGAAGCCGGGCTGGCACAGGAAGTTCCTCGGCCCAATGAGCAGCTGGTTTCGGAAGGGGCTGGGCCGTCCAGGGCCCAATCACTTAGGCAAAGGCCCGGGGAACCAGAGCCCAAGTTCTCTGAGAACCTGGTTGCAAACCCGAATCACCCCATCAACCCGGTTGCAAACCCTAGCCCATCGACCCCAGCGGACCTGCGCAGCCTCGACTTCGTGCCGGATCTACGGACGGCGAAGACAGTCGTTGCACAGACGGCGCCGACGGAGGTAGAGGGTGCTGAGAATATAGTAACGAGCCCTAGTTCAGTGTTCTTAGTGAACCTACATAGCCTCGGCTTCGTGCCGGGTTGCCTGAGGATGGAAAAAAATCAAACGGCCTTTGCACAGACATCGCCGACAGAGGCAGAGGATGCCACTGATGAGGTGTCGCCGAGGTTTAGTGACCGACAAGCACTGATGGAGCTGGAAGTTAGGCTTTCACTGTCGAATGAGACCCAGATCTCGAAGATTAATACCGATGGGGTGGGTTTTGTTTTGGCAAATCAATCGGTCAAGCCTTTTGAGGAGTTTGAGATGGCTGAAGTGGAGGAAGATTCGGAGGAGTTCATGAATACAGTGGAGGACGATTTATTCATCACTGAGACTTGCGGTTTGGAGGAGATTTCTGTGGGAAAAGAATTTCAAAAGGGTCAGAATAACTGGTTAAGGAATCCTATGCCTTTGAATTATTATTATCCAAATCAAGCTTCCGATTGGGTCATTGAAAAAGTGAAAGAGATTCAACATTTTGTGGGGATTAGTTGTGAGGGGTATGAAGAGCAGTTTATAGCTTTGTTAACAGCTATGGAAGCTGGACATCAACAAAAAAAGAAGGGGGATGCGAAGATCAGTAGGGAGCTTAATAGACTAAGGTGGTCAATGAAATCGGTGGGTAGCTCCAGTAGGAATAGGGTGAAAGGGAAGGGGCTGATTGTTCCTCAATGAGACCGAAGATTGTATCTTGGAATGTCCGGGGTTTAAACGAAGTAGAGAAGTGTTTTCGGATTCGGCATTTGCTTCGTGAGTGGAAAGCGCACATTGTATGTTTACAGGAGACGAAGTTGAAGATGATCAATAAGAAGATAGTGCGGAGTTTATGGAGCTGTAATTATGTTGATTGGGTATATATGGCCTCTTCAGGGGCATCGGGAGGAATTGTAGTGATGTGGGATAGGCGGGGTGGTGAAGAAAGTGAAGGATTATGTAGGGAGATATATGGTCGCATGCTCCTTTCAAGGTGTGCACAATGGTTTCTTATGGGCTTTTGCAGGTGTGTATGGGCCTAATCTTGATACCGACAGAAGAATATTGTGGGATGAGCTTGCAGGGGTACATAGTTGGTGGGAACTTCCTTGGTGTATTGTGGGGGATTTTAATGTAGTAAGATTCCGAAGTGAACGTTTTGGAAGTAGAAGATTGAGGCCTGCAAGTCTTGAGTTCTCTGAATGCATATTTGAACTGAATTTGATAGACCTTCCTCTAGCAGGGGGCCCTGCCACTTGGTCGAATAATCAGACTTGGTCGCGCCTGGATCGCTTCTTAATTTCTCCTGAGTGGGAAAGCCATTTTCCGGGTGTATGGCAAAAGCGTTTGGTACGTTTAACTTCGGATCATTGGCCTATTATGCTGGATTGTGGAAGCATTCAAAGTGGAAAACAGTACTTTAAATTCGAGAACATTTGGTTAAAAACAGAAGGTTTTGTGGAGAGGGTCAAATTATGGTGGAGTTCATATCAGTTTGAGGGTACACCTAGCTTCATTTTTGAGAACAAACTGAAAGCCTTAAAAAGAGATCTGAAGGAGTGGAATAGACAGTCTTTTGGAAATATAGAGGAGAACAAAAACACCAAGTGGATGGAAATACAGGATTTAGAAAGACTGCAACAAGGGAGGGTACTTAATGAAGCGGAGCCAGCACAGAAAACTGTACTACTTGCAGAGCTAGAGAGGATAATTTTACAAGAAGAAATGTCTTGGCGCCAGAAGTCAAGAGCTCTTTGGTTAAAGGAAGGGGATCGGAGCACGAAATTCTTCCATAGAATTGCAAACTCTCATAGAAGAAATAATAACATTGAGTTTCTGAAAATTGAGGGAGTAGAGTGCAGAGAAGAAGGGGTAATTCAAGACCATGTGGTTAACTTCTTTGAAAAGCTTCTTACTGAGCAGGTGAGGTGGAGGCCTACCCTGGATGGCTTGAATTTTGACACTATTGAGCCAGAGGATGTAGTTAGGATGGAGAGGGCTTTCGAAGAGGAAGAGGTGTATGATGTAGTAAGAAAAATGGTAAAAGATAAGGCTCCTGGTCCGGATGGTTTCTCTATGGGCTTTTTCCAAGAATGCTGGGAGGTGATTAAAGAAGATCTTTTGAAGGTGTTTCAGGAGTTATTCTCAGTTGGGAAATTTGAGAAAAGCCTCAACACTTCTTTCCTCGCATTAATCCCAAAAAAGGTCGGGGCTAGTGAGATTACAGATTTTAGGCCTATTAGCTTAGTAAATGGTGTTTACAAGATTATTTCAAAAGTGCTTGCTAATCGACTAAGTGAGGTTTTGGGAAAGATTGTTACTAAGTCTCAAAATGCTTTTGTTAAGGGTAGACAGATCCTTGATGCGGTTCTAATTGCCAATGAATGTTTGGACAGTAGACTGAAGGCTGGTAAGGCAGGGATTATGTGTAAGTTAGATATGGAAAAAGCGTATGACCATGTTAATTGGGATTTCCTTCTATATTTACTGGGTAGGTGTGGGTTTGGAGAAAGGTGGAAGTCTTGGATCAGTTGGTGTATATCCACAGTAAGGTTTTCTGTGTTGATCAATGGAAGCCCTGAGGGTTTCTTTCCAAGTACTCGTGGTTTGAGACAAGGGGATCCGTTATCTTCTTTACTTTTTGTTATTGTTATGGAGGCACTAAGTAGGATGATCTCGGCTTGTTGGCTAATGGGTTTGTTAGGGGTTTTCAGATTGGAGCCCCGAGTAGGGGTATTATCACGGTCTCTCATTTTTTGTTTGCAGATGATACTCTGATTATGTGTGAGGCTGATCAAGACCAGCTACGGGCTGTAAAGGCATTGCTACTTTGTTTTGAAGCGATATCTGGCCTAAAAGTGAATTATGATAAATCTGAGTTGGTGCCGATAGGAGACGTTCAGAATACAAGGGAGTTGGCTGGTATTTTGGGTTGCAAGATAGCGTCACTTCCTATGACATATCTGGGACTACCTTTGGGTAAAGCTTCAAGGTCGCGTTTGATTTGGGATACAGTGACTGAAAGAATAGAGAAAAGACTGGCAGGGTGGAAAAGAATGTACTTGTCGAAAGGGGGCCGAATTACTTTAATCAAAAGTACACTTTCTAATCTACCCACTTATTTCCTATCTTTGTTTCCTATACCGGCAAGTATAGTGAGTCGGCTGGAGAAGATACAGAGAGATTTTCTGTGGGAAGGACTAGGAGAAGAGTTCAAATTTCATCTCGTCAAGTGGGAGACGGTGTGTCGTCCTATCTCTAGTGGTGGTCTGGGTATCAGGAATTTGAGATTGTTTAATCGAGCGCTACTTGGTAAATGGTTGTGGCGATATATCAAGGAACCAGACGCCTTATGGAAAATAGTAATTCAGAATAAATATGGTGGTTTAGGGGGGGATGGTGTACTAGAGAAGTTAGAGGGGCCTATGGAATGGGGCTATGGAAACACATCAGAAGAGGATGGGAGGCCTTCAAGCATCATACTAGGTTTCAGTTGGGTTCGGGCTCCAAGATCAGATTCTGGAAGGATGCATGGTGTGCCAATAGTGCTCTAAAAGATCTGTTTCCTATACTTTTTTTGATTGCAAGTGCCCAAGATGCCAAAGTGGCGGAGGTTATAGGAATATCAGGAAGGAATATTCACTGGAATATCAATTTCAACAGGGAGGCACAAGATTGGGAGATGGGGAGTTTTGTAGATTTTTTTAGTCTCGTATACTCTAGTAGACCAAATATCCAGCATGAAGATGATTTGTGGTGGAACCCTGCAATGAAAGGAGTGTTTGCTGTTCGTTCTTTTTATAAAGTTCTCACACATGGGCCTGAGATACAGTTTCCTTGGAGAAGGCTTTGGCGACATAAGGCTCCTCTCAAAGCTTCTTTTTTTGTGTGGACAACGTCTCTAGGCAAGATTCTCACTACGGATAATTTGAGAAAAAGAAGGATAATCATTGCAGACTGGTGTTGTTTGTGTAAAAGAGGGGGTGAGTCGGTGAATCATTTACTTCTACATTGTGAGACAGCCAGGATTCTTTGGGATGAGGTGTTTAAAAGAATGGACATAGCGTGGGTTATGCCAGAAACTGTGTTGGATTTATTGGCTTGCTGGACATCTATTCGAGGTGTGCGTCAGATTAAAGCAGTGTGGAAGATGATCCCTATATGCATTATGTGGTGTTTATGGCAGGAGCGCAATGAGAGGACGTTTGAAGACAGAGAGATCTATGGAGGAGCTGAAAGTTTTATTTCTTAGGACTCTTTGTACTTGGGCCATTGCTGTGGATTTTAATGGCATGAACTTACATGAATTTGTAGTTTCTAATGCTCCTGCATAGACAGGGCATTCTTAGTGTGTAATATACTGTTTTTTGGATTAATAAAATTTGTTTACTTATCAAAAAAAAAAAAAAATCTGTAGCAGAAATATATAAAGGGCATGAATAAATACTACATGCATCAATACTAGAGAAAATTATTAAACACATCAAACTATCCATAAGTCATAACTCCACAATCGTAGAGAAAATTTGATGGACGAAGAGTTTGTCCATCAAATTGCTAAAACTATCATAGTTGAATACAGGGGCGGAACTACTAAGGGGCTTGGGGGGGGGGGGTCCAAGACCCCCCAAAATTTTCAAAATTTGATGAAAATTAAATTTTGAAATGTGTTTTTATAAAGTAGACTATATTGAAAATTAGTATTTGCCTCCCCCCCTCCGCGGGGGATCCTAATCCTTGGGCTGTACTTGGTCTTCTTGTTCATAATCACCTTCCTCTCCAACATGTGCAACAAAGTCTATAGTTTTGAAGAGCAAAACCTAGTGGGACTACCATGGTGAAATTTCAAGAAATCTCAGTAAGTTAGGATAGGTTTTTATAGTGAGATGAGAATTTTTGGTTTTAGATAAAAGTTTAAAATATTATTTATTATTATTATTATTATTTTGGGATTTGAAAAAGTTGAATTGTTTATTATAATTTGTGTGAGAATTTGAAAAAATTGTAATCACGAAATGAGATGAGATGAGAATTTTGTATCTCATCTCACCTTCCAAAACTATCCTTAGTCTTTATGACAAAAGCTTATAATGCATGTAAATGTCAATAAATAATGCAAGTACAAATATAGGGAAACCGAGAAATAAAGCATACATACCGAGGTTAGAGTTCCTGAGCAACTTTAATAAAAGATCATATTTTAAGGTAGTTGTCTGAGCAATGGAAAGATAGAAGTAATCTCACACAATATCTTACCGAGCATCCCATGCTCAAAACTTGAACATACGATAGCTAACCCGAGAATCCCAAGTCCCCCGAGCAACATAAATACCAACTTAAACCAGTTTTTATTCATTAACATGTGCACCACAATCTCCCCTAAAAATGGCCGTTCACACACACTAGCTCCCATCGTCGCACCACTGGTAATGACCACACGTGTGAATTCGTCACGAGCAAAGCTTGGCTTCGTGCCCCGTGCTTGATCACAACATTCTCTAGCCTCCGCCAATAAAGAGGCAACTACGTCAACCTGAGAGCATTACCATCTCGCCTGAGCCCGTTGTTCGCCCAACGACAACCCAAGGGACCACTCAATGCTTATACGCTTCCGAGTAATCAGAGGAGCTCCATCGAGATAATGCCCTATCTCGACTTGGGGTCGGGATTCACTCACACACCCACATGCTCCTCTTTTGTTTTAAAACAACGAGCATACACTTTACAAAAATATAATATCTCATTTTAGTAGAAACAGTGAGCAATATAGCCTAAAAAACAAGCTTTTACATGAATATAATTTCCCAAAACAACGTACACACCATGGTAAAAATTTGGCCAGGAACCGAGTGAGGCAAAATCAGAAAACCCACATAATGGCCTTTACCCGAGAAGTAATAACTAAACAAAAAGAACAACAGTCCCAAAAACAGCGCCAAGGACACATCAAGCTATCTTCTATTTTCTCTTTGAAGACTTAGATTGTATGCACTACCAAAGATGGCACTTACCTGGAGCAGTGACCTTTTTTTATTTTATTTTATTTTATAAGTAAACGATTATATTGATATGAATAAGCATAACCCAAATACACAAGATGGTATACAAAAGGTCACACCTAGTTAGAGAGAAGTAAGAGAAACAAGAAAATCATTGAAATCGAGGCCACGACAATCTATAGCTGTGGCCCAAAGAAAAAGAGTGCTAACGAAAAATAATCTAAGTTCTTCTAGTGAGCACTCATTGTCTTCAAATGTCCGTCATTTCATTCCTTCCATAGGCACCACATGATACAAATCGAGACCATTTTCCAGACCGTTGAGATTTGTGGGAAACCTCGTAGATTTATCCAGCTAGCCATGAGCTCTGTCACTATGGCAGGCATAACCCAAGCTAACCCCATTCTATTAAACACTTCAGTCCATAACATTACAGCCACCTCACAATGCAACAATAAATGATCCACATTTTCACCATTTTTCCTATACATAAAACACCAATCTACTATGATCACCTTATGTCTCTGTAGATTATCTGTTGTCAAGATCTTACCTAATGCTGTCCAGACAAAAAATGCCGCTTTGGGAGGCACCTTGTTTCTCCATATCTTTCTCCAAGGGAATTGTGTATTCTGTGGTTGTGTAAGCGACTTATAGAAAGAACAGACTAAGAATTTACCTTTACCTGTTGGTATCCACCACATCTGATCTGCTCCTTGGGTTCTCTGCCTCATGGTGTATAGAAGAGCAAAAAAACTCCTCAAAGCTGCCAACTTCCTAATCTTGGGCGGCTCTAGTGAAATTCACCTTCCATTGGACTAGTTCCCCAAATGACTTCATGCAATTATCCACCGAGGCATCGTTCTCACCTGCAGTCCTAAAAACTTAAGGGAATAAATCCTTTAGGGCTTGATCTCCACACCATAGGTCAGTCCAGGATTTTATTTTAGATTCATCGCCCAACACCAGTCTAGTATGCCGATTAAAGATCCCCCACCCTTTTCGAATATGTTTCCAAATTCCCACTCCATAAACCCATGGAGCTCCCTAGTGCGCCACCTCCCCCACATGCTTCCATATTTGCAATCAATCACTAACTTCCATGGAGTAGTGACGTTTATTGGCCGGTCATTGATGCTCCGAACTCCAAACCAGGTTTGCTAGTGTTGTTGCTGTCCACGCACGTGAGTCTGGAACTTCTAGAAGTGGAGGGTGCTTTCAAGGTTGAGAGAGAGAGAGAGAGAGAGAGAAGGAGAAAACCTCGGTTATCTGAGAAAGAGAGAGTGAGGAGTCAACCGGCGGTCTGGCAAGAAGATAGGGGGAGTGAAATGGTGAGGCTTAAGCTCTAGGGGCTATGGCTTTCTTCTCTGGGGTGGGGGTTAGGGCAGACGAGAGGGAGATATATATATATATAGAGAGAGAGAGTGAGAGAGAGAGAGAGATTCTGGAGTTTCAAAAAAACAGAGGGTGTGTTGGGACTGATCGGTATGGATCTATTTATAGGGAAGGGCTTGCTTTCACAGGACTAACAGTTCTGAATGCAGGCTGGGTGGTTGAACAGCGAGCAATTCCAGGTGTTTGGTGAAATAAAGGTACTGGGCGAACACTTTGAATGCTCCTGAGCACTTGGTCAAATTCCACTAAGTCTCTTGGATTTGCTCGCTATCGCGTATTGCTCACCCTTGGACTTGCTCTCTAGCGTGCATTACTCGCCCTTGCATGCTATTGCATATTGCTCGCCTTTGCTCACTATCACGGATTGCTCCCCATTGGACTTGCTCGCTACCACGTGCTACTTGCCCTTGGCTAACTCTTAGCTTGCCTTCCTCGCCCAAAACCAACTTCCCTCCATATGTGATCTCGAGAAATAAGGGGCGACCACTTAGGGTGTTCCTACCTATGATGAGCTCGGTTCTCACATAATCCCTTTCATGATATAGTTTATCATTTTGGGGGCACCGTTCACATTCCATAGCCTCAAACTGTCCCAAAAACTAGTTTTCATTGCTCTTTTTGAACGACCTAAACTATGTTCTTTCTTCTTCTTTTTTTCACTGCAAAGCCCTAAAATGTACATGTATTTCCTACTTTTTTCCTGTTTGGACCTTAATCCTTGCCAATCAAAATCTTTATTTTGCTGCTTCCAAAGAAAAACCTGCAATATAATCCCTTCTCTAAAATAATCAATTTATCCTCTTCCCTCTTCCCATAAATTTCTCTATACCAACTGTTAAGATATAAAATAAATAATAAAATCTTCTTCTTTCCATCAGTTTAAGCTTTTGGGACAAGTGATGATTTCACATAGTATCAGAGTAGATTGTTCCTGAGTTCAAATCCTAACTCTACAGTCTATCCCATTTAATTAAATATTCCAAGTATTGGACCATCCATTGAGGGGAAGTTTGGCCCATACGTGATGGGGAGTGCTAAGATATAAAATAAATAATAAAATCTACCTCTGCCCATCAACTTAAGCTTTTGGGACAAGTGGTGATTTCATATCCATTCTCAATTGCAAAGTCTAAAATTCTAGTCCTTTAGCTCACTTATATTAGTTGTTGACTGCTGTTTAGAATATTCAAAGAAATAATAAAAATAACAATCAGTCTCCAAAAAGCAAATATCCTTTCGCTTTAACTCTTGGTAATGAGACCCAAGAGATACAAAGCTCTTCATTCTAGAAGAGACTCGGAGAAAAGAAAGCTATAACAAAAGTCCCTTTATACTTTCTTGATATCTGACCAAATTAGACAAGCTTGCCTTTCCTAAATCTGGATTCCTACAAGTTGATGGGGTTTCTCACTTACTACTTTTTGCTTTTTATGAAATATCTAGATAGATAGAGTGAGATAAATTCACTCATCTGGTTTTTCCAATTCACTCATCTGGTTTTGCCCTTACCATCTTGTATATTAACTGAATGTGAGACAGTATCAAGTGGGACCACCTTCGTATACACGGCAAGCAGCATAATAGGTTGAGAAACTGATTTCTATTATGGTGAGGTTTTTTCAATTTTCAGTGGTCCTAAATCAGATATATGCATAAAAGCAGATTCCGTACTAGGTCCCATTTATTGGGGATTTTCTACGGGTGTTTCAGCTTCTAAAACAGAAGCTACATGCATATCATTTGGTAACCCAAGGTTCTTGAGAGTTTCACTAAGTTTGTGGATTAATTCAGTCTGATTGAATGGCTTCTAAGAAGCAGTCCGTTAAGGATGAGTTAAACAACACAATGCAAATGATTTTTTTCTCATTCATGATGACCAGAAACGGCATTTTTTTAGTTTTTTCTTAATACCTCACATTTTGGTGTGAAATTTGCTTTGCTGTAGGTATGAATCACCCTACTGGAGATCCCTAGCTGCAACCCGCATTCAGGTAGCATGGAGATACAGGAAGAAACGTCTAGATCGTGCAGAAACATCGCCAATCTAAACGCTTGTCAAGGACTCAAGATAGTAGATCCCACTATTTTGTGTTGTACATGCACAGTTTGACGTAGTTCCATGTCTGTCATGAACATCATATGGAGCCATAACTTTCTGAATTTACTGATGGTGTCTTGTATTGGAAAACCCAACTACCTGTTAGTTGTTCTGGACTTGGATAGTATGAACTCCTATTTGTAGATAGATATTACATGTAGATAGATATTATATGTATATAAGATATATATAATGAACACTAATTCGACTCAAAGCTCCCATGAATTACAAAACATCAAACATGTTGTGGATAACATTCCTTCAATTCCCACTGATTGGAGTAGGGCTAAAAGCTGACTCCCTCAATTCGTGAGGGGGTCAAACTGAAGGATCTTCAAAGAAGAAAAAAACCCTTTCACAGTAAGTCCACCCATCTTCAACAAGCTGAACAAAAGACAAACTCTATCAGAATTAAAATCAAATATTTTATTTGATAATTATTATTATAATCAGAAGATTTGATTTAGAGATTTATCAAATAACATCTCTATGCAATTTCTTCATAAATAAGGATCAACACTTTGTATTCATTTATCCTTAAAGTTTCTCTCTTATTTTCATTCTACACTTTTTCCATTTTAGCTCTTTATTATATTCTACATTCTATCAACCTAGCATGCAATCAAATAGATCAGCAGAAGGAAAACGGCTTATCATTCAGCTAGTTTTAAATTCTAAATCATGTTCTGACAGTTGCAGGAAAGCCTCTCTTTTTTTCGCTATGAAAGTTGAACTCCTCAAAATTCTTTAGGAACAAAGTGTTCGTCTGCTTTGAATTTCTGCACATAGTTCCAGTTTGTGACTGCCCTGGTAACTTCAGAATTCAATCACCGAACTTTTTTTAATGGGAATATCAGAGAGTGAGAGTTCTTCCCAAGATCGTTCTTGCAATGCCTTTCTCATACAAAAGCTGATTCCTGCTTTCCATAGAACTTGATAGAAAATGCATAAACCGCCTGCAGTAACATGTTCCCCTCCGAAGTAACACGTCTGCTGTAAACTGCACAACTTAGCAGGACAGTTGATGAGTGAATGACTGCCCTGCTAACTTCAGAATCCATTCACCTAACTTTTTTAATGGGGAAAGGAGAGGTTTAGATTTCTTGCCAAGATCCTTCTTGGCATGCCTTGTTCAAACAAAACATGATTCCTGCATTCCATACTAACATGTCTATATATGTTGGAATGTCTGCTTAGGGATTTACTGCACTGAATCAACTTCTGCAACCAATTAACTTTAGAAAATACAACTCTGGTGATCTCTCAAGTCCCTGATTAACAAATGATCTAAACACCAGATTTAAACTTCATCTTCTTTCTTTGGATCAATTGCCATATATATGAAGGCACTGAGTTTTAGGCATAAACTAGATGCCAACCTATCACACAAAAAATAAAATATCCTGTTGGCATATTCAGTTTTTTAAACTTAGTCTAATAGAATTGCAATGGAGTTGGGTAGCATCTAGTAAAAAATATAAATAATATTGTAAAACCAAAGAGTTTGCTAGATCTCCCACAAGACTGATCATGCTCGAGCGAGTTTCAAAAGGGATTTGCGACATGTCACACGGGACTACACTCATCAATGTAGCACGCCTTGTAAAGAGATGAGACCTTCTGCCAGCCTTTTAATTGGGCAAAATTTGTGGTAGGTACCCGAGATGTTGGTTCAATCCAACTATTGTTGATCATAATATGCGTGTAAACCTTTTGGTCGAGCGAACATATCAAAATTATGAATTTTAGAATGACTATATCCTAATTATAAACTCAAGTATCCATATATAATCCAGTGGTTAAGCGGTCGATCACCCTATTCTGATAATTAATTTCTACGTTTTAATGCTTTATTGACCTTAATAAACGTCTTAGATCTTCATGATCCGAAGAGAAAATTCATGAGTACTATAATATATAGCAAAGAAACTAATTCTGATGATCACAAAACCCTCAGATCGACCATATATATTAATTAATTTTCTCATGATCATGGTCATGATCTTCTTCACTCCGGGAAGAATTCAAGCTGTTTTCTTAAGATGCAGATTCATTTATACAAGAGTCTTTTTTCGCAGTTTTATCTTCTATATATATATATATATATATATATATTTATATAGTACTATAATATATATTATGAATTTTGGTCTTCTGAATTGTTTTGAAATATTTTTCATTAGTGTCAAGAAATCAAAATTCTAAAGCTTACACCTCAGTACTTCTCTTCTCCATGCAGTACTACTTATACGTAATAGAGACTTCTTTTATGGGAAGTTTAATTAATGGCTTACCTTGATCTGCTTTCGCTTTTTTCAAAATATGATTTAAGACAAAAATAACTTAACACCAATCTGCATCATCTGTTAAAAAAAAAAAAAAAAAAAACCCTAATTAAGTTCGAAGGGAAAAAAGCTAAACAATTCATATTTTGTTAGAACATAATTAATTAATTAAACAATATTTAAGTTTATCTCTTCCCATTAAACAGTCTTTTTGAAATTCCAAAGTACATATTCTTTCAGCACTAATAATTCGGTTCCTAAAATGATTCAACACTTGCATAATATTCTTCCACCTAGCTATCTATCTGCTAGGGCTAGCTGCTACTGAGCTAATAAATATATATATAACCAGCCAAGCATGTTGAGGTTATATATATATAGCTGTAGATTAATATATAATAACTTCCGGATTGGGTACTACTTGTATATGCCATCCAAGCTATATATGAATTCAGACGCTCAAAATTGAAGCAGATGATGATTAATGGGTACTGAGATGATGTATAGTAAAAGTTCAGTAATAGAGATGCCAACAGCAGCAGTAATGAAGAAAAAGTAGTAGTTAGCTAGGTGGATGCTCATGAAACACGTTCGGGTCCACTCAATTTTAAAACAGTACTTGGTATATTATATCAATATTCATATTCCTAACCAATGTAGGTTCACATGATGGTGATCAGGAAGCAATGCAAATTAATATTTCACAATGCATGGATGCATATTGCTAGCTGCAAGCATGACAGAAGGCTAGCTAGGTAGGCAAAGAGCCAGCAAGAGAATTTAATATTTCTGTGTACTTAGGTAAGGCAATAATGTGGCAGAATTAAACCAAGTCAACCGCAGATAAACGATGACCAATTACTTTTAGAACTTGAAATTAATTTAGTTATTCCACTAAAATTACCACCAGTACTACTGATATATATATATATATATATGAAAATATGATAACATCATCTATGTAAACAATGGTGAAATGGGTGAAAGAATTGAAAATATCATTCATGATGTTTTGGAATTCACTAGGGGCATTTTTGAGACCAAAATGCATCACATTCCATTCGTAGTGTCAAAAAGAGGTGATAAAAGCAGTCTTATACCTATGTGACTCATCTATCTGGATTTGCCAAAATCCTGACTTTAGGTCAAATTTGGAAAAGACTACAACATCACTCAACCTATGAATTAAGTCATTTTTGTTAGGGATTAGGTACCTAATCCACTCCAAGACTTTGTTCAAGGGTTTGTAATTAATGATTAAGCGGGGAGTCCCTCTCTCAATCTTTGCATTTTTTTGGACATAAAAAACAACATAAGAGCAAGGAGACTTACTATGACGTATGATTTTTTTGTCAAGCAAATCAGTGATTTCTTTTTTGCAAAATTTCAAAATCGCACTATTTATTTGAATAGGTCGGGCTTTGGTCGGAATATTCTTTTCGTTAAAATCTTTGATATAAGGAATGGTAACAACATGTTTCTTCCTATATCAAAAAACATTTGGTAAACCAGAACAAACATAAAAAATTAAGCGTTTGTTAAAATCATCAATTTTGGATTGAAGTAAAATACTGGATAATTGGTCTGAAATCTTTTTGTATTTAATTTCCTGTTTTTTTTATATATATATATATATATATATATATATATATATATATATAGCTGGACCAATTAGCATCAACTCCATGCAGCAGTACTGAATTTAAGTAACCATAAAATTAAGCATAACCAACGGTGACCATGACCTGCCATGGTTGCAAGTATATATAGTAATTAGGTACAAATATGCATGGCGATACTAGCTAGCTGGTTACTTTCTCCACCCACCTTATATGGTATTAAAATTAACTCGTCAAGTTCGGTTTTGCATGTAGGAGGACGAATAAATGTACTTTACTAATACACAACGAGACAGACGGATCTTTTTTCTTTCTCCAATGTTTGGAATATTCTGATCATTAGGGAGCTTAAATGTTAACAAATTAAAGATAAAGAAAATAGAAACTTTCCTTCCTAAAAGGTTGACACATTAATGTGTTTTTTTATATATTTTTCATGTTTAATTTGGTCATTATACATATAATATATATATATATATATATATATATATATCTACTCTATTATAATAAGTGGTTATCTAACTGTAAATAGTAATTTTTGTTATTTTTTCGTTAAGTCCATTAAGTCATATTTTACCAAAAGATCCTTAAAATCCTTAACCATTTGACGTGTAGCTCCATTGTAGAATTTAATGAAAAATCATGTTTTACCAAAAGATCATAAGACTCTTGACCATTTGATGTGTAGCTCCTTGTAGAATTTAATGAATAATCATATTTTACCAAAAGGTTCTTAATATTAAATTAATAATATTTTATTATTATATAGAGAATAAATAGATAATCCAATATGTATGCAGACTAATTCTCATACTTTGTTGAAGTTTAGATTTTTTTTAATCTTATTTTTTGTCTTTTTTTAACCTTGTATTTTCTTTTTTCATACAAATAAGCTATTGACTTTTTTTACCTTTTTTTTTTTATTTAAATCATTATGTCGGGTATACTCTAGGACTAACGTATTCAAGGTTGTTCCCTAGTATACATATCCCCAATTCTGCAAACTATAAATTGTTGATCATCTTGATGCATGATCAGGAGGCCGACAGCACAGAGATTAATTTTGTTGATAATATCCAACCTCATGATCAGCTTGTATATATATATTTATGTTGAAAATCTCCTTTACTATATAACTCATTTTCTTGGTGTGTTTAGCATGAGAATTACCTGTACGTGATCATGTATCAGTTTTTTTCTGCAGGTAGGAATGTTCATACTAATGGCCGTACCGGAGACAGCTGATGGCCTCTTCATATTTTATGTAGAAAAAAATTAATGATGTCTTTAATTAACCACCCAAAAACTGCAATACCAATAAATCTATGGCACTTAAATGTTGCATATTTTGCACAATTCAATAACCTGCATGACTAGCTACCTACCTGCTGCAGAAACTGTCAGCTTGAAGGCTTCATCACTGATCGATCATATCGCTCAGGCAATAATCTTTACATTTACTAATCAATCTTGTTTGTCATATAGGCATGCAAAGGCCTTGTTTTCTAATATAATATAATATATATAGGTATGAAAAACCAATATCCAGCATGATTTGATGATTTTTCAATATTGGTTTCATTCATGACTAGAAAATGCAATACTAGCTGTAATGTTAATGCTAATATATTAAAGGTACTGTAGTTACTATATATATAGAGGTTATATATATTTGATTGCTGGCCTTTGACATATTTAAATGAAAAGATATTAAGCAGCAACAACGCTATTAATATATGCCAATAATTCTTGGTTAGCATTAAAGTTCTGCATTGCATAATTCATTAATAAGCATGACCAGCTCATGATGCATGCAGCTAGCTGGAAGAAGTCCGGCCAGCACTTTTATTGGAACAAATTAAAATTTTGGTTGGCCATAAATATTGACACGTACGTACGTGCATGAGTGGTTCAGGTAATTCAGTATTAATAGGTCCATTCATACTTAATGATCTATAATTAGAAGGAATTAAAAGTAATCAAAAGTCAGCATGATTAATTCAATAATGTTTGTCATTTGGTACTTTTACAAGTATTTTAATGGAAATGTTAAGGAACAGATCAAGACAGACGACCAAATTAAAAGAATCATACGACTAACGTTGACATAGTAATTTACATGTGTTTCAAAGAACCAAACGCATGACATGCATATGCTTGATAATGCTACGTGTTTTCAGAGTTATAATGAGAAGCTGCTAGCAGACCTGAATATTAATTAGCAGAGAGACCATTATAGCACAAGATTTTGAAGCAATTCTTAGAAGAAAAAGTAATGAAGAAGAAGTACTAGCAGTAGAATATTTTAAATGTATTCGACAAAAAACATGATGCATGCACATGATATATATATATATATATATATATATATATATATATGGACCAGTAAGAATAATGTCATATAAACTAGAGCCATATATAATGACAAAGCTTTAAAGTTTTCCAAAAGACCAATTCTTGCCTTGACAAATATTACTGCCTAGATATTTATATATCTAGAATGACGAAGCCGAGAAGAAGAAGAAGAAGAAGAAGAAAGGGGAAAAAACTCTTATCTCATGACAGTACGTCAAAAGTGATTTCTAAAGTACTGTCTATGGATAAAATCGATATAAGTAGTCATGTGATTGGCGAGGAAAATATAGCCAAGTTGCATGTGTTCTCTGAATTTTTAGTGAGATTTGATCAGAATGTATCTAAGCATATGTGTTCGATCGGTACTACCGTATGGCCTCAATCTTATGATCATCATGAAGACGCGTATGCAATGGAATGCATGCATGAATAAGATGATCAGTTGCAAAGATTCACCTGCATTTAATCAATAAATTTGCCATTAAAACAATATTAGAGTTTGAGAATGAAAACTCCATAAAAGCCCAGTAGTACTTGTTGGTCGGTATAAAATGGTTGAAACTATATAATATTTTAAGTTTTAGTAACTACTCCCAAGCCCTAAAATGTATTAACCTTGCATTAAAAACCCTTGATGTGTCCACATGGGTGGAGAGGTTATTAATTAACTCTCAATCACTACCACTTAGTTTAGAAAAATTAATTAACCTCCCATGAGAAAACTCTTTAAATAAAAGTTCTAAGGACATTAAAAAAAAAAGAGTGGCAAAAATGTACGTACAAAATGAAAAGCTCTCATCTCTCTCTACAATTTTCTAGAAAAATCATCTATATCTTGAAGCGTATAATTTTTTAGAAGACTCTAGCAGCCTCTTAAGCGATATAAAAGTACAATTACAACAAAAGTAACGTCCTTGTGGCAGCTATACATGTACAATTAGCTAGCCAACCACAACATGCACCACAATTTGTCCAACAAGGACAACCATTGACTTCCTACCAACATTATAGGAGTGTTAAATTATGTCGTGCACAAACATTACCTAATGGTTTTATGTTTTTCAGTTTTAAGAACGCTGCTACATACAACTAGTGTGTGCAATCGTTGTGTAACTGCCATGTCAGCATTTGTCAGAAATTAAAAAAAAATTTTGAAAAGTCGACTAAAACTTGAGAGAGAAGAGAGAAGCTGATGAAACTCGTTGTTCGAGTCCAAAATTCACCCCTCCAAAAAAAATATCATTCCGAGGACATAGAATCCAGCACCGAAAAACTAAAGTTGAGCCAGTTCATCCTCGGCAAGATATGAACTGCCACCGTTTCGAATCCCACCGGCACATCCACCACTCAAGATCTTCGAAGTGATGCCACCACATCTGCCACCACAATCCCATCACCGCCACAGCAAACGATGCACACTCGCCCACCTCCAGCGGCCATCTATCTTGTACGTGCAAGTCCAGTTTTTCTATTTTAATGGGTTCTCTTCATTTCCTTTCCTAGTTCTTAATTTTGAACCATGGTCATTGGTTTTCTTCTGTGGGAAGAAGAAGGGAGCAATTCTTCGGGAGGGAGGGCAGAAATGATGGAATGCGGTCGTTTGGTGAATATGAAACACACAGTTTCATTTTTCCACGTGGACGTCAGTTACACGGGGTTTCCCCCAACCAGTTGCAAGAACAATTTTTGTTTAATTTACTACTCCCGGATTGCACAACACTACACTCCACGTGGGCTCCTGTTTTGTGTATGGTTTATAAGCATCTGTTTGGATATTTAGAATATCTCAATATATATGTAAATAGTAATAAAATAATTTAAATTAAGATTTTTTATTAGATTCTGAGAAATTAGAGAAAAAAATTGAATAAAAATATTATAAAAGTTAAAAAATTATTTGGATATTATTTTTTAATATTATTTTTATTCTAAAATTTAAAAAAAAAAAGTAGTTTTTTTGTGTTTTATTTTAGAGTTTGTGAAAGTTATAATGATTAAGTAATGATTAGATGAAGAAGTTAAAAATTTGAAATTGAAAAGCATTAATATTTTGAATGATATTTGAGAAGAAAATATATGATAATACTTCAAAATAGTTATGTTACCAAACAGGCCCTAAGTAGACCATCCAACAGTTAATATTATTAGAGGGAGAGAAATGGTGCTTCTAGATTTGAAGGAAAAAATAATTGTTATGGTCTACAGACTCAATTTTCTTTGTGTGCCATGCTTTAGATCGAGCGAAGCTCAAAATTAAAGACTCGATGAATAGGATGATTCATGACAAATTTGAATCAACTGTTTGGATATTAAAAGAATATATATACATTACAATTCAAATATTTTAAATAATTTATTATTAAAAAAGAGGTTGAAAATATGAATCAATTGATTAGTTTCAATAACAATACGATGTCAATCTAAATACCTTTACTAAGAATAAATAACTTTACTAAGAATGCAATTCATGCTTCTTCTTTTTTTGCCTCAACCATTTTTGTTTATGAAAATGATAAATATCTCTAAGTTATGATTAGATTATAGTTATTGTATTTTGTGCATAGTCACAAATCTAGTACACAAGAAAATTGTTATTCATTAGCTTTTTAACCATCATGATCTTTCCATCTTATGATTGGCTAGACTATTAAGTGACCCAAGTTTGATTAGTCCATACTTATGATTGGCTAAAAATATAAAAGCAAAAAAAAAATAAAAACAAAAAAATAATGAATTTCGTCGATCTATGAAGAAATTATTCTTGTATGTGATTAACTCGGTAGATTACTTATCCTAGTAGGAGTATAGTTGAGATTAATTTTGAATTAATCTCCTATACGATATAAATTTGCGCAAAAAATAAGTTAGAAATTAATAATTCGGTATTGAGATGCAAGAGCTGATTAGGAAACTTAGCGAATTTTCAATCTTGCGACATGTATTAATTATTTTTATTCTGACTTAGATTAACGCGGCAAATTTTTTAAATATGTGTACAATTAGATGCGCATAGTTTAGTAACTTTGAGACAACCATGAAGAAAGCCTAGAGATTATGTATGTGAATTAGTTGCCGCATTAATCTATTCTTCCATGAGCAGTAGTTAGAAACGAATAAAGATTATTATGAGTATCAGATAGTCTTAGATTATAATTATTGTGAAACCTCTAAAAGGTATAGAGTAAAATTGGAAGTGCACGTGAGACGCATGTACTACAATTTTTATAGAAGTTGATGGGATTAACTGTCAAATAGAGTTAAAACACTATTTTGCCTTTGAGAAACTTATGGGTAATAATAGAAACTGTGTGTTGTTTTTATAACGCAAAGATTAATTGCTCCAATATTTAAGGTTAAACATTATAATCTTGAAACAACTTAGATTAACTCACAGATAATCACATATTCTCTAAAACTTGCTAGTATGTCTGGCAAGTAAGGACATTAAAATCTAAGTATGTAAGAGTGTTGACGGCATTCTTGATTGGCACATTCATTTTAAAAGTTTTATCAGTGCACCTCTATGTAGTATTAGTACCAATGTTTTGAATACCGTACCGGATGCCGTACCGGTGAAGGCACTGGAACGAAATATTTCGATACCGGTACCGTTTCGTGTACCGTTTCGGGATAGTCGACATATAAATAAATTATATATATAAATTATATTTCAAAATAATAGTCTATATATGAATAAATTATACATAAATATATAGATATATAAATTATAAATAGCCTAGTCTGAATTGGGGGTCAAAAAATGAACTTATAGTTTGAAAAAATAAAAAAATTGAGGGCCGAAATATCGGCCGGTACACAGACCGGTACAAACCGAAATATCGGCCGAAACGGCCGGTATTTCGGCCGGTACGAAACAGGCAGTGTACCTGTACCGAACCGGTGGCCGGTACGAAAAATACTGGTTGTACCGGTCGGTACGGTACGAAACTCAAAACACTGATTAGCACTGGTAATATTGCTCAAGTTTTATCTTTTTTTTAATGAGAACAAATAGGTTCTTGCAGATATATAAACTTGGAGCGCCTCTTGAGTGTAATACCAAGCACTTTGGAGGTTTGTATGGTAACTGTGGCAAAATTCTGAATAATTATGTACTACTTAATTAAGTCTAAAATTCTTGCTTGTGGTTGCGCTAATGCAAGATAGGTTTTAGGCTAAGATAATTTTTCTCAAATTTTTTTCTTTTACTCTCCTATTGTGGATTGAAGAAAACAAAAAATATTTAGTAGATGAGAAATATGAATATATCACTAGTTAGCAACTAAAACATCGCATACTACATTTGTTGCACAAAGCGATTCTTTATTAGCATTTTTCATGTGATATTAGAGAAGTCTAGACCTAATTTGATTTAAGACTTATTGAAAACAGTGGTGTTAGTGAGAATTCCTAGAGGTTTAAAAGTTTGATGGTCACTCATTAATTCAGTGATATTATTTCTCGAGTGGAGAGATAATATGCTAAAATGTGTCATGGAGGCATAGGATGATGGATGTGAAGCTTAAGAAATTGAAGACTTTCTCGCTAATAAGATCCTTCTCCGTTATTAAAAAGAGTCAAAGAGAAAAGGCAATTATGAACAATTTCTAAGTGAAAATTTCTAGACGTGCACACTAAGGACATGTGATAATAAAAATATTGTTTCATCATATAAATATGATTCTAATTTGTTTAAGGAAAATATATTTTTTTCAATTTTTTTTTTAAATCGAAATCATATGAGTTATATAATGAAAACAATTATCTCGTAGTTTAATAACTTGTTGAGAATGGAGTTATAAATGAATTAAGGTGCAAAGTATTATTACATCACACTTGGGTTGATGTAATATAGAGTTGCGGCCTTAACTTTGACTTGTCGTCCTTAGATCAAGTTCATTCATCTTTGAGAAAAGCTGAATGACTATTTTGTGCAAACGTGAATTCTATTAAAAAATTAGAGAATCTAAGCTTGATCATTTTTTGGTTAAATCAAGAACACTTATTTGAGTAATGTTTGATCATATTAATACTTATTTTTTGGAAAGAACATTTCATTATGTTTCATTCCACATTACCTTAACCTTAATGTTTTCAAAAAAAAAAAATTATAAAAGATCACCAAAAATAATGAGAGTAATTCAACAACTAGTGTGAGTATACATTTGAGTAATGGTGTACCACTAGTGATAGTAACTCCAAAAATTCATAAAATATAAGGATCTCATAAATAGCATAGTAGCTATATGTCTGCATTCTCTCATCATTTAGAGATTAGAAGAAAATATTAGTAATTGCTCCGCTAAAGGTACTAAATTCACATAGTCAAAATCCGAACATAGAATTTTAGATTCACTTCACTTATATGATTCAACTTGGGGTTGTTGATCTAATTAATAAAGGAAAAGTGGAGTTGAAAAAAGTATAGATCCATCCCTTAACACTAATTGAGTTGCATTTAGATAACCATTGATCGCACATTTATTGAAACTTTTCTTGAAAGAGTCAAATAGTTGATTCTCGCATGAGAATTAGAAAGTTATTTTTTTGTGATCTTTAGGCACAAAGTACTGGAGCCCATGATTGTTGCTTGTACTATTTTGGTACAAAAAATAAATGAATATTACTGGTATTGTTTATATGCGACATAAACAAACCATCTATTCAAACATACCCAATGTACCTAGTCATTTTTATTAACGACATATTGGATAAAATAGGGTTCTTTGAACGCTATTGACATTTCCTAAGAGATATGACGATCTGGTTGTCTTAAATTATTAATTGTCACCTAATGAGAGGTTTTTCATATTATGAAGTGATGGACATGGGTTTGTGAAAAATAGCTAAAAATTCACATCTTGTGAGACTATGTATAAGATAAACAGTTTCTATGAGCTCTAATTCAAAATCCATAAACAATTAATGAGATGAAAATACAAAGAATCTAGTTTTGTCTATACTATTTAGTGTTTCCATTATGGTTTGCTCATTGGAGTTAGATGTTGAGATTTTGTTAGAGGGTAAATATAGCTTACTTGATAAAGTGACTTTGTGATGCGATTGTCATTAAAAGTAATGACTAGACTATTATGAATGTCTTTAAGGGCAAATGCCATAATCGTTTTACCTTTAAAAAAATGAATGAGGGTTATCTCATATGCTTTTGTTGAGTACAATAGATTTATAGAAAACATTGAAGTCACAAATTAAGTTTATTGAATAACATTTGTGATCACCTTATAGATTCTTAAAAGTCACAATTGGACTTGCTGACTAGAATCTAAAGACCTTAAATGAGATTCGCGATAACTCGCTAACTTCATAGTGTGCAAAGAACTTTTATATAAAAGTAGAGTCTCTTGGTAAGAGCATATTTTTATAAAGTTACTACACATGAGATTGTGCATGGAGAGAAATGGTCGTACACCACTTGAGAGTCATGGATTGATTATTAGTTGAGTGTGTGATTTTTCTCCATCATTATTTTACTCGTCGTGCACAAGATACTGATGTGTTTTATGATCATGTGGTTTGACTGGAAGTATTATATATATATAAAAGCACACACATTCACCATAGATTTAGAATTTATGGTGAAAAATGTAAGTCGACAAATTTAGATCGGTTCACTCGCACGAGCAATCGCCTTTGACGCTACAAAAGGGTAGCGAGTAAATATGAGAAAATGTGTCATTCGGTACTTGTCCAGGGAAGGATAAGTTGTAAGACGCCAAAGATATGTCGCCTTAGTGAGAGATAAGATGAAGTCCATCATATTTAAAATGATCGTGCATGGTTACCCACAATCCATGTTGCCCGTGATTTAGCCAGATACGAAATCCTTTTTGGCGCTTCGGATAGTGAGCAAATGGAGAGATTCGAGTTAGGCGCTAAGATAGCGACTAGATTAAGATCTGTACAGTGAATTGAATTAGATATATGCTTTTTCCTTGGAAATAAAACTTCACCGTAGCATGTATTTCATATTACATGTGTTTTTGTGATAATAGTAGAGGTGAGTGAATTGATCCCTGCTTCCTCACTGTATGAGTCCTATAGGTTATAATTGTAACCTTAATTTATTTATGCCCTTAGGATACCTTTGACTATGTCACGAGGCTGATGTTTAGTGTATGCTACTTTGACATGTTATCTATGGCCATGAATGATGCGGTCTAAAGAGATATTGCTGGAAAGTGACTGGATTAAAACTGAATAACATGAGGGTGAAGCGAAAACTATTTGGTAACATATTGATAATGTGTGTACTCACAGCCAGAAATTTATGTTGCTTCTTGGGTGTTGCAACATAACTATGAGTACAAGTTTTATAGAGATTAAACATTACTCTGAGTCATTTGGACTCGAGAGGGATTAGGGATACTAAGGCTACGTTTGGTTACTAAACCAAATTCAATTCATCTCACTCATCATTATAATTTTTTCAAATTCCAACACAAAATATAATAAACAATTCAATTTTTTCAAATCTTAAAACAATAATAATATTAAAAAAATAATATTTTATCATCTAAACTCAACTCAACTCAACTCAATTTAACATCCAAACGAACTTTTAGTATGATGTGACCAAATGAGTCAGGGTATAACGAGAAATTTTTAGAGATGTTCCTATGCCGGTCTTCTCTCGGAGAGATTTGGTATAGTGCTCCCATTTTTCTTTTACAGTTGTACTCGATAGTTACACGGTCTATTTGCCAGTATGACCAAGATTGAGAACATATTGAGAGATGCAGGTCTGGAGTCTTGCCCACTATGTCTGAGAGGAAGATGTAAAAAATGAGCACCCATAATAAGCACTCCTTCACCTTTTCTTAGGGGTTATGAAATGGTTCTTAAGCCACTTCATGAGTTTAGATGGCTGTCTTTTAATAGCCAGCCGGAGTTTACACTTAGAGGGGCTATGTAAGTCTCTCCCCCCTTTGGATGAAACACTTGGATCAACAAGCTCTCTCTCTCACAATTGGTCATTTCTAGTCCCGATATCTAGGCTATGGAATATATGGGTGTTGTTCTGGTATATTACCACGTAACACCCTTCACCATCGATATGGGAGATTCTGGATGAACAACGACGACGATGAAGAATCTGTAGAATAACCACACTAGATTTACGATTTACCAACGAGGTAATATTGCTTCCATTGTATACTTTAATCTAATATTTCTAACAATAGTAGTAGAGCCTATAAAGAACCCCTGACTTGAGTACAGGAATGGAATCGTGATAAGAGAAAAATAAATACAGATTCTAATAGTGATGAGCCAAAACATAGCACTAAAAGGGCTTAAAATGGACACTTTTTGTCATCACAAGATCAAAATCTCACCCCAAAATGTACACAAAATGGAAACGGTCGCCAGTGACCTTGTCCTAATAAATGCTCCATTGCTGCACACCTGGCCGTGACTGTACTAGATTACCAGTACCACACTACATACTGATGCTAGAGAGAGAAAGAGACTCTTGAATAGGGTGAGTTGAGAATTTATAAGGCAGACTCCGTGTTATCAGGGGCAATGCTTTTAAAGATACGTCATTTACTGTTTTGATAGCACAATATTAGGAGGGTGTGGTGTTTTGAGCGTTGGGAGGGGTATGTGGCTATGGGTGCGTGGGGGCTTGGCTACCCGGCTGGACTGGTTTAGTAGGCCGTTGTCTTGTCTGGTCCGGTCCGGTCCTCTGGCCACCCTCACTCAATCCTTAATTACGCTCCAAGATTTCATCTTTGTCTCGCCGCCATAACTCCATCTCCCCCCAAATCATGCCCATATATATATATATATATATATGTATATATACTTTTTTGTTACTTTTACTTTCTGTCGTTTCCCTTTTTATGTGGTGTTTGACTTCATCAGACGATATGTTTTCCGTGCCTACAAAATCGTATTTCCTTAAAACACAATCCAAAATTCTAGTCTTTGTATGTTTGTTTGTTTGTTTGTTTGCTGTCTTTTTTGTATGTAATGCAGTGGAGAGAGGATGTAGGTGATTCACCTGCGCAGTATCTTAGTGGATACCGTGGGAAGACAGCAAGGGAGCGAGGGAGTTGTTTTGGTGGTGGTGGTGGTAAAAGAGAGGGAGAGCGCGCACGAGGGAGAGAAATAGTAGGGAAGGATATGGAGTACGGTGGTGGAGAAGATGGAGAAGACCGCGATGCCTCCTCCGACCCCCAGGGGAGCAAGAAGCGATACCATCGTCCCACAACGCACCAGATTCAGAGACTCGAAGCGTAAGCCCTTGTATTTTTGGCGTTCCATGACGCTTTATGAAACTTTATGTGCGTTTGTTCTTGTAATGATTATGATGGGGTTTCTGAATCGTTTTGTTTTTGTCATTCGTTTTGTGGGCATGAAGCATGTTCAAGGAGTGCCCTCACCCAGATGAGAAGCAGAGGTCGCTGTTAAGTCGGGATTTGGGATTAGCTCCCCGCCAAATCAAATTTTGGTTCCAAAACCGGAGGACCCAGATGAAGGTATTGCTCTCTTTCTCACACACATGCTTCTTCTCACTTTACAATGTAAAGTTCTTTCTATGAAGTTACTATATATGCTTATTTCATTGATCAGGCCCAACACAAAAGAGTTGATAACTGTGCGCTCCGAGTAGAGAACGACAAGATCCGTTGTGAGAACATAGCAATCCAAGAGGCACTCAGAAATGTCATCAGTCCGTCTTGCAGGGGCCCTCCAGTCAACGAAGATTCCTACTTTGATGAGCAAAAACTTTGAATAGAGAATGCCCATTTAAAAGAAGAAGTTACCGATTTCTCAACTTTTGTACTTTCTAACTGTTTTCAAGAGAGTTGCATAGACTCATCAGGTGCACTAGTGGTTTACTGCCCAGTTGATCTTCCTGCAATAAACATAGCAATGATCGGCGAAGATCCATCCTACATTCCTCTTCTACCATCAGGGTTCGCCATTTCACCTGACGGCCGTCTCGACCTGCTGCCCGGAGACGACGCATCGACAAGTTCCAGCTCACAACATGGTGGGAGCATGATGAGTAGGTCTGGGGGTTCACTGATTACAGCGGCGTTTCAAATACTAGTGAGCAGCCTGCCTTCTGCTAACTTGGAGTCGGTGACTACTGTTAATAACCTTATCGGCACCACTGTGACACTGTCCAGCAAATAAAGGCTGCCTTGAATTGTCCCTGTTCCTGATGAATCTACTTAACCTGCCACACAATTGTTCTTTTTTGTCTCTTACCATCCTTTAATATACCGAGCAAAAAGGTTCAGATTCTCTTTGTGCTTGAGGGGGTTGCATTGGAGAAGTATTATGGGTTAGTTGGGACTTTGAATGCCCTCTCATCAGGAGCTGGAGATGATTATTTACTGCTGCTGCTGCTGCTTTTTTGGCTGCCAAGGTTCATTACACTTCACACCAACTACAAAAAATTCAGTTTTTTGGGCAAAGCTTTGATCTTTATTTTTGGTGTTTGTTTATTTATCTTTTGGAAGAGTGCATCGTAAAAAACGGGAGTCAAGAACGCACCATACTTGCATTTTCCTGCCTGGTTTCTCTCCACTGGCAACTCTTTTTTTCACGTTTGCATTCCATCGTCCTTCATTTCCAGTGTGGTACGACACCAGCAAGAAAAAAGTATGGTTCGGGTATTGGTTCTATTCATGGACTTCTTTCAATCCAAATAATTCTTGTGTTTTTTATCCAATTCTTGTGTCAAATCTCTCTCTCTCTCATAATTGGGTTTTGCGTTTACAGGGGGAAGGAGATGGTTGGAGTGAGAAAAGTTAAGGAGTCGAGTAGACATTGATGGTCTAGATTGCCTCGTAGCTTCACGTCAGTTGTGGTTCCATCCTGTTTTCTCAGAATGAAGTACTCCATTTCTACTTTCAAAAATATCATATTTTCAATAAATTTTAAAACTAAACAATTTATATTTTTGGAAAGTATAAGTATAACGCTTCGATCCTGTGGGTCTGGAGAGTTAATTCATGTCATTTAAAAATTATTTTTTAATCATATAGTATATACTTCAATTTTTTTTATTGCACAAAAATACTCATTAATCCACATCAATTACTCCAATATATTTATTCTAAAGACAATACAAAGTTTTAATATAAACATCGACCTCCCAACAAATCACATCATCCTAACACAACGGGCTTACTGATTAAAAATCTTCAATACTCGTATAAATCTTCTATGCTAATCTATTATTCTTAACACATCTCACCCATGCTCCGTATTCTTGATCCTCAACTAAAATATCCAAAATTATCTGAAAATATTGTAAAGATAAAGACGGTGAGTTATCAACAACTCAGTAAGTAAAGAACATATACTAGTATATAAACATGAGCATTTTCAGAAAGTTCAGTATGCAGAAACAAAACATTTCATTTTCATATGTACATCTCAATATGTATTATCAGAAAATCAGAGCGACTTTTTAATCTTTTCATATTCATAAACCATTTTCATATTCAAAAACGCTTTGGCATAACATAACTGAACATTTTCATCTTATCATATCATGTCATATCATATACCATGTTTAACCCCCGTGGTAGGGTTGTGTTATTCCCAGTGGCCAAACTATGTAGTATCATATTGTGAAATTTCTCCTTTTTTAATCTCGGAGCCCCGAGGAAAGAACACATAAAAGATCACTTTGTTTCCAAAGTGGGTGCACCAGAAATAGAGAAGTTGGTACCAACCCAAACAGAAGCCACAATTTTACACCTGTGGTAAGGTCAGAACAGAACAGAAACAGAATGTCATGCCAGAAATTTCAGAAATCACATCATATCGTATCAGAGTATAAAATATTTTCATAACAGAACAGAACATAATCAGATCACAAGAATAAAATTTATGCACAAAACTTCATATTCGCTCTCTTTTGCACAATTCAAAAACAAAATGTCAAAATAAACTCATATCTATACATTTTTCTTATACAGAATTTCATGAGTAATGCAGAACAAATAACTGAGGTCGTTTCTAAAATTTCTTTTCATAACAAACATGCATATTTTCCATTTTTGACCTCAGATCATTTTATTTTATGCAAAATCTAGTATAGGAACCCTGCTTACCTTAATTTCTTAACTTTTCAGAAAATTCCTCAAAAATTCCGAACAACTATTACTTGTCACCTATAAAATAATCATGTAATTCTCGTAAATTTTCTAATCAATCACGTATTTTGATATTTAAACCTAAGCTTCTAAAATAACCTATTTTTAATTCCTCAAAACCTAAATTTCTCAAAATTCCTAAAATACCGTTATTTTCCAAAACTATCAATATTCACTTAATCAAATTCGTACAAAACAAGAATTTAATTGAACAAGTATTATGATAATTACGAAACTCATTAAATATTATTATATAAAATACCAACAACGTGTTATAAATTAATAGAATACTTTGACTACTTTAAAAACCTTATAAAATACATCATGAAAAACTCCTCTCTTAAAAATAGGTTTACTTCCTTTAGTTAACAATATTATTAAAAAAATATTATCTACACAAATATAATATTCTATGAAACTTAAAACAAAACCCATTTAAACATAAACCCAAGTAAACCACTCATTCAAAAATATAAATCTGGAATATACACTAAGGGTAAACTGGTAATAGCACTCAACTAGTAGGTTAAAGATTTACGTATAAATATATATATACACACGTAAACACCTTACCAGGGAAAGTAATAGTGAACAACATAAACCAAAAACACATAAATAATAGAAGTGCAGCGGCGACAGGGGCTTACCCAAGAGAAACTGAGGCACGCGTGAGGGGTAATGCGCGACAAGGCTGGCTAGAGGGACTGTGGTGGCGCGGCTGAAGAGCAAGAGTGCGGCAATGATGCCGTCGAGCTAGGCTGAGCACGGAGAAGGAAAGGGAAAGGTGAGCGCGAGAGAGAGGGCGGAGAGAGAGGAGGGAGTAACCGAGAGAGGTGCTCACCGTGAGGGGTTGCTACGGGCATAGGTGGTCTGTGGGTGTACGACGGCCTTTTCCAAGCGGGTGGCGACAGCTTGGAGTGGCTGGTGTGGTACGGTTGTCCGATGGTAAGAAATCTTTGTTTTGAGTGAGAAAAACAAAGGTATGGTGCTCTACTTTTCGGTGGTGCAAACAGGGGTGGTGTTTTACGCGAAGCTGGTGGTGGCACACGGTTGGAGTGGTGGACTGAGTTCGGTAGAGTAGCGACGCGTTGGCTTGGCTGTAGGGGGTGGCTGGGCTGCTGAATGCAACCGAGGCTTGCGGTTTTACAGGGGCTGGGCAAAGGTCAGCGATGACGGGGAGAGGAAGAGCTGGAGCTTCCATGCGTGGAGTTGCAGTGGCTGGGTTGTGGCTACATGAAGGTGGTGAGGCGGCTGGAGTGGAGGTCTCAGTTGATATTCTGGGAAGAGGAAGACGAGCGGCACTAGATCTAGAGTTGAGAATGCTTAACATATATATAAGATATATATAGTAAACAGACAAAACCTAGAGAAAAATGATGAATGGGCATGCATGAAAATGGAAAGATGGACGTCGGTGCAAGAGAAGAAGAAGGAAAGAAAAGAAAAGAAAAGAAGAGGAAGAAGCCCTACGGCTGGGAGTGAAACGGCACCGTGTGGGAAAAGAAAATTAATGGGTTGGGTTGGGCTCAAAGCTTGGGCTGGAAACTGAATAGGCTGGGCCCAAAAATAAGACTAAACCCAAAATAGACCAATCCGAAAAATTAGTATGTTCAACAAAAATAAATAAAATAAAACAAAGAGCAAATTTAAATGTAAACAGTAATCAATATCCAGCAAGCACATTAAAATAAATTTCACAACTTAAAAATCATAAAAATAAACTAACGAGAAATCCGATAAATTTAAAATAAGAAAACTAAGATTTAAATTAATTAAAATATTCCTCAAATTAAAATATACTAAAATACAGGGTGTCACAATAAGTGTGAGATGATAGCCTTTAACCTTATGATTTATGGGTATAGTATGTTCCAAATAATTATAGGTTATAAGTTTTTTTATTAAAGGAAAGATTTACCCACGAATAGATTTAATAAAAAAAAAATTTATAAATTGACGTGATTTGATATAATATATTAGATTATAAAATTATTTTTATTATAAAATAAATTTAATATATCATATAAAATAATAATAATTTATGAATTTACTTTAGTAAGATCTCTCGTACTTCTCTTGTTTTTAATATATGGAAACCAATCATTTTTTCGAGCATGTGAAATTAAGATATATGGGTCTATGTTTTAGCGTTTGAAAAATAAAAATACCAACACTTTTTATGCCGAGTGGAGTGGAAGGTTTCCATATGAAATTGGGCTAAGCTGAAGTAAAGAGAAACCAGCCGAAGCCCATGTCCAAAGTATTTAAATTTTAAACTGGGTCTTGGGGCCCAAACTTCTTCAATTTTCAACTAAACTAACGTGATGGCTCAATTTATTTTAAAGTTATATTTAAATGTTGAACTGCAGTTGAATTGTATTGATATGATAAAATATTATTATTATTTTTTAATATTATTATTATTATTATTATATTTAAAAAAATTAAATTATTTATTATATTTTATGTTAAAATTTAAAAAAAATTATAATGATGAGTTAAAATGAATTTAAAATCTAAATTAGTCTAAATTAATCTTCATAAATATTTTTAAAAAAAATAAAAATTTTATAATATTATTATAAAAATATTTTCTTAATCACTAAATAAAAAAAATTCTACGCGACACACTTTTTCGGTGGCTTTAGTATTTCTGAAGTAAAGAAACCACTCTGACATACATACGTGAAACGAGGAGAAGATGCTAACGGATTTAGGAAGATCCCTTTTAGATTTTATTTTATTTTTATATTATTTTGGTCCAATAAGAATTTTTATATTAATTTATGGTATGTGGTGTAGAGGACTTACAATAGTAATATTTATTTATTTTTAATTAAACAGTTGACATTTATAATTTTTACAAACATATTATTAAAAATGGCTATTTATTATACTCTTAGAAATCTAGTCAAAAGCTTTCTTTAACAATAAAACATTCTTATCTCTATTAATCTAACATGTTTGAAAAATAAATTGACCTTTAAATAAAAAACTAAGTTGACATTTTCATCAATATTTCAATATTGTTCATTGACTTTTTAATAGGATATTATATCCAATAAATTTTTAAAGCCTAATTTAACAACATTTATTTCATTTCCACTACACATTAAATGTTTGCCCTTGAAAGCATTGTAGAAATTAATGAAATTCTCCCACCACATTGGACAATCAAATAAAAAAAAAATGAAACTTTTATTAAAGAAATAATACTATCATGAGTGGTATTGTTAGGAACTTAGGAGCATAAATATATAATATATAAAATACATAGTGATGTAAGATGACGGGTCACCAAAAAAAAGGTAGGAGAAAAGAGGAACAAAAATAGAGGCCCCAAATGAATCTAAGATGTGGAAGAACAAAAACATGGCTGAGAAAAATTCTTAGCATAAATAAAATAAAATAAAAACTTTGTTTGGCAATTGGGAAAATGCGTGTGATTCGGTATACGGGTCTAAAAGAAGCGCCAATATTAAACCCTGTAATAAATTGGCATTAATAGCAGTAAACAGACAGAAAGACTGAGAAAAGGGAACAAGAAACATAGATAAAGTCAACAACAAATGATTTCTGACAGAAAGCATCATTTCGTTATACATGAGATAGTAGCGATCATTAATAAATGATTATTTAATATAATAAAAATAAAATTATAATATAATATATAAAATTTAAAAATTTTAAAAAAAAAATCTATTTTTTTCAGTAAAGATCGACTCTTTTTATAAAAAAATTTCTATAAAATTTATTTATTTAAGATTTGTATGTGAACCCCTCTTCCTACGTGTGGCTGAAAGTGAGTTCCCAACTGACAAACCAACCTTTCCTCCAAACCCAGCAGGAATTGTGGATGGCAATTTTTGAAGGTTTTCATATTCAGGTAAACACTGCTTTCAGGGCTCCAAACCTTTCCTACCACATACGATAGTGGTAAGATATGCCTCCGCATCATTGTCCAAGTGTTTTTGGAGTACTGATGGGATCGTATTCTCGTCTTATCATAAAATGTTACGTAATTTAAATAATTTATATAAATAAATAAATAATCAGAATGTCACATCTCTGTATACTAAGAATATTTAATAATTATTCGAGTTTTACTTTCCTATAACTAATATAAAAAATACTGTTCTTTATCTTAAATTTTACCATTTCAGTTGTTTTACTTTCTAAGTACTTTTTTATTTACTAAATGTGATATAGATATAGATATAGATAATTACTAAATGGTAGATATAGATATTATTTACCAAGACTTTACAATAATAATAATAATAATAACACCTTTATCCATTGGAGAATCTCTCGAAAAAAATTCATTTTTTTTCCCCAAAAAGAAGGAAAAATAAGTGTAGTCTTTGAGTTTTATGTGAAATCTGAAAACATGATGACAAGTAGATTTTGCAAAAAGCGCAAGAAACTAGTGGCTGTAGATATTTCTCACTTTTCCTTTCTGCATAATTATATAATTTATATTTATATTTAGACATCTACGGGTATGATATAAATTTAAATAAAATTCTTAGGATTATATTTAAAAAAAAAAAAAAGACAGATATAGCTTTTGTTATTTTTTATACAGTATTAATTTTTTTTATGTAAATCTCATATTTATCTTTTTTTTTAAATGAGTGGTTTATATATTTTAGAATTGTACAAATCATTTTATTTAAATATAATATTAATTTTATTTATATAATAAAAATGATTTGTACACTTTTAGAGTATACAAGTTCAGCACAAAAAAGTAGACAGAATGAAAACCTACATGAAAAAAATCATTTTCTTAATGATGGGCTCTATTTTTTTTCAATAAAACTACGTGGAGTTTATCCATCCTATAACTATATCTAATATTACTTTTTATTTAAATTTATAAATAATCTTATTTACATTTTATTATAACATCATATATAATAAAAAAATTTAGTTTTTCTTTAACAAAAAAAAAAGTATGGATAGAGAGAGAAAATTTAATGAGAATGAGATTTATTTTTCTTAATAAGTCTACATTTTTATAAAATATTTGTATATTTATAACTTATACATAGCTAGGATTACTCTTTCCTTTATTTATCCATATGTAGTCCATATCGTCCACAGGCATTTGCAAATAAATAAATGAGTTAAAAGAGAGAGAAAATATCTTTAAATTATTGTTCTAGCTTTAGTTTTTATTTGGAGGGAGAGAGATAAATATAATATTTATTTTTAATTGAGTAATTTTTTAATATTAAATACTTAATAAATATTATTATCTAATAAAAAATAGACAAGAAAAATATAAATATTTTTCATGTTTCTTTAATATTTATTTTAGATTTTTATTTGGAAATAATTTTTTATATGAAAGTTGAAATGAAAAACAAATGATTATAAAATTCATAATAATATTTTTCTACAAAATATATTAAAAAAAAGATATCGGAGAGACAATACGAGAGGAGCGCGTGTTGAGAGTTCTGAGCCACAAGATTCCACGGCCCCCTTCTGGAATCCTCTTTCTAAAGAAAATCCACCAAAAAGCATCCGACGTGGCGGCCTCTCCTTCTTCGTCCTCCCCTTCTATAAAACACTGCAAAATTTTCCTCTTTCAGTCTTATCTATTCGACTATTCCTATTAGTCTTCCGTTTTCACGATCCGTTCTTCTGCTCTTCTTCTTCTCATCCTTTCTTGGATTTTAAATCCCCTGCAAAAAAAAAAAAAGAAAGGGGGGGGATTCGGGAATCCGTTTCCCTTCGTAGCAGAGTGAGCGATCCGTTTTCTCAAGAGGGAAATTCGAGGAATCTGAACTCCTGTCCTGGATTCTTCCTTCCTCGGAACATCAGCTTCCCAAGATTTTCCGACGGTGGGTTCTGATTGAGCCAATTGAGAATTTCTGATTTCCATTTTTTTTTTTTTAAATTTTAAGATTTCTGTTTTTTCTGAGAAGAATTGAGAGAAAAGCGAGGAACAGTGGAAGTATCTATTGTTTGTGTGTTTGACCGCTGTAAGTTTTTGTTGCAGTTCTGGGAACTTAGCACTGATTCATTGTGAGAGAGGGCTAGTTCTGATCTTGTGGCAATGTCTGTTCAGGTATATATTGCCATTACTTAATTGTCGTGTGCATGTGTTTACGAAACTTATATCGGTCTCTTACTGCTTATCTCATAGAAACAAGGAGAAGGATATGTATCTCGGTTAAAAAGTGGTGTTGAGTGGTAAGAGTCAGCCTTTTCCATTTACAAAGGCAGGGAATTGATGGGGTTCGTTGAAAAGACAAAATGATTGCCATTTTTTTTTTTCTTTTTTGTTTTTGCAATTTACTTGTAGAGACTCGAATATATGGAAATGGCATGGGGATTTCCGATTCAAAGGTATTTAGGCTTCAGGCGTAGTGGCATAAAAGCTGTGTACTAAGTGCTCTGGCTGTGCAGAGTAAGCACTAGATTCACTATCCTTTCAATTAGAATAATGAGTAGGCGATCACATTCGGGGAGGATATTAATTAGGATATTTGAGTTCGAACCACAGTACTCCATTCATTGATTTGAGGATGAATATAATTATAACTATAGATGGAAAAAGGAAAGGTTTCAAATAACAAACCTCCTTTCAGGAGTTTACGGCCATTCCCCCCTCTCTCTCGCTCCCTATCTATTTATATCACCAGCATAGGAATGAAAAATTTAGACTTCTTATGCATAGTATGAGTGGAGAACTGCTATTAGCTTCTATATAATCGTTGAAAGCCAATGTTGTCAAACATTGACTATATGCAGATGCACTTTTGAACAATTACATGTAAAAGCATGCAGTGACTCTTTTGGGACCTCGAGTTCACTGTTATGCAGATAGAATACATTGCATAGAAACCAAGGAAAGTGTTCATTTTTAAACATGTAACGTGGTGCTACTAAGTTTTGCAATGAAGAAGAATTATTAAATTGATTCCAATTTTGAAGAGAAGGAAACTTAATACATTACACTTTCACTTGCATTTAGCAGCAGGATGAAGGAAAAACGTCAGATGCCTCTGTAACAGCTGGTAACTACCGCTCTCATGGCGCTGCACAGACTGAAACAGTGGTCCAGAAGGAGGAGATATGTTCATTTGGGGATTACCCTAAACCTAAGGTTTTATTCTCTTCGCAACCTTATATTCTGCCTTTCATTCGTTGGGAATAAATTCGCCGAAGGACATATAACTTGTGATTTTAATTATTTTCATCTGTTCTTTCATGTTTGAGCAGGTAAGGAAACCCTACACCATCGTTAAACAAAGAGAAAAATGGACAGAAGAAGAGCATCAGAAGTTTCTTGAAGCCTTGAAGCTGTATGGTCGTGGTTGGCGTCAAATCGAAGGTAAGCTTGGTGTATGATGATTTGTTTGGAACGGTTCTCATGTCTGTTGGCTGTCCAATCAGATTGAAGTTACTCTTAATTTTATGCAGCACATGTAGGCACCAAAACTGCAGTTCAGATCCGAAGTCATGCTCAAAAATTTTTCTCTAAGGTTAAATAATTATGTTTCAGTGTCTAGTTACTATTGTGATGCACACATTTGATCATAAACTACAGTAGCTCAGCTTCGTTTGTGGGTTTGTCTAATTGGCATCTTTCCTCCGCATTAATTTGTTTTTTGCTTGCTGGTTTCAGGTGGTACGGGCATCCAGTGGTAGCACTGAAAACACCATAGAACCAGTTGAGATACCACCTCCACGGCCAAAGAAGAAACCCTCACATCCTTATCCACGTAAATCAGTTGACTCCCCTAATGGGATATCAGTTACAAATCAATTAGAAAGGCCTCCATCTCCAAATTTATTTGTGGGGGAGAAAGACACCAAATCTCCCACTTCAGTTCTCTCTGCAGCCGGTTCAGATTCATTGGGGTCTGCAGTTTCAGAGCAGCTCAATGCTTGCTCTTCCCCTAATTCCTGCACAACTGACATGCACTCAAGTACCTCCTCACCTGTTGAGAAGGAGAATGTACACATGACATCCAATTCCACTGTCCAAGAGGAAAAAGATCCTTTTTCATCAACGCCAGAGTGCTTTTTGTCCATGGTACAAAGAACTGTTATATTTATCCTTCAACTTAGTCCAAGCTGGGTGATACTTGTTGACCTGTCATGTGCTGGGCAAAATTCTGACTCTCTATTTTCTCGATATGAATGTACAGAAATTGGAGTTAGCTTCCAAGGATACTCTAGGCAACATGGGAGATGAAGCCACTGGAGTACCCGTTACATGCATCAAGCTTTTTGGAAAGACGGTTGTGGTGACAGATTTCCAAAAACCATGTTCTTCAGGGGCAGAGAATAGTGAGTCACTGCCATCTGATAAGAGTCCAGAGAACATTGATACTGAGAAGCTTGTTAATTATAATTGTGAATCATTGCCATGTCGAGCCCCAGATAGACGCATGGAATATCGGAAAGAGAACACCAACTCTGCAGAAGCCAACCATTATGCTTCTCTGCCATGGTGGACTCTTTTCCAAGGTCTGCCATTTTATTGCTCTCCCTCATATAATCAAACCTCAGTTCAAGTACATACAGGCTCCTGTGTTGAAGAAGAAAGGGATATTGTGAAGGAAAAATCTTGTACTGGCTCGAACTCTGCAATAATTAATGAAGTGGAAAATGGAGAGAAGAATTTAGTTGGTGTTGATTCTAAGTCTCAAGAAACTGTTGATGAGAGAAGGATTAGCCCCTGCAACCATATGAAGGGATTTGTTCCCTACAAAAGATGTCGAGCAGAGAGAGATGCGAACTCATCAATGATGGTTATGGAGGAGAGGGAGGGACAAAGAGCTCGAGTTTGTTCGTAGGGCCCCCAGTGCATATCCATTTGACCTTCACGTAGGAACTAATGGTAATTTTGCTCACTTTCTCCAGAAGAGCTATACCCTTCAAGTCACTCCCTAAAATGGAAATCTTTAGAAAGTCAAGAACTAATTAATGGCAGCAATGGCATGGTTTTGGCAGATCTTCGTAGATTCAGAAAGAGTAACGCCAGATGCAAGCCTTTCGGATTGTATCTGTGGCTTTCCGAAACCTCTCCTGCTTGTTCCTTTCGACCTTTCCCTGCACTGCAAGATTTCACTTTGGGACCAAATTGTAAATGTCATGAGTAGCATGTTGCCTTTGCCGCCATCTTTATTTCAGTGTCTGAAAATTCCATCTTTCAAACATAATGTTGAATGATACTTCACATGTCACAAATGAAAAACACTCCATTTAACTAAACTAGAATATTTTATATTTTGATTTTCAAAATTTTTATTGAACAAATTGAGATAGAAATTTTGCTGGAGTGAAGAGAGGATTTTTTTTTTTTTTTAATATGCTAAGTATGTCTTAAATATGGTACGAGTTGAGGAGAAAAAAATGTGAAACTATTAAATTATAAATAAAATATGGTAACTTAATTAAAGGGAGTGTGAACAGGAAAATAATGGAGACTTGGTATGAATTATTAGTTCTAAAATAGAGCATAAGTTTGTTTATAGTAGGACTATTAATCCAGATCAGGTTTTTTCTCCGCCCGGTCTAGAATCCGAATAATTCGATTGTAGGTTTCGACTTGGGTGAAACTTGATTCAAAATCCGCATCATCAAACTTAGATCTATCCAGTCCGGATATGGTTTTGACATTCGGGTACCGGGTTTAAACCTGGTACTCAGATTTTATAAAAATAAAAGAGTTCTAATCGTCCCCCTGATCACTTTCGTTTCTTCCTTTCCACTCCCATCTCCTCTCTGCAAACTCTCTCTCTCTCCGAAAAGATGAAATCCTAGCCTTCACGTCTCTCTTGCATTTTGGTAAGCCTCTCCCTTTCTCTCTCCCTTTGAGCATTTATAAACATGGTTCTCTCTCCCGTTTGCATTTATAAACATGGTTTTCTTATATATTTGGAACCTCACCAATGAAAATTTGAACCTTTGTTCGTGTTTAAGAGTTGGTCAAACAATAACCAAAAGTTTTATCTTGGCTAAATTTGAACATTAAGTTGAACTGATGAAAGTGCAAGTTGATCAAGTTTATGTGATTTAATTTGTCTTAGACTGGTTAAAAATTCAATTGCTTAAGCTAGAGAGATGTAGTTGTGTTTGTTTATGTGTTTGCTTCGATGCCATCTTAGAGAAGAGGATCCCTTTAGTCCTCAGCGTGGGAGTCTTGGACATGGTTAACTTTGGAGCTAAAGATACAGATGAAAACAAAGTTTGTTGAATTTATAGCAAATAAACTCAACAAGTCATCCTCAAAAGTCTGTGTTTGCCTACCACAAAAAGCCGTATCTGCTTTGGATGCACCTGGGAAGCCCTTCTGTGATCTTGAGGCAACTGCTACTATTTTGAGTTAACTACAGAACAAATGAAGATTGGCATGAGGTAATGTTATTGGAGTAAGAAGTGTTGGGACCTGTTGTTGTCTTGTCACTTCTTCAGACATTTTGGATAGTTTAGGATTTTGGCATGGTTTAAAAAGGTGTTTGCCTTTCCTTGCATTGCAAAGATTCCACTTAAAAACTAAGTTGAAAATGTTTTGAGTGGCATGTTGCTTTGCCGCCATCTTTATTTTAGTGTCTGAAAATTCCTTCTTTCAAACATAATATTGAAGTATAATGTTGAATGATATTTCATATGTCAAAAGAAAAACACTCTATTTAACTAAACTAGAACATTTTATATTTTGATTTTCAAAACTTTTATTGAACAAATTGAGATAGGAATTTTGCTCTTGAAATTTTTGTTTATATCCTATAGTATGTCTTAAATATGCTACGAGTTGAGGAGAAAAAATGTGAAACTATTAAATTATAAATAAAATATGGTAACTTAATTAAAGGGAGTGTGAACAAGAAAATAATGGAGATTTTGTATGAATTATTGGTTCTGAAACAGAGCATAAGTTTGTTTATAGGACTTGAATATCCTGCAGATATGGGTGCCCACTGCCCAGACTCCCCATATTTGAGATACATGTATTATTGATTGTAACAGGTGATGATGTTGTCTAAGCTGCCTTTTTGTGAAGTGGGTTTTACTCACCCTCCCTGAGTAGTGAAATGTTACAGTTTGATTTTTTTTTCAAAAAAATAAAAATAAAATCTTTTAATGGAGAATGCCAACTGCAATCTTATATCTTACAAAATCTTGACTTAAATCCATTTAAAAAAGGATTAAGAGCCATGGGCACATTCTCATTGATTAGTTAGTATTGAGAATATGACAAAGTTGACAAACAGAAGCAGAACACCAATTGCACCAACACTCACCCACATCCATAGCAGCAACCAGTGACTTTCACTTGTTGTACGTCAAGCCAGAGAATCTCAAATCCCTACTCACCATCTTAGTGTATTTTGGGGCAAACTGTCCTAAAGTGACAATTATCAACCACAAATTTAGCATATAACGACACTTTTTAAGAATCATTAATGCCATAAAACTGACCAAAAACATATTTGACACAATTCCAAACAAGAAAATTAAGAAGCAGCTAGGTGCCTAGTGAAGTAAAGCTAGCAAGTTTCGGCTTTGGAAGTGATTGGATGGGTCTAGTTCAGAATTCACCAAGTAGCTTAATCTCCAACTCAAAAATTTTGATTCCTACCAATGATGAACACCTCTTTTGTTGTGGATACCAATTGGATTCCAAACTGCTATAATCATCAACATGACGCCTTTTAGAAAATTGGATATCCTCCATTAAATCTACTTGATCTACGATTTCCCTATCTACTTCATGGTCCAAACGCACATCAACATCCTCATTCTCTTCATGTTTGCGTATCAAATGGACCCCACAACTTTTAAAGAGAACTGATTTTGATCTTGAGCCAGAATAAAACTTAACTCTAAGATTAACGTACCCTTTGGACCTCAAAAGACTTCAAAAACAAGTATTCCAGCCATACATGAACTGAGCCCATTTCATGAGTTGTTCGGTATATAGTATGCCTTGATATACCATTGACAATTATCTCAATTTGGTGGTGTTTAACTGCAAGAATTGGTGCAATAACTTATTCCTATGTTCTCATCCAAATATAAGGCCCTTCAATATTTATTTCACATGAAATACCATTGAAGTCTTCTTTTGATGGTTAAACCATTCTGGCATCATATCTCCAGGAAACACAATGCCTTTTTTAAGGTTCTTAAGGTGCCCCTGTTAAATGAATATTTCAAGTTTTCAACAGTAAAATTTATAAATCAAGCCACGCAAAAATATGAGAGAGAGAGAGATATATACCTCACCAAATATAGGATTTGCCACAGGATTCCCTAGATTCACAAGTAATTTGTGGCACTCAAACAAGTTAAACCATTCTAATGAAGGTAAGTTGCATGTAATGAATTGAAATTTTCTTGAAACTTCTGGAAAACTTTCCAACAAAATGCATCTACTAGTAAATACCTCATGAATATTCAAAAGAAGTTCTACAATTTTTTGAAGCTTCTTGCAACCCAACAACTAAAGGGACCTCAATCCAACAAATCTTTTGATGGTTTGGGGAAGAATAACAATATCACTCCCAGATAGACATAACTCTCTCAAAGTGGACGAGCAGTTAAATGATGGAAAGAAATTTGTTTTTGATAGGAAGCAGTTCTTAAGATCCAAAAATCGTAGCGATGGGAACACAATTGAGGAACAATTATCATTAAAAAAGTCAGAACTAGTTGGTGTGAGCAATTCTTCACCTGATGAAATTCCAAAATCCTTGGGTATAAGTCAAAAGAAAAGTAAGACCCAAGACATGCTTGACAAAAGACCAGAAAGAGGATGAAATTTCTCAAGTGTATTTCTTTATATTGGAAATCTTCCTCCATACAATGGTGCTCGAATACAAGGCATTTATAGGCAATATTACAATACCAAATCGTAACAAACATAATACAAGATTAGATCTCCATCGTACACATCATCACATTATGTTATGCATGAGAAATTCCAAAGCATTCCATAGTATCTTTGTCAAGAGGATGCTCTGCATGTTGATGTGGCGTTAGCAAGGTCTTTTTGTAATTCTAAGGAATATGCAGCCTTAATAGCCCCCATCGATTCAAACGGCACATGAGAGATAGTGAGAGCTGAACGGAGAAGATTGAATCGAACAGGAGATAAGGGTTTGGTAAGGATGTCAGCCACTTGATCCTTACTTAAGACAAATGCAACTTTGAGAGTTTTAGCTACAACCCTTTCTCATACAAAATGAAAGTCAAGTTCAACATGCTTAGTTCTTGAATGTAAAACAGGATTAACAGACAAATAAGTGGCCCCTAAATTGTCACACCACAAAGTTGGTGGATCAACTAAGGAAATAGCTAGCTCTTTTAATAGTGACTGAATCCAAAGCATTTCACATGTAGTATTAGCCACAGCTTTGTATTCAGCTTCTATGGAGGAGCGGACTATAGTGGGTTGTTTCTAAGAACCCCAAGAAATCAAGTCAGAGCCAAAATATATGCAAAAACCACTTGTTGATTTGCGGTCATCTGGGCACCCCCCCCCCCAATCGGCATCTGAGAAGGCAGTAAGATTAAGGGAAGAGGATGGTGAAAAATAAAAGCCAAAGGTAGAGGTGAGGCGAAGATAACGTAAAATTCGCTTGACAGCCTGCCAGTGAGAGACACGGGGGGAATACATGAATTGACACACTTTATTGACAGCAAAGGAAAGATCAGGAAGTGTAAAGGAAAGATATTGGAGACTTTCTACGACACTGCGATACAGTTGAGGGTCTTCAAAAAAAGGCTCATCAATAGCCAAAAGTTTAATAGTAGCACACATAGGGGTAGACACAAATTTAGACTTGTGCATGTTGGTTTTATGTAAAAGGTTAAAAATGTAACGGGTCTGTGACATAAACAAACCAGAGGTCATACGAGATATCTCAACACCCAAAAAAAAAATGTAACATGCCAAGATCCTTAACAGGAAAGTCACTATGAAGAAAAGTAATAAAATCATCAATAAGTGAGATATTAGAAGCAGTCACAATAATGTCATCGACATAAATTAGAATGTAAATCGAATTAGAACCAGCAGAGAGAATAAACAAGGAAGAATTGGAAACATAAGCATGAAAACCTAAAGAAAATAATTTGGAGCTTAGTTTGGAGAACCAAGCCCTAGGGACTTGCTTCAAACAGTAAATGGACTTCCGTAACTTACAGATGTGATGAGGAAAATCAGGATTCACCAACCCAACAGGTTGATGCATATATACATCATCCTCCAAATTGTCATGTAAGAAAGCATTCTATATATCAAGCTGATGGAGGGGCCAGTTTCAGGTTACAGCAATGGAGAGGAAAAGTCTAATAGTAACCGGTTTGACAACGGGACTGAAAGTCACTGAGTAATCAGGACCCAGTAGTTGATGAAACCCCTTAGCAACAAGACGGGTTTTTCGTCGCTCGAGGGTGCCATCAGCTTTCCTTTTGGTCTTGAGAACTCATTTGGAATCAAGAATATTGAGATGAGGGGAGGAAGGAACAAGATTCCAGGTACGAGATTTGAAGAAGGACATCAAATTCGGTGGTCATAGCATCACGCCACTCAGGGTATTTGGCTGCTTTTGTATAGCATGAGGGTTCTTCAGGAATGGAGGATGATTCAGAGATGGTGAGGGAGACCGATTTAGGGTTCGGCCAGGAAATGGTGCCATCGGTGCGCACAAGGGGGCGATGTGTGTTGGTTTTAGATCGGGTGATAATTTAATGTGTAGAGGTGACAGCAGGAGGTGAGAGTGCCAATGGAGAGGTAAAGGGCAACAGAGGAACATTAGGGTTTGGGTTTGAGGAGAAAGTTGCAGGAAGGGAAGAAGAACAGCTTTCGAGAGAAGAGATGAAGGGTCAAGTGGACGTGGATCGCGTTGGAGAAGTGATGAGTTGGGTTGGTGTATTTGCCGGGTTAATGGATTGGACAGTGGAATTAGTGGACTGGGTATTTGTGGAGTATGGCTGAGTGAGTGAGGTCGTAGGTGAGGAAGCGGAAGGTGAGGGAATGATAGACATCCTTGGTAAGAAAATGGATTGTGGAGAATTGGGCTGAATTGGCCCAGAATTCGAAGATGTAGTCTGGGAATCAAATGGGAAACGAGATTCATCAAATCGAATGTCCCGAGAAAAATACACTCAACCAAAAAGAACATGGAGAGAGCTATAGGATTTGTGATCAGCAGTGTAAGCCACGAAGACACAGAGTTGGGAACGAAGATCAATTTTGTGTTTGTTATAAGGCTTTAAGTTTGGCCAGCAAGCACAACCAAAGACACTTAATAAGGAGTATTCTGGTATTTTTTTTAATAATGCTTGAAATGGAGAAATATTATTTAAAAGAGAGGATGGCATTCTATTAATGAGGAATGTAGCTGTTTGGAAGGCCTCAACCCAATATTTAGTGGCATTGAAGAATGTGCGAGAAGTGAAAGTTTCATCTGGACAATATGGCGATGACGACGCCCTATACTCCCGTTTTGAGGATGAGAGTAAGGACATGTAATTCGATAAGATATGCCAAATTTTTTGAGTATAGTATTAAGGGGGCGAAATTCTCCCCCCCTCCCCCCCCAAAATCCGATTGAACTGATATCACATTGGAAGAGAATGTATTATTGACATATCGTAAGAAGGCAAGAAAAATTGCAACAACATCAGATTTAACATGTAAAGGAAAAAACCATATGTACTTAGTAAAGTCTTCTACAATTAAAAGATAATATCTTAAACTTCTCGTGGACAGTACAGGAGATGATCCTCATACATCTAAAAATAAAAGTTGAAATGGAAAAGATGATTGGGAAGGAGAGGGAGGGTGAGGCAGAACATGAGATTTCGCTTGTAAACACGCAGGACACATAAAAGACCACTTAATTGTAGAGACAGGTAAATGAAAATTGCTGATGGTAAATGAGGTGAGACATGGGTTGGGATGACCCAAACTGTAATGTCAAATATGAGATGTTGTTCATTCTCCAAGCAGTGCATGAGGTTGAGTATGAATGGTGTAGTTGAGAGGTGTCTGAGGTGGTTTCGGGATGGCCTCTGCATCAGCTTGAAGTACATAGAGCCCATCTTTAACATGGCCTTGAAGAAGTACCTCCCAAGTACGTAGATCCTTCACGAAGAAACCACAAGAGTGAAATTCAAAAAACACAGCATTATCAACACAAAAATGTCTAACTGAAAGTAGATTTCGGGTGATTAAAGGCACATGTAATAAATGTTTAAGAAAAAATTTGCAAGAAGATGAAGAAAACTCACCCATGCCAGTGTTTTGAATGGAAAGTTAAGATCCATCACCAATGCTAACTTGATCCGGTCCAATGTAAAGAGTGGAGCTAAGATTCAAATTAGCAAAGTTAGGAGTAAAGTGATTAATAGCAACTATATCTGAAAACCAATTAGATACAGAGTCAGGAACAGAGGGAATGGCAGTATAGCTGGCATGGATAGAGGAAGGAAGAGAGGTTTGATAAGCATGATCAAACCTATGGTAACAAGACATGGTCGTGTGACCAAATTTGTTACAGACTTGGCATGTTAGGCGTTGAGATGTATTAGGAGGAACGAAATTTGAATGTGGAGTAAGAGGACCACGACCTAGACCACGGCCTCTCCTTCCACGACCTCTGTTAGAGGTTGGACAGGAAGGTGAGGTCTGAGTGACAGTCAAGTTGGCAGAAACGGGACTAGCAGAGAGTAGAGAATGTGTTTGATGTGCTAGTCGAGACTCATTATTGAGAATGTAGCTAAAAACCTGGGCAATCGAGAGTGTTTCAAGTCTGGTTGTAATAGAGGTGACAATTGATTCATAATTGGAGCCAAGACCAGCTAAGAGATAGATATTGAATTCCGAATGGGAGAGAGGATGACTCGCAGCACTAAGAGAGGAAGAAAGTGTCGTAGCTTTGGTAAAGTACTCAGAAATTGATTTAGAGCATTTCTTTAAGGTGGCCAATTGAAATTTCGTCTGCATCACATAAGCAGAGAACAGAGAAGAAAGTGTGTTCCAAACAGCACTCGAGGTAGTGCATTCAAGCACTTGAGCAAGAACATTATCAATCAAGGAAGAGTTGATTGTCGAGAGAATTAGTTGGTCTTGAAGAGACCATTGGGTAAAAGCTGGATTTGGTTTGCCATCCACAGTGGGTGGAGGTGAAGGTATAGAGTCATTGATGTAACCGAAGAGACGATGACCTTTGAGAAAAGGTAGGATCTGAGCTTTCCATAGGAGAAAGTTGTTGATGCTTAGCTTAAAAGTAACTAAATTTGTGGCTAGGTTGGTGATGGTGGAGGAGTGGAATTATCGGGAGCCATAACAGGTCAAGAAAGCTGGACGTGAGTCCTTGAAGAGACTATTGATACAATATAAGACAAAAGAAAAGGAAGACCCAAGACATGCTTGACAAAAGGCCAGAAAGAGGATGAAATTTCTCAAGTGTATTTCTGTATATTGGAAATCTTCTCCATACAATGGTGCTCGAATACAGAGCATTTATAGGCAATATTACAATACCAAATCGTAACAAACATAATACAAGATTAGATCTCCATCATCACATTCTATTATGCGTGAGAAATTCCAGAGCATTCCATAGTATCTTTGTCAGGTCTTTTTGTAATTCTGAGGAATCTGCAGCCTTAATATTGGGAAACCCAACAAGCTTTGAACAATCCCGAAGATAAAGATTTTGCAGATCTTGCAACCGAAGAATACTAGTTGAGATGCACAAGGTTTTTGCAACCATTTCAAAATAAGAAACAAAACTCAGCAAAGTATCCAATTGATGAAGGAACTTCTTTGGTACCAGTGCGTTCAGAGCTAATAAATTTCAAACGTTCCATTTCACACTCAATTTCTAGGAATTTCTCAAGTTTTGAACAATTTTCAAGGACAAGAAATTTTAAAGATCTCAACTTGAGGCTTCTTGGTAAACTCCGAAGGTTATAGCACAGTGTAAGATTCAGCCTAACAAGTTTATTTAGGAATCCAACGGAATGATGAACTTCAACTAAATTTCTACAATTATGAAGTGTCAACTCCTCTAACTGTGTGGTCCTTGAAAGATCTAAGATTTTTGTTAGGAATTCACAACTAGAAAAATTCATGATTTTCAAGTTTTCAAAATTCTGTAGAAAAATTAGATAGATGAGCTTAAAAGAACTAGGAAGGTTAAAACATAGATTAAAGAAAAAAAAAAATGGGAATAATACTTGTACCTAGAATTCTTCTCCCACTTCTTTGATGAAGCTAGAACGGATTCTAAGAGCAACAAGTTTCTTCCCATAAAAATTGGATGGCAAAGACTGTAAAGAATATTCAGACCAATCAAGTAATCTTAACTCATTAGAGAGATAATTAGGCCCTCCAAATAATAATGCATTGCAATTGACAAACAATCTATGCCTTTTCATCTTCTTGAATGCTTTAGAACCCAAACGTATGACATCTCATTTCGGCAATTCTACAAATATGCCTTCAATTTTGTTTGTTCCCTAGTAACAACAATGGATAAGTATATTAAGAAATTTAAAGAGTATAAGACTTCACATTTTATAATTTTGTCAGCATTGTCTTTTTTCATATTTAGTTGATAAAGAAAAACAAGACGCACATAAAAACTATTTCTGTTCTATAACTGGGCAATTATGGATGATGTGATTCTTACCATATTTTCTTCTAGAACATATCGAACATCTTCATGGAACCACAACCTACTACATCTTCCAGGTTCTTTGGGTGCTTCTTGTCGAACAATTTTTCTACCCATATCTTGTATTAAGTCATGCATGACTAATATATCAAACTCATCAGTGGTAATAAGAGATTTATCCATAAGCACTTTGATTCCAATCTTTGGAAAGAAGCTACAACCCTCCAGTATATTAATGACATATCCAACATGCCCTTCTTTAAAGAAACATGCAATGTCAAGAAAAATATTCTTCTCATTTTCATCTAATCCATCATAACTTATTCTAAGTGTTTCTTGAATATTCTTTGGAGGGCTTATTCTATACTTTACCAATACATCTTTCCATTGATGTATATCTCTATCATATAGATATGAACCTAGCACTATTAAAACTATTGGAAGGCCTCCAGCATAATATAGTGTGTGTTCTATTAGTTCAACAAAACCATCTTTAGGTTTGTCAGGCTTGTCACTTCTGAAGGCATGCCGACTAAATAGCTGAAGAGATTCATTGTGATCCAATTTATTCGCCTTGTATGTCAAATCAACTTTATGTCCGGTTAGTAAATGTTTGTCTCTTATTGTTATGATGATCCTACTTCTTATACCAAACCAATCACATCCCCCAGCTAATGTTTCTAATTGATTCACATCATCAAGAACTAAAAGAACATTTTTACAACAAAGTCTCTTCCTTATCATATTTATTCCATGATCAGTTGTTACTGACTGATACAACAGCTGCCACAACGTCTTCTGCATAAATAGAAGAATCACGATGCACGCACCAGAATCCTCAACAACCTTGCAAATAACAAACTTGTGATGTATAAAGTTATTTTAGGGGCATTTCAATACAATCATCTTTGTATAGAATTTTTCATTCCTTGTATAAATAAGACACTATACAGCATAGAGAGATAATTGAATATACAAAATACACCAAGAAATTTTTCCTCTGAGTCTCCTTGCTTGCTCTGTTTCTCTTTCTCCTTTGCCGAATAGAAACTCTACCAAATACTATTTTCATCGAATCTGACATGGTACCAGGGAAGTGAAAATGGCAACCGATCCTAACACCAAAAAATATACAAATCTCAATGACCCAGCCAACCCTTACCGTCGAATCCTCAGATAATCCAAGAACCATGCTTGTTACAGACCTCCTCAATGCCAAAAATTACTCAACCGGGTCCCGCTCCATCCAATGTGCTCTTCGGGCCAAGAACAAACTAGGATTCCTCAATGGCACCCTCACTAAACCTTCCTCAGCCAATAATCCTCTTTTTGACCTCTGGGAGAGATGCAACGACATGATTGTATCCTGGATCCAGAATTCCATTAGCCTCCGTCTTCGACCATCTGTTATTTTTGTAGATAATGTCCATGAAATATGAACTAAATCGCAGGATATATTCTCCCCACAAAATGGGCCTCGCATATACGAACTCAAGAAAGCACTAGCAAATTTATCCCAAGACAACGATACCGTCAATTTATATTACGGTAAACTCAAATCTCTTCGGGATGAATTGTCTATTTATGATCCATTACCTGTTTGTTCTTGTGCCTCAACCAAAACCATTTCTGACCACTACCAAAGGGACTGTATAGTCCAATTTCTCATGGGTCTACACGATTCCTTCACAAATGTGCGTGATCAAATCATGCTTATTGATCCTCTACCCCCCAGTCAACAAAGTATTTTCCTATATCCAGCAACAAGAATGACATCGACTAATCTCTTCTCTAGCCCGTAAATCTGAGTCTCCCAAGACCTCGTAAAGAAGTGTCTTCTGCATTTGGATTAGACCGCACTCTCACTTTGAACTTTCTCTAATATTTGCAAGAAAACAACTACTCTCAAATCGATAAGCAATTAAGTTATAGATTGTTTGGGCAATAGTTGTCTTACCAATTCCGCCAATTCCAAAGATACCCACCATGCGTATGTCATTTATTTCCATACTCAAAAGAGCATTGATGTCATGTATGCAAGACTCTATTCCAATTAGATACTTGGCAACATTTAAAGATGTAAGGTTTACTATCCTTGAGACCACTTGAACAACTTCATGGATAAATTCAAACACCTTCCTATCAATGCAAAAGATACCAAAAAAAGAAAATCAGCGGGTCAGATTTTCTCAAATGGAAAGGCCTAGGAATATGATCCAAATAAATTTCTCTCTCTCTTTCTCCAAATGAAAATTGGAAAGGATACAATGTCGTTTTCAAATATTTAACTTGACAATAAAATGCATTTTTTCTATATATCTTGCACCATTCAATAACCTGTAATATCTTTCCACAGGACCAAAATTTACTAGTGTACTTCATGTTCAAGCTTTAGAATTTAGAGTGCATGAGAAAAAGACATACAAAATAAGTTTCTCAATATTTATTAAATATTTAATGCTATCGGAAATATTCATTTACATTATTAAATGATCAATAAATGATATTATAATATTTATAGATTTATATATATTTATTTAGGCCTAAACTTTAGTCTGTCATGTTTATGGGAGTTTAGATAGTGAATTGAGTTGAGATGAAAGTTGAAAATTGAAAATTGAAAATTGAAAATTGAATAAAATATTATTATAATATTATTTTTATTTTAGAATTTAAAAAAATTAAATTATTTATTATATGTTGTGCAGGAATTTGAGAAATTTGTAATAATTAAATAAGAGTTGACTCATTGATTTAACTCATTGATTGAGATTCTGGTCTTTCAGAAAAAAGAGAGAGAGAGAGAGAGAGATTAACTCATTTGCTTTTATTTAAATAATTCAAAGGAGTAACAACAAATAAGGAAGCAACTTGACTTATGAAAAGAAAAATTAATGTATTTTCTTATTCATGCTTTGGACCCCTATAATTAAGAAAATTATGATTATGTCCCTGTTAGTATGATATTAAATGCTACAATAAAATGTTTTCAAATTTAAGTATGGTCTTGATGAAATCTAATCCCTAAAAAAGAGTCATGATAAATAACAAGTATCTTTACATGCTAGGCAGCTTCAAATATCTTCACTTAAAATGGGTGGGCTGGCTGAATTTACATAGCTTTTCATTTTAGAATTGAAGTGTATTTTTTATTCAAAATAACGACACAAAAAAAGACTTTTATAAAACATTGCAGAAGAAGCCAGGTGTGGTTGATTTTAGTGGTTCAAAGATGTATATTGTCTATGGACGTATCATCATAAGGATTTGAAATAAAGTAAAGAAAAATTAACTTGATCAAGGCACAAAATCATGGTTTGAATTACCTTTTCCCTCCTAAATGCCACCCGGCCAAATTGGTCACTTCTTTGAGGCCTTCCTTCCACCTCTTCAACTTTCATGTCATCCTTGATCTTCTCTTCAAGTTTAGCCAATGATTTTCCAAAACTCTTTTCTTGATTCCGTACTACCAACGGACTCACTTGGTAAAATACTGGTAGAACAGTTAGTTGTTTTGTTTCCTTACGCTCAAGAATCTTCATCAACTCCTCCAAGCACCATATTGATCATGATGCGTAATGTTTAGAAAGTACAGCGATAGAAATCCTCGATTCTTCAATAGCTTTTGGGAATTTCCAATGAAATTTTCTCTCCTTTTCTAAGCTCTTCATCTACATAGGTGTTGATACCCCTTTTGTGCAAAGCATTTTGTAGATGGGAAGTAAAATTATTGCTAGTATCTGTACCTCTAAAACTTAAAAATACATCACGAGTCCATTGACGAGTGCAAGAAGAAAATAAAGAGGCCGAAGGCACTCCTTGTAAGGCCCATTCTCACGGCCCACTTACTAAGGAATTTTTATGGGTAATTTATTTAAATATTAAAAGTGTATCCATCCATTTTTCAAGGCTTTTTTGTCCCTAAAACTGTCTGAATTTTGTCAGAAATCCCCAAGTACCCATTTTTGAGATGTTACTCTTATGGGCTTTTCCTTTTTTTTTTGTTTTTTTGCTAGAAAAACAATTATGTCCAAAATGTGAAGGCTGGTCAAGTAGCTTTCCCAAGGCTCGAAAGGTCTCTTGCCTCGTAGCTGGGTTTTGATGGTCTATCTGATGCCCTCTTCCAAGGCTGCAAACACTGTCTTGAATTGTTATAAAGATCCCTTTTTCCTTTTCCCTTCTGAGTGTCTTTGTACTTCTACGACCAAAAAGATCATTAAACAAATACATTGCGTAAATTTAAGTCCTGTACCCGGAGAACCATATCTTGGAGAAAGCCGTGAATGTCTTTGCAGCTTTCAGTGTCTAGTCCAAGAGTTGGCAAAACTCCTCTTTTTTCACTTCTCCCTAAAACCACTCAAAAGTTATGGCTTGATATACTAAACCAAAATCGTAAAGTTATTTTTATTGTAAAATAAATATAATTAATTATATGAAATTGTGTGAGTGTACTTTTATAAAATTACGTCAAATCGTAAAGTTGTTTCTATTGTAAAGTAGATCTAACGAATTATATGAAATCATGTCCGTTTATAAATGTACTTTTATAAGATTTATTTGTGATTGTAATATTGGTTAGTGTTCATGAGATAATATCCAAATTAAGCTTTGATATAATATATTAGCTTGGTATGTTGTTAATTAAATATGATCAAAATGTATTGAACTTCTTGTAATTTGTGAAAAAAAAAATAAAGAATATATACAATTTTTTATTTGAGTGAAGATCTGTCATTGCTTTGTATTGAACAAACAAAGTCTTTTCTTCGTACTATTCGATTATAAAACTTTTAAAGCCTAACTGCAATCCGAGTAGGCTTTTTTTGTCACTAATCAGATGGGCATGAGCATGGATGCTTGTATTTTGTTTCTGCACGATAATTTTGAGGCCCAATGACTCCAAATTATTTCACTTTTTTTGTTCTGCTTTAGTTGTTACGATTGTGATTTTGAAACCCTGTCAAATCTTGTCATTTTAGACCTGATGTGCTTTGTCAATATCGATCACTATGTCACATTAGACCGATATTCTAAAACTGTATCTACTATTATTCTAATTATTTCTTTTAAATAATTCTTCGTGTAATGATTGTTTCGAATTTTGTCTATTGGCGCGAAACTATGTTAAATTTGATACTAATTACAAGAAAATTATGCATATATTTGTAAGTCGATGTGAATGACATTGTTAAAATTTTAATTTAAATTTTTTTTTAATCGAAATTTAGGCACTTCTTAGGCAGCTCAAACAAATTAGGAGAAAGGTAAGAAGGAGGAGCCAAATGCGTATTGGCTTGAAAAGTTGAAAGGAACCGTAGGAAGTGTAAGGGACTTCCACTCTTGGATTTTGACTGATTCACGCCTTCAATAGAACATGCATAACAATCCACTCTTGAATTATAACACAATAAATTAAAGACAATTGTCAATACTTTTTGCCCATTTTAGACAGTTTTTCTTTCCTACGGAAGCTATCAAAACTTTAGATAATCGATATACGCATGCTGCTAAACAGTGCAAGTATGGGGATAATTTTTGTGAAAGAAGTAATGGGATATATGAAAAATTATTTATACAAGTTTAGGATATGCAAATCCCTGCAAACTCTTTGAAAAAATTATGATCTGTATGAAAAATCTATTTTTTTTAGTGGTCTTGCTTTTATTTTTTGTTCCAAATAACCTAATAAGGTTTGTACACTTTAAATTTGTATCTAGCATTACTCTAACATATATAATTACTAACATTTTTTTTCATAAAAAAAAAATAGTAATTATCGATCGTTCTTCCTCTCTTCTTAAACTTTCATTATTAAGAAAAAAACTTGTAAAGTTTTCTTATTATAAACTTCTACTATAATAGAATTTAATAGTGATAAAAAACAAACTTAAGAAATAATTTTCATTGAGTAATGTTGCAAACCATGCTCTCATCCTACTATATAAAACTATGGCATCTTTAGCACCATTTGATCATCCTTTACATTTTTTGAAGAAAAATTTAAAAAAAAAAACAAATTATGGACAATGTCACCTCATCACAATAAAATGAGGGCGAGATAAGAATGTAGTTTATAGAAATTTTCTTTTTCTTTTGAGGATTATGAAGGTCGAGGAAAGGCAGGCATTTGAAGCATTAATGGGAATGAAGGACCTCATAAGGGGTCAATAATTACGAGTGTTTTCCCTCGAGTGAGTGCCTACCTTAGACCTACCTGCATGTATGTATGTATGCACATTGATGACATTTCAATCCACTAATTTAAAAGGAAAAAAAAAAAATCATTGAAACATATGAATGATGTGAACAATGCAAAAGGGCATACAAAAGAGCAAATGGGGTCATAATTAAGATGAGTTTTGTGTGTGATCTGTGTTGTGAAAGGCCAGTGGACTTTGCATATAAAATGCAACTGATTGGGTTCGTCATCTTAATGCCAATACATCTCTGATTTTATTTTTAAAGGGAAGTAATTGTGGGGGAGGAATTAGTAAACAATTCAATCATGGGGAGTTTCAATAATGGAGCCTTTACCTTAAGATGAGGAAATTGAACTTTGTTGGGGTTGTTCTAACTCTGAATGATTGGTGTTTGGTGCATATATAATGCTGCTGCCATTGTCTTTGCTATCCTACTAATAATTACCATTAATTAATTAATTTAAATAAATATTATCTGAAACTTAATTGGATGGAAGTGACATCCAATATGGCACCCTCTACTAAAAGAGTTTGTAAATTAATGGGAATTATTATTATTATTTTCTTCTTTGTTGTTTATTACTTGCAATGAAGACAGTGCCATCGGCCTGCAATCTGTCCTTATAATCTACAGTGATGCAGACTTGACTCCTGCTTCCATGTTGGAACACGTAGGAAAGGAAGCCCCCCCTCTCTCTCTCTCTCTCTCTATGAACGGACGATAAGATTAGATCTACCAAATCAGTTTCCTTTTTTAAGCCAAATCTCAGCATCTTTTACAAGGTTTTTTCAAGCTTTTATGTCTGTATATAGGTACACATTACGTAATTTCTTGGTATCTGTATTTACGTTCTAATTTCAATATATCTTTCCGACAGATATAGTTTTAAGGCTTTGTTTAGTTTCTAAATCAAATTCATCTCATCTCACTTATTATTATAATTTTTTTAAATTTTAATATAAAATATAATAAATAATTTAATTTTTTCAAATCTCAAAATAATAATAATATTAAAAAATAATATTCTAACAATATTTTATCTTCTAAACTCAACTCAACTCAACTCATTTCAACATCCAAACGCACCCAGTCTCGTTTCATTACATAGTTCAGATCAAATAAGATGATATTTATTTAATTTTTAAAAAATAAATATGTAAAATTTACACACCTTAAAATTATAAATATTATTCTTTATTTTTTAAATTTAAGTCTCGAATTAAGAAATATATATAGATATATGAAGTGAGTCTCGTAACATTTATATGGACATAAATAAATATGGTAGAATCTATTTCATTCCATGTGTCAATCTTTATTACACTCAAAGTCTTTAAATTTAGTTAAAACTTTCAGAAATCTTTTTTAGGATATATTATATATATACCGATAAGATAAATATGCCAAATATATATATATATATATATAGAGAGAGAGAGAGAGTGTGTGTGTGTGTTTGACCTAACTCTTCAAGTTATGTTGATGTGGTTGTAAAGATGAAATAAATACAGGAATTATTGGCAAGGGAAAAGTGAGAGAATTACAAAAGAATATAGGTACATTTTTAATAATCATTGCTTATTGGATGAGTAAATCTTTTAAAACTCCACAAGGCATTGATCACATGAACTCTTCCCGTACACAGTGGGATACCCATTGCACATGCTAATAATCATTTCTATATCACATAAAAGGGTCAATTGTATCAAAGATTAGTTCTCTTGGAATCATTTTAATTACCTGCAATTTGCTTGCATACTGGAAATTTTATATATATAGGAGAGATCAGGTGATCTCATATTGATTTCCTCCTCGTATTCTTTATATGATTATATATATATATTTTTGTGGGTGTGTGGAATCTTTTGTCTTTTTTTTTTTTTTAATTATACTCAACGGATTTGTGATGTAGAGCTGCTGAATAGAATAACTCTTTTTTTCTCTTTTTTCTAATTGTGGAATCTTGTCGGGCTACTGTATTCACTCTCAAATATGTATAAGATAATCTCATTCTTTATTATTATTATTATTACTATTTTGAGTAAATACATTTTATACCCTCATATTTAGGTTTTATACTTTGCACCTCGTATCACCAAAATCGATACATCCTACTCTTGAATTATAATAAATTCCTCGTTTGTTTTTACAAACAATATAATCTTATCTAATATTTATAATTTTTTTAAATTCTCACAAAATATAATAAAAAATTCACTTTTTAAAATTGATTCATGGTACACGTGTTAATTTGGTAGTTTCAAGTTTAAATATAGGAAAATATTTTAGTTACAAATAGATTATATAAAAATAATTTTACAAATTAATGTAGCTTGATGTAGTTCGTCAGAATGTAAAATTATTTTTATTATAAAGTAGATATAAAAAATCACATAAAACTACGTCAAGTTATAAAATTTAGTTTTATTAAATTTATTTATGATTGTAGCTGTCATCTTAGGTGAGATTTAGATAGTGAGTTGAAATTAAATAAGTTAAGATGAAAGTTAAAAAATTGAATAACAAATTATTAAAAAATTATTTTTTAATATTATTATTGTTTTAAAATTTGAAAACAAATAAATTATTTATTATATTTTGTATAAGAATTTAAAAAAATTGTAATGATTAGATGAGATGAGTTAAAAAAGACATATCCAAACCTAGCCTTAAATAGTTAAATGTGTAATGTGTCTGGCTGTCAGCTTTCATAGTTTAGACTGCAAAGAGCAAAATCCTTAATAATTTGATAATGCAAAATATATTTTTCTTTCTTCTTTCTTCAATTTTTGGAATGTATATCTTTTGTATTAAATTCTCTTTTATTTCTTCTGCCTTCTTCATAATCTCCAATACACTTGAACACATCATCTTACAATGCTAAAAGATAATGTTAAATATTGATTTGTATGATAGTTTCGTGTTCTTCTTAAAGATTGAGATAGTACTCCCATCACATTTTGGACATGGTGGTCATAATGTCCACCACCATGCTGTGGCATTGTAGTTGTGGGGGTAACTTAGGGTGGATAGCATGATGTATCACAAATTTTCGACTATATTCTCTCACTAAATATATATCATTTATCTAACGAATTTAGTTTTAAAAAATTGGATCTAGATATCTTATATTAAAGTTAACTACTGAATTATCGGAAGCCTAAACCCTATTGTAATGGTATAATAGAAATTAATACAGTAACCATACATGTAAAACCCTTTTACAATTATTTACGTTTGTTTGGAAAGTGAAAGTGCTTCATCTCGTCTCATCTCATTATTATAATTTTTTTAATTTTCACATAAAATATAATAAATAATTCAACTTTCATAAATAATATTAAAAAATAACATTCTAAGAATATTTTATTCAACTTTCATCTAAAATCATCTCATCTCATCTCACTTTTCAAACTACACCTTATACAACCATATTTTAAATTGAGAATATTTCTATAAAATGAGGTAGCGCATCATCTTGTGATGACTGATTCTTAATTTTATATTAAATGGTAAGCTTTGTGATGACTGATCTTATAAATGGAAATGTTTCATTTTGTGTCTCTAATTTATGTCTTAATTTAAGAGCACTCTCAATAGTTTATGTATCTTATCTTTTAAAAGATATCAACAAAATCTATTTTTTCTATTTTATATACTGACTTTTACAATATATCGTATATCCGTTTATCTATTTTTTTATATTATATTATTTAATAGTTTGCTGAAAAAAAAGTACAAGGAGAGAGAAATTATTATGGGAGATAAAGTACATGAAAAGAGAATAAATAAATAAAATATTTTTACATTTATGAACAGTTCATGCTAAATATAGCTGAACATTATAACGAAATGTAAAATAAAATTGAAAATAAATGCTTCGTTGGAGGTACTTTTAAGTTACTTTTCTTTAAATTTTACATAAAAATAAATTTTATAAAATCTATTAAGAGTGCTCTTAGATAACTAGTATGATTTTCACACAAAATTATAAAATAAAATAAAATAATCCAAAATTTAAAAATCAAATCATAGCCTCCAATACATGTCTATCTTGTCAGTCGGTTGTGGAATATAATTGCTTATCAAATCCGTACATGTAATTTTATGTTTTTAACTTTTATAAAATTAATATCCGAATTAAATTGGTAATTAAATACATGCATTAATCTCTTATTACAAACTATTAGAGGGTTGCTATGTGGCATATTAAGATCACATATTAATTTTTTATTAGCTAAAATGTGGTATAAGTAGTCCATTCGAGATCTTTACCTATTATCATTTATGCCAATTCGACATGTATATCTTAAAAATACATATTTTTTTATTAAATTTTATTATTCATGATTTCTATTACACTACACATTATACTTTTTTTTTATTTTTTTTTAATTTATTAATTTATTATACTCATCATCTATATACTATATATTGAATAAGAAAAAAATAAAATGTAATGTGTGATATGAGGATGACTAGTAAAATTCTTATTTTTGATTAGACTGCTAGACAAAAAAAAAAAAAATAATTAGTGCATTTTAAAATTTTAAAAATAATAAATAATTAAAAAAAAAAGCAATAAAGAAATAAAAGTTGGGACCATCCATGCCACCAAGAAGGAATGAAGGGGTAGCAATGATGAGGGTGGATGAGGCCCTACGCCTTACGTACAGCTCCCTCCACTCTAGAGGGCAACACACCTCCACAGTTCCACGGGTGGGTGGGGGGAGCTGTTGCGACACAGGACCAATCATCCCTAACTTCTTATTAAATTTACTTTTAATATTTAATATTTAATTTATTTATTTTAAAAATTTATTTAAAAAAAATATTTTAGTTTTCTTTTAAAATAAAAAATTAAATATAAAAATATATATTTTCAAGCCTACATATTATGTATTGGATAAATTACTTACATGATATAATTTGATTTAGAAGATAAATTTTAAAATTTGAATCTTGTAAATCAAATCTTACAGCTAAATGATATAAATGATATGGTCTATATATTAGTTTGAGAATAGAATAACTCATTAGTGCTCATTTGGATACTAAGAATATGTTAGAATATATGTAAATAGTTATGAAATAGTTTATAAATAATAGCAAAATATTTTGAGTTAAGATATTGTCAAGTTTTTTTTTTAATAAGAAATATTATAAAGTTAAAATATATTATTTTTGTTTATAAGTTTGAAAAAATTGTGTATGATTTTGTATTTTGTTTGAAAATTTAAAAAAATTATAATGATTAGATAATAATTAAATAAAAAAGTTAAATATTTAAAATTAAAATATATTTTATATTTAAAAAATAAAAAATCTGAAAATACTTGACAACCTTTATGTTTCTAAATGGACCTTATAAATAAGGTACACGTGTTTTGACAGAGGATACATATTGAAAAGTTATTAATACTTAAAACTAATGTGCTTATATTCTATGCTACTTTAGAAAATAACTGAATAATAATATTAAAAACCAGATCATCATTGTCTTGATATTATAATAATTTTAGATCAATCTCTTCTAAAAATAAATTTTTACCTTTGGATCCTGTTAACTTGGTTTGCAGGCTAAGAAATTCATAATTATGTTCATATATCATCATCATTATCATTTTTTATATAAATAAAAGCAGCCTCGTATTCTTGATAGGAAGGATAAGGTGTGGCTTTGATAGTGAGATAAGATGGTTTTAGATAAAAATTGAGAGTTGAATAAAATATTATTAAAATATTATATTTTAATATTATTATTATTTTATGATTTGGAAAAATTGAATTATTTATTATATTTTTTATCAAAATTTTAAAAAATTGTAATAATGAGATGAGATGATATGAAACACTTTTACAATCCAAACGAGACCAATGACAAGAATTTTTCCATTTTGCATATAAAACATTGATTCTCTAAATTTGGGTAAGTACTATTCATCTATGTGACGCCCTGACTCCCACGTACAGAAATGCGAAAATCGTGACGTCAGGATAATGACAACATATGTCACGCATCCCAATTATAAGTGCTCAAGTATGTGCAACATATAAAAAGTGCACAACAAAAATCACAACGATTAATTAAAAATTAACCAACTAAGTACCAGAAGTTATAAATACAGATATCCAATATAAATATAATACTAACTAAATACGTAGCTAAAAAGTAGGAGACAAATCCCAATGCACAAACAAGTGATCTCAAATCACTTCTTCGGTGGAGTCAAATTCTCAGTCTTTTCATCCTTATCTGCATCAAAGTCTACGGTACCATAAAATGGTACCGCAGGGTATCGAATACCGTGAGATTATGAATCTCAGCAAGTAATCAACCAAGCAACCCAAAAGATAAAAATGTATTATGCAACCAACAATTATTCGTACACATGACGAAATACGAATATGACTCAAAAACATCATTTTCTCCAAAAATGATTATTTTCCAGCACAAGCCAAAAAAATCTCATTTGACTCAAAACACGTCATGAATAATATTCGTCATTTTTTCCATAAAATGACCCAACATAATCATTTATTGGACACTGTAGGCGGAAATCACAGGCAAGACTACTACCATCCCTGCTTACCACCATCCCTACCGCATGCACCGTAGGTGGGAATCACAGACAGAACTCTACCACCATCCCTACAGTCTCTTTTTCTTTCTCTCAAACCGATCAATCCAATCATTTCAAACATACTCAAAATCATCCCTCACATGAAAATCTAATTTTCAAATATACACATGAACATGTATGCAATTATGTGAAATTTCAGTTTTCATTTAAAAACATGAACATGCGTGCAAATGCATTGTATATAACACAACACAAATATTCAACAGCAAACAAAACCCAACATAATCCAATCACACAACAACTCTATCCTCTAATCCAACCAACCCCCTTACTCCTTAGACTCAGTCCGGCACAACCAACCAGTTCACAATAAATATGAGTTTGTGCAAAAATACATTTGAGTCTCAAAAGTTCTTTAGGAAAATACTTACAGCGCTATAATATATTTTTCGAAAGATCACGGAGATGCTAAAAGTGGCAGCACAGCAACGAAATAGTGCATTTTGGACTATGGTCGTGGGTCTCAAAAACTCAACTTTTGAACAGAAACAAATGAAGACTTGAGATTACTAGGAAAGGGCTGAGGGGTATTGGTGACGCTAGTGGTAGTGGTCATTGGTCGTGGGTAGTGGTGTAGGCGGCGGTTGGAGTCTAAAAAGTTTAAATCGAAAATGGAGATGAATGAGCTTTACTGATGACGGATCGCGACTGAGGATGGATGGGTTAGGTTACTTGGAGACCACCAGTATTGTGGTGAAAATATGGTGGCGCGACGGCAGCGCTGGAGGCTGGAGCACAAAGGCCGTGTGGCTTGAAGCCGTGCTTGGAGGCTAACGGCGGCGATGGAGCAACTGAAAATGCAAGGGAATGATCGCCGGCTGGAGGGGAAGAAAATGGGAAGGACGGTTGTAACACCTCGTATTTTAATGTATTTTTATTAAATAATTATTTTAATTAATTTAAAATTTTATTCTCTTGTTTTAAATTATGGAGATTTTATTATATTATTTTATAATATTTTAATTTGTGAAAATTATTTATTTTATGTGTTTTCTTGATATTAATTACTGTTTTGCATTTAAATTAATCTTTAATTTAAATTAGTTTATTTTTTAGTTTTAAAATTATTATTATTTTAATTAAGTCTTTCACTGTGTTTGAATTATTTTATCTAGTTTATTATTTTAAAATCATTTTCGTTAGATCATTTTTGTGACCTAAGATGTGAGAATTGGATCTCATTTCTTTCCCTCTATTTTTTTTCCTTTTTTTTTTTTTTTTTTTTTTTTTTTTATTTTTCTTCCTTATTTCCTTCGGTTTCCTTCTCTCCCGCTCGACTCTCTCTCTCTCTCTTTCCTCTCATTCGGCCGAAACACCCTCTCCTAGCCAGCCACCGCCGCGCGCCGCCATGGTCCCCACCGCCAGCCCAGTCAACTCCCCAGCCACCGGCAACCTCACCCTACCAATTTCAGACCACCTCGTGCCGTCGTCTGCCCGCACGCAGCCCCCAAAGCCGCGGCGTTCCTTGCATCGTTGCGCCGTCATCCGGCCACCATCTCTTCACCACTTATTCTCTACCTCCTAGTAATCCAATGGATCCAACCCTAGCTCCGATCCGTCACCGGTGAAGCCGCATTGTTCACATCTTCGTTTTGTGCATTTCGAACCTTAAACCGCTCCTTTCGCCGCCACCCACGGCCAAGGCCACCACCGTTAGCTTTACCAACCTCTCTAGGCCCTACCCTATCAATTTCGAGTCTTTATTTGACCCCGTTTAAAAGTAGATTTTTGAGACCCACAGCTAATGTATTTTTACACTGTGGAGTTGCTGTTTTATGACTTCCAGCTCATCCGTGATCCTCCAAAAATTACTATGTAGCGCTATAAGTATTTTTTCAAACATTTTTTAAGATTTAAATATATTTTTGCACTAACTGATTTCATTGTGTTCTGGTTGGTTGTTCCTGACTGAGTCCGAGGAGTACGGGGGTCGGATGGATTGGAGGATGGAGTTATTTATGTAATTGATTATATTGTGATTTGGTTGGTTGTTGGATATTGAGGTTACGTCTGGTTCATTGCATATTGCACGCATATTCATGTTTGTAAATGAAAATTGGATTTTCGAATAGCTGCATTCATGATCATGTGGATATTTGAAAACTGAGTTTTCATATGTGGAATGGATTTTGGGTGCATGTGTATCATGACCCCAAGCCGAGATGGAGCATTATCTCGGTGGTGCTCCTCTGGTCACTCGGGAGCAGAATATACTGAGTGACGTCCCCTGGGTTGTCACCGGGTGACAACGAGATCGGACGAGTTACGTGCCGACTACGTGACCCTTCTGCTGGTAAGGGTTAGAGGATGTCTGACCACGAATGCACTGTGTGCGGAATTGGGCATCACTCGTTATGCAGCTAAGACGTGCAGATGGTCCATAAGGGAGACCATGGTGCATATGGATACAGATAAATAAATGTCTATTTTCTGAAAAAATGGCGTGTATTGGATAATGATTTTCGTGTGAGTTATTCTCTGGAAAGATGATGGATCATGGTTTTTGGGCCAAATAGGATTTTGGCGTGTGTTGGAAAAATATTCATTTTCAGAGAAAATGATATTTTTTGAATTTCATGCATGGTACATCATATGCATGCATGGTTGGTTGTATTAAATGTGTTTTTATCTCATGATTGGTTGGATTACAACTTACCTGCGGTACCATTTAATGGTATCGCAGATTTTGTTGATGATGATGTAGATGTCAAGCCTGAAGATTTGGCTCTGCCGGAGGAGTGATCTGAGATCACTCATGCTTGTATTTTCAGCCCTGTATTACTTTTTGAGACTTTGACTTTTGTTTTAAAACGCTTTATATTTAGATATTTGTATTAAACAAAATTCTAGTACTAGTTGACTTGTTTATTATCTGCTGCTTATTTTTATTGTACACTATTGTTTGTACACACATTTGACACTTGTCGTTGGGATGCGTGACCCATGTTGTCATCATTTTGACGTCACGATTCTCGAGATTTTTTTATACGTGGGAGTCGGGACGTCACAACGGTGACGGCAATGGGCGACATAGTGAATTTATAGCCCGTTTGGGCTCTACACAGCTAAGAGAGAGAAGGAGGGGGCGTGGGGGGTGGTGGCTGGGGTGGGTGAACTTGTCGGAGGGTAGGGAAGGTCGTGGGCTGAGCAGTGGTGCACGGCGGTACTGGGGCAGACGAAACAAGCAAACAGGAGAGAATATAGGAGCTGTCGCACGCGAGAAGATAAGTAGGGAAAAAGAAAGAAGGAAGAAGAAAAAAATATGAGGAAGAGAAAGGGAAAAAGAAAAAGTGAGGGAAAGAAATGATGTTCAATTCTCACAACTTGAGTTACAAAATTGATCTAATAAAAAGAATTTCAAAATAATAAGTTCAATAAAATGATTTAAACAGAATGACTAGCTAAACTAAAATAATAATAAAAATCCAACAATACAATAATTTTAAAGTCCATCATTAAACCAATTTTAAGTAAAGAGCAATTTAAAAATGAACAATAATTAATAACAAGAAAACACATTAAATTAACAATTAAAAATCTTAAAATAATACCACATAAATCATCTAAAATTTAAAATAAGAAAACTCATAATCTTAATTAGTTAAATAATTTATTTACTTAAATTACACGTAAATATGGAGTATCACAATTTACCTAAAAGATTATTATTATTATTATTATTATTATTATTATTATTATTATTATTATTATTATTATTATTCACCTCTATCTATTTGTATTTCTCACAATTACATTGAGTTTTTTGAAGGAATTAAAAAGTGTTTTTAAATGAAATAGAGAAATGAATAGATCAATTGATATAGAATACATTTAAAAGCCATTAACTAATATATATATATATATATATATATATATATATAAAGGTTAGATTATTGGAGATGTTTTAAACAATCTATGATGTAATTAGTCTAAAGGTCAATTGCAAAAACAGTATTTGAAGTTTTTTTGTTTTTATAAATCGAGACATTAGTTTTTAATTTTTATCAAATTAACACGTGAACTTTTAAAACTTGGTAATTAGATACATCTGTTAATTTCTCAATAAAAAAACTAACGGAAAGTTATGTCTTATTTTTTATGAATCTTATTACATCCAGTTACTTTTACATATTATATAAACATTTTATTGATATAATTGGTAAAAACAGTTATTCTATATTAAAAAAATGTGCTGCGACCAATCATATTAATAGAATGTATAGATATTACATATAAAATTTTTGATTTTTTATTAACCAACACGAGGTATCAATACCTTATGGTAGCTAACAGAAGGTGACATGACAATTTTTTTATTAAATTTTTAACAAAAAAAATTGACTAAGATAACTAATTGCGGGATTTTTAAAAAGTATGTTAGATATAAATCTCAAATAAATAAGTCTCATGTAAATTTTTTATATAAAAAAAATGAGTTTTACTAATAAAAAATAAAGTGTTATCTATTATTTTATGAAAAAATTTATACGAAATTTGTCGATTTAACACTTTATAAATGAATATTAAATATTAATTTTATAAAAATCAAAATTAAGATCCTATTGCCTCGTGGCTAATCGAGCTGCTTGGACATAAAAGATGGTGGTGGATTCTGTGGTTGGTGCGATTTCCCATGAACCTAAAAGAAAAGAAAAAAGCTGGTTTTATTATGGTCTTAATATAGATGGCGTAGTTCGTATAGACTATGGGTGGGGGCCTACGTACCACTTTCTTGCTCGGGGTTTGGCTCACACCATGACCTTTGTGTCCTTTGGCCTTTTTGGTAAAGCTTAATTTTATTAAAAATAAAAATCTCCAAATAATATTATTTTTTTTGTACAAACCTCAAATACATAAATCTCATAAAATTATGATTGTACAAGAAACTAGAAAATAGATCGAGACCAACTTAGACCGGCCGTCGGAGTTCAAAATCATCAAGAAAAAGTGTAAAAAAAAAATTTTATATTAGTAGAATCTTTTTTTTTAACAAATAACTTATATAAAATTTATTTATTTAAAACTTATACTTAATATTATTCTTATTTTAGGACGTTCCTCGTCTAATGTTATTTAAGTATAGATAGAATCAAACAAGGTATTAAATAACTAAGAATGTGTCCAATCTACGTAGACATAGTTAACATGACATTAACGATGCAACATAATAATCAAGAAAAAAAAAGGTGAACAACAATGACGACTACGACAACAACGAACACAATTGTTGCTAACTATTCAAAATTTTTAAAAAAAATGTTTTTGATTGTGTTGTAAACAGCAATAGAGCATTTTGGTCCAACTTTTTTGAATATCTTAATCATAGATTATGCCGTATGGAGAAAGCGGTTGAAAGTTGTTTTTGTTGGAAAGAAATAGGTTTTAGTTGAGTATAATTAACGGTAAAGAGTGCTTGTTCATGTTTTATTGGTATAGTTATGGAATTTTGTAAGGGATTTGAAGGAATAACCCTAGTCTTGATTGGTTATTAGCCGTGCCCCAATTGAAATCAAATGAAAGAAGACAAGAAGACAATGTATTTTTGTGCCCTTCCTTTTACCAACAAGTTAAATGTTCCTTATACATTTTTAAACCGAATTAAATATTATTTTTATTTTTTAAATTTTAAAATAAAAATTATATTTTAACAATATTTTATCTAACTTTCAACTTTCATCTCATCTGTATAACTAAATGTAGCCTAACTCTTAAAACTATCAAAAAAATATAATTCTGTTTAAAGTTTTAAAAATATTTTTTATAATAATTAATTTTTTAAGAAAATATAATAATAATAATATTTTCTATTTTTCATGTTATTAACTCTTCGTTAATCTTTTAATTTATGCTTAAAAAAATTATTCATATTTTTAATTTTCTAATTTTATTTATAGCCTACTTTGTGCTTTCGAAGAGAAAGCAAGTAGTGGTTGGAATTGGGGTATGTTCCACCTGATGTCCTAAACAGTTCAATTAAGACAAAAACAGTTAAAAAGTGGGCGCCATATGAAAGCAACGGTCAGATCTTGGCGATTTTATAGAAAGGACCCCTTTATCGAAATCGCAGACTCCACTCTGCAACTTTGGACATAAGTGAGCCGTACAAGGTTACTTTCGTAATTTGGATATGATCGTACTTTTCCAGAAAGGAACCGCTCGGTACATACAGATGGCGACCATCCGTAGCGAGTATCCGACACAGCCACACGGAATGCGAGTAGTGGAAAGTACGGTCATCGGTGCAAGTAGTGGGTGCTATTAGACATAACAAGACTCGCGTTTTCTTTTTCTGTTTTTTAACCGAATACCGAAAATTAATTTAGAAGTATATTGTATAAAATTAATTTACAGAATTACTTTTTTCTAATTTTTATTTATGATTAAAATATTTTCCTTTTTAATTGATTGATTAAGGAGACATTAAATTGAGAAATGATCTTAATTTATTTTATTTTATTATTATAATTTTTTTAATTTTTTTATATAAAATAAAATAAAAAATTTAATTTTAAAAATTTTTAAATAATAATTATTTTAAAAAATAATATTTTATTTAATTTATTTAAAATTATCTTATTTTATTTTATCTCTCCGTCTAAATCAGCCGCTAAGCATCACGTGGAAGCTCGAGAAGTCCGAACGAAATGGGAGTGGGACCTTCTCAGAACACCTCCACAAATTAGCCAAAGAAAGGAGGGGATCGGATATACTAATTAACCTTTTTTAAAAATAAATGAATAAATATTATTTTTCATTTTCAATTTTATTATCATTGATTATTGCTTACATATAATATATTTTAAATAACTATAATTTAAATAATTAATATATAAAATCACTAAAAAAATATGTCCCATCAATAAAAAGATTGACGACAACAACATCTAAAATAAAGAATTATATTAGTTTTTAAATAAATATAGCCAAATAGGTTTTTTAAATGAGTAAATAAATAAAGAACTCAAATTATTATTTCTAATCATTATTGATATACAGTATATTTTAAATGACTTTAATGTAAATAATTAAAACAAAATCATTAAATGATATGTCACATCAATAAAAATAATTGAAGATGACCACATCTAAAAAAAAAAAATTTACAATGTGTTGTGTAAATAATGAATATAACTCGAAATTGTATCATAACGATATTAATTACTTTTATTTGTTAGTTATAAGATTATGATATAGAGCTTTTCTCCTCTATAATCCAAAATGTAAGGGTGACATGTGTGAAAATACATCGAAACAAATTATTTTTAAATAGAAAAAATTTATTCATCATCATATCATTTCATGATGTGGTATTAAATTATAAATTCATAAATAAAATATAATAAATAATCTCCAATCATCTAATGGTACATCATAGAATGATGGAAGGATAATAAAAGTTGGAATGATGAGTGATATTACTTTTTTAAATATAGTTTGATTTACTTCATGTTCGTTTTTTAGAAATTATAGAGAATTCTAATTCATTATTAAATACGACTAATATAAAAATAGTAATTATTATAGGGGTAGAAAATAAATGTTGGTTTGTATATGTCTCTCTTGTTTGGATGTTAAAATTCAAACAAAGATTCTTGAAGATCACGATGCAATGTTAAATACATTTAAAAGCGATTATGTTTGTAGAAAATAAATATTAAGGTAGTATGATTTAGATTAAGATTTTCTCAATTTTTAATTTTTATTTGGATACATAGATGAGATAAAATGCTAAATTTGTGAATAATAGTAAGATATTTCTTGAATAATTGTGAAATGATTTCAGTTAAGATGTTTTATGAGATTTTGAGAAATGATAGAGAAAACGTTAAAATAATAAAAATATCATCAATTTCAAATATTGTTATTGAATGTTGTAATGATTAGAAAAAAATTGAAAAATAAAAAAATATTTGTATTTGAATGTTATTTATATGTTGAGATGAGATAAGATGGGTTTAAGACCATCCGTGAAACCAAATGGAACCTAAGTTTACATGCCATAATGAGAGAGAAAAAGACGCACAAAATGAGTATGATAATATTGAGCATTTAATATTATGTGAGAGATTAAAAACTCAAAAACATAAATTTTGAATTGGATTTTCTTAAGTGGAACATAAACATACGAGTAAATTCTATAAAATCTATTATTTATGAATAATCTTAGATATAATTTTAAGGAGTGTAAGTCTTACTCAATTTGATAATTAGTGGGATTCACTTTTAAAAAATTATTATTTTTCATATAAGTCCTATATTTACCCATTATTTTCAAAGATAGTGGATAAATAACATTATAATATTTGTAATATTAGGATGAGCAAGTACCCGCATTTATTTATTTTTTTAAAAAAAGGTAAATCTAAAATTCACATAAAAAATTATTTTTTAATAGTAAATTTTATATTTTTTCAAAAATAATGCACAAGAATTGTACACCATAAACTTATATATAACATTACTTTTTATTCAAAAGATGAATGCAATAGTAAGGGTGGCCTCGCTTCGTAGCGCCTCTTACAGGGTGAGGCCACCCTTATCCCGCCATGCATGGGTAGGGGTTGGGATTTTTTCCCTGGCCTCGCCCCCGTCCATGCGGGGGTATACCTCTTCCGTTGACGAGGGTGAACCTCTAATCTCCACAACAATTCACAACACATTAAAGCACAATCAAACAATTTACAAAACCACATGCACAATCAAATCCTTCACAATTCACAATCTCATCCTCCTCTAATCCCTCCAATTTTCATTCACAACTAATAATAAAAAAAATTAAAAAATTGAGGGCGATTCACGAAGAGATTCAAGACTGAGCCCTACTTACATTCACCCGGTGATGTGGCTTACAAGAGATGGCGATGGCAATCTGTGACTGCGACGACGACTCGACATGATGGTGGTGACTAGTGAGGCAAACGGTGAATTGGAGAGAGAGAGAGAGAGAGAAGAGGAATCGTGAGGAAGAAGAGAAGCGGAAACTGAGAGTCTTCGACTAGGTATTAACCCATAATCAAAACAGTCATTTGTGTGCTGGGGTATTAAAAAAAATACCAGACACGTCATTTTGTGCCTTTTATATATATAGTATGTATTATATACAATATATATAATTATATATTATTAATAGGCAGAGTGGGGCGGGTTCCACCCTATCTTGCCCCCGCCTACATTTGAAGCCCTAGATGCATGCGAGATCCCCCAGCACCCTGAATCGGCAGATGAGGTAATTCGCCTCGCTTAACTGGGGTGGGGTGGAGGGCAGCCGGGGCGAGGTCCCGCTGCTTACTCCTAAGCAATAAGAGTCAATTTATATGAAATAATTATATGTAACATTCTCATACATCACACTTATTTTATTTTATTTTTTCTATAACAAATATGTGTTGTATGAATGATAAGTATAACAACTCAATTAGTTTAATAAAAATAAAATAAAATAAAAAATAATAAAAATAATATTAAAATATATAAAATATAAATTATAGAATGATGAGTAGCTTTCCTCATCTATATGTCTCTTTTCCACTAAAAAGCTTCATATTTGAGGAAAAACCGAAAAAAATTAAATGAGTAAATAATAATTTAGAAAAAAGATAAAGGCCATTAAAAGGTATAAAATTATAATATCTAATAACTAATATTTGTAGTAGTCATTTATTATTTAAAAAAATAAAAAATAAAAAATAAATTTTTTTTTTTAATAATAAAATCACTATTTTAAAAGGAATGAATAAGAACTCATAAGCATTGTGATTGAGATATAGGAAGGGTTTTAGGGATGGGATGATACGGCTGAAAGACAGAAAGCGTAGGGACGGGCGGAGTTGTCACTTTCAAAGACCTACCCACTCTCTTTTATTTTTTATTTATTTTTAATTTTTGTAAGGAAATACAATTCCATTTTCTAATTACTTATTTTTTTTTAGCATTATTTATAAAAAAAAACTTAAATATTATTGAAGTTGTGAGCTCAGTCTCCCTCTGTTCCTCTCTCACTTTGCTCCGTTCTCTAAGAGAGACACAGAGAGTGGTTTTTTTCAAGGGGAAAAAGTGGTTTTCCGGGAGCGGTTTCTGAGGTAATACTGGTGGTTTTAGGGTTCCTCATTGCCTTCACGGTCTCCGTTTCGTTTCCTCTTGTGATTGTTAGGGCTCGTGCTTTGGTCTGTTTTTCTTCCGGGTTGGGAGGGCGGGGGATTTTTTGTTCTTTGTTTTTTTGTCTTAATTTGGTTTTCGGGGATATATTGCTGTAGATCTGCTCTCTCTTACTGTAGTCGGTGTTGTTCACGGTGGTTTGAGGTCGTTCTAGTTGGATCTGTTTTGCTACTCACCGTCTTGCATTTCTTTTTTGGAACCGGTTTCTGACTTTTTATCCCTACATAGTGTTATTTGTTTGGATCTTTGATGCATGAGTGGCTTTCAGTTCATTTTTCTTTGCGTTATGTCTGTTCTTCGGACTCTGATATGGGATCACATTTTTTTGGGACTGTTGAGTGTGATTCAGGGGTTAGGGGAAGGGTTTTGGGGCTTCTGTTTTTTTGTTTTTTTTCCATGTTTTTCTCATTTTTGTAGGATGTAACTGTAAATTACTCGGGACTTTGCACACGTTTTGCAGATGAAATAACAGGAGTTTTTATTTTAATTTGCAGATGAAATAACAGGAGTTTTTATTTTAATGTTTATGTATAAAATCTTCTCTCTTTGCTCTTTCTTGTTTCAATTTTTTTTATTAGGAGTAGATCATTTGTGCCCAGCGATATGGAATATAGTCCCCTTGCATTATTATTATGGTTTTTTCGACAGAAAAAATTTGGAAAAACTTACTTAGTGGTAGCCAATAATGTTTTTTCTGATGATTTTTGGCCCCCCTTCTGGTGATCAAAATACGGTGGCTTTTGATGCATGATTTGAGGGATGACGGTCAGCTCCATTTGTCCAGGGATGAAAGATGAAAATGACGTCGTTCGTTTTGCTATAAGATGCAAAGTGTCCCAACCTGAACATGAAAATGTTTACCCATTGTGAAGTTAAGGTCGAAAAGGGACCTCTTTATTATTGGGTTCTAATTTTTCGGTTGTTTTCTAATTGTATCTGTACATTTTTCTCTGTATGGTGAAGATGTTAATATGTATGTTGCAGATGGTCTTGTTTTTGTGGGTTTGTAGTCCCTGTACTAATGTATTAACGGTTTTCTGTGTGCAGACATCATCATGGGGAAGAAGAAGAGAACCGGAGTTCCTAGTGGGGGTGAGAGCTCACAGTCTCAGCAGGAAAGTAGTGGTGGTGGTGGTGGTGGTGGTGGTAGTGGTAGTGGTAGTGGTCGGGGTTACCAAGCACGCCCTGCTGAGCGGAGTGCTCCACCCCAGCAGCAACATGGAGGAGGAAACCAAGGAGGTAGAGGTTGGGGCCCCCAAGGAGGTCGTGGAGGTTATAGTGGGGGGCGCAGCGGTCGGGGAATGCCACCGCAGCAGCAGTATGGTGGGCAACCTGAATATCACGGCCAGGGAAGGGGAGGGCCACCCCAGCAAGGTGGTCGTGGATGGTTTGGCGGTGGTGGCCGTGGCAGCATGAGTAGGGGCCTTGGAGTAGGACCTTCCCCACCGAGACCATCAGATCCCGAGCTTCCCGAACTGCACCAAGCAATCCAGGTTCCACATCAACCAGGGGTCCTTCCGCCTGGGCGCATGTCATCTGAGGCGAGTTCATCTACCCGACCAATCGAGTCATCTCAAGTGGCCCGGCAGTTTGAAAAACTCGCCATCGAAGGAGTTTCCAGCCAGGCAATTCAACCTGTGCCACCGTCTAGCAAATCAGTGAGGTTCCCTCTTCGGCCGGGCAAGGGTAGCACTGGAACAAAGTGTATAGTTAAGGCTAATCACTTCTTTGCTGAATTACCAGACAAAGATTTGCACCAGTATGATGTGAGTCATCTCACCATGATTCTGTGCGTTTGTGGTATTTGCCTTATTTCTTCACTTTCAATTGATCTATGCGTGGTAGGTTACTATTACTCCTGAGGTGACATCTCGTGTAGTCAACAGAGCTGTAATGGGACAGCTCGTGAGATTATACAGAGAAACACATCTTGGAAAGAGGCTCCCTGCCTATGATGGGCGAAAGAGTCTGTATACTGCTGGGCCGCTCCCATTTCAATCCAAGGAATTTAAGATTGTACTTATGGATGAAGATGATGGATCTGGTGGCCAAAGGTTCAAATCTAAGTGTGCTCTTCCTCTACGGCATTCATATCTATATTTTGTGATTTTTATAATGATTTTTTTCTTTGATGCAGGAGAGAGAGAGAATTCAAAGTTGTGATAAAATTTGCTGCACGTGCAGACCTGCACCATTTAGGACTCTTTTTGCAGGGTAGGCAAGCTGATGCACCGCAGGAAGCACTTCAGGTTCTTGATATTGTCCTGCGTGAATTACCTACTTCTAGGTACTGAATCTGATCTTTGAATTCTATACGTTTATAGCACATGATTGGCATTTGAAAAGTCAGATTGTTAATATGAATATATGATAGACCTAGGTACTGTCCTGTGGCTCGTTCCTTCTATTCCCCCGATCTGGGAAGAAGGGAGTCTTTGGGTGAGGGGTTGGAGAGTTGGCGTGGTTTCTATCAAAGCATTCGTCCAACTCAGATGGGACTGTCTCTGAATATTGGTATTTAATGTCTCGAACCATTTTTTTCTTGGTGTTTGTTGTATTTTTTTCTTTAGTTTGTATCTTGTTTATATTGCAATTAATTTGTCTAAATTATCAAAAATAGTCATTCAATTTAATTTTCTCTCCCATCTCTTCTGGGTAATAAAGGGGTATCTTATGGGCCCTTGGATTATTGTTTGTTCCTACAATTTTGTTAATGTTGCAGACATGTCTTCGACTGCTTTCATTGAGCCATTGCCAGTAATCGAGTTTGTAGCACAGCTGCTGAATCGGGACGTTACTTCTAGGCCTTTATCTGATTCCGATCGTGTAAAGGTTAGACTTTCTTGCTTTTATCTTAATGATTGTTATTCTTTGGACCGGACTCCCCGTTTGGTATTTTATTCTTCTGCAGTTGTGTTGTTTTTCATTGCTGCTCTTGTTGGGTTTTCCATTTAGGGAATCAGGTCAAGTTAATTGATATCTTTATTAATCTATTGTCGCTGTCTTTTAAGAGCCCTGAATATTTAATGCTGTTTTTGTGTGATGAACTTTGCTGTTAAAGTTACATATTATGAGGCATTATTATCATTGCTTTACACTTGTTTTAATAGATAAAAAAGGCCTTACGAGGAGTTAAAGTTGAGGTTACACATCGTGGAAACATGCGAAGGAAGTACCGGATATCTGGTTTAACATCACAGGCAACACGGGAGCTGACGTAAGTACTATATCTTATGTTTAACAAAAAAAATGTATATTGAAAATTAATTGGTGCTTGGAATATGTTTGTTGGTTGTTCTAGGTTTCCTGTTGATGAAAGAGGTACGGTTAAATCTGTGGTCGAGTACTTTTATGAAACATATGGCTTTGTGATTCAACAGTCACAATGGCCTTGCCTGCAAGTTGGGAACCAACAGAGACCAAATTATTTGCCAATGGAGGTAAAAACATAATTGTGATTTTCAATCCTCGTAAATCCAATGATATACATTTGTAACGGATAGGTATTTCTTATATCACATGCATGCTGACAAATTGCTGTTGAATTCAGGTTTGCAAGATAGTTGAGGGTCAGAGGTACACCAAGAGGCTGAATGACAAACAGATTACTGCTTTACTGAGGGTGACCTGCCAGCGACCTCAGCAAAGGGAGTATGATATAATGAAGGTTCGTTAATGGGCAGTCTGTTATGTTTGCCCTTGAGAATGTGTCTTTTGCTTCTTAATTTTCTGTTGTATGATTACCCACCTATCAAGAAAAATAAATTCTGTTGTATGATCACTAGACAATCATGCCTAGGTGTCCCCTCTTGTACATGTCCCATGTACAATACCTGTCAATCTCACCAATAAAATTCTTGTTAACTGATGAAAGAAAATTCTGTCTCATGTTTTTCCTTTTAATTTTTTGAAGGGTAGTGATTACAACTCTTTTACAGTTATATTTTAACCCATTTTACAATCAACCAATGCAATCATGTCACTTCATTAAAAATGAATTTCAGTTTTACAAAATTACACTTAATTTATAGAGTTGTAAAAGAGTTGTAAGTTTATCATTTTCCTTTTTGAATACCTATTAATTTTTTCCCCTTTTTTCTTAATTGCATGGGATGACTTCTATGTATCGTGACACTTAATTTGCATGGTTGTTTAGTTGTATATTACAATGAAGCTTAACTCCCAGATTATGGATTTTAGAATACCTCATGCCTTTGAAGGGTTATTTCTGTGGCTCCTGTCCTTTTGATATCATGATCCACTGTCTTCATGTTTTGAATGTTGTTTGTATCTAAACAAAGTTCAAAATGATGAATCCGGTTACCTCATGAATTGTACTTTTCTTTCTTTTTCCATTTCCTTTAGGATTGTTGTTCTAAATTCAAACATGCCTCATGTACTAGATAAATAGCCTATTCATTTTTATTAGCAGAATGTAAATAATTTCTTGCTAGAATAGGATCCATCGTGATTTTCCCGTACTTCTCTCATCTCTTTTTAAGAGTTTTTCTATATCTAGTTATTTAGTAATGACGTTAAATACATTTATGGGCATTTGAAATACATACTAAATTTTTTGATAAGTTTTTGTACAATAAAAAAGTGAGCACATGGGGGGCAATGCTTCAAAGTAGACCTAATTAGAGAAACAACAATAGATGCTCTATTTTTGATCCCCAAAGAACCCAGTTTTATATTTACGTAGTGTAACCAAGAGCTTTTTAATGTACCCGTTGCTTTTGTGTACCCCTCATATTCTAAAATGTTTATGACCTTTCAGACAGTTCGTCACAATGCGTATGATGATGATCCTTATGCAAAGGAGTTTGGCATTAAAATCAGTGAGAGGCTGGCTACAGTTGAAGCTCGTACTCTTCCCGCACCATGGGTATTATATCTGTATTCAGTTTACAGTTCGGTTTATCCACTTTCTCCTGCTTTTTATGGGCATCAATGTTGTGTTTCTGAATGCGTTTATTGCAATGCGCAGTTGAAATATCATGATACAGGCAGAGAAAAACATTGCCTGCCACAAGTTGGGCAATGGAATATGATGAATAAGGTATTTTTGCATTAGAATTAGTTTTTTGTTTGCATATTATACGCTATAATATGGTATTTACTTCCCCCCATATGGGTGAGGGGGGCATTGGGAATGAGTTCAAGGCCAGTTGGGCTTGAGTTGCTACCAATGAAGCCCTTTTAACTATTTTGTAGTTCAAAAAATGTGTCTGCTTTATGGACATGATGCGCATGTACAGTTAGATGTCTAAGTTAGTGGCCATGATAGGTAATGCAGTAGTTACAATTGGAATTAACCAAGGAAATTTACATCTGAAGTGGTGTGATTAATTTGGCAATAGAGGGGAAAATACACATTAGTTATGTAATTCTCTTGTAATGATTCTGTGCAATATATCTAGTGTGGTTAAGACTGGCCTTTTGTGCACCTGTGATTTTTTTGGTTATTATAAAACTTACTGACATATCAATAAGATGGATATTTATTTACATCTTGGGAATTTGCATGTCCATGGATATATACTGGTGTTGTCATGGTTTTATTTTTTTGGATTTCTGCTTTTTAACCTTAATATAATTTGCATAACATTGTTTCAGTAGGATTTTACAATGCTATCATTTTTGCTGCAGAAAATGGTGAATGGAGGAGTAGTCAACAATTGGATTTGCATAAATTTTTCACGGGTTGTGCAAGACAGTGTAGCCCATGGATTTTGCCATGAACTTGCTCAAATGTGTTGCATTTCTGGCATGGTACGGTGCTTAAAGACTTGTATTGATCAATACTCACATTGTCATTTTGTTCTGTCTCCTTAATAGTTAACATTTGACCTTGGGCAGTTAGGTGTTCCTATTGTGTACTACCTGTGGACTTTCGGTCTGCCCTTTTATAACAAAATCTTGATTACCCATACTAAAAACCATTTGATTTGGGGCTGTTTGCAGGCATTTAAACTTGAACCAGTGCTTCCACCGGTGACTGGGCGTCCTGACCACGTTGATAGAGTCCTGAAAACTCGGTTCCATGATGCCATGACTAAGCTTAAGCCTCAGAGAAAGGAGCTTGACCTTGTTATTGTTATTTTGCCAGATAACAATGGAAATCTTTATGGTAGGAAACTAGATTAACTGGCCGCATTTGCTTTTGGAACCTGATTCTGGCTTGTGAACCCATTTTATTTAATTTTTAATTTTCTCGTGCAGGTGATTTGAAACGGATCTGTGAGACAGATCTTGGACTCGTTTCCCAATGCTGCTTGACAAAGCACGTATTTAAAACAAATAAGCAACAATATCTGGCAAATGTGGCATTGAAGATAAATGTCAAGGTGGGAGGGAGGAATACTGTGCTTGTTGATGCACTCTCGAGGCGTATACCTTTAGTCAGTGACCAGCCTACCATAATTTTTGGTGCTGATGTTACCCATCCTCATCCAGGAGAGGATTCAAGCCCATCAATTGCAGCTGTATGTTATTCAGTTTATTACTATGCTGCGCTTGTTTATGCTTTTGGATTGGATTGCCCCCTGCATATATATTTTTTTACTGTTTCAAGAACGTTTTATTTAGCATACCATGATAATTTGAATTGTCTTCAGGTTGTGGCATCTCAAGATTGGCCAGAAATCACAAAGTATGCTGGTTTGGTTTGTGCTCAAGCCCATCGACAAGAACTGATCCAAGATCTCTTCAAGACATGGCAGGATCCTGTAAGAGGGACAGTGTCTGGTGGCATGATTAAGTATGATTGAACATTTCCGTGTTCTTTATTTTTCCTATATATATAGTTGAAACAACAGCTGGGTGGCAGGATCCTGCAAGAGGGACAGGATGTTTTTCGTCAGTGAATTTTAAACTAAATCTTTTGGGTGGAGCTTTTGTGGTGTAGGTTTTGAGTTAATTTTTCCTTTTCATACAGGGAACTACTCATATCTTTCCATTCAGCAACTGGGCAGAAACCAAAACGTATCATATTTTACAGGTATTGTCTTATTTTCCTGTCACTGCAGTCTTGATACTTCTGTTGCCATCTAATAAACATCTCGTTTCTGCAGGGATGGTGTGAGTGAAGGGCAGTTCTATCAAGTCTTGCTGTATGAACTTGATGCCATCCGAAAGGTGAATTTACATTGCTGGATTATGAACTTTACAGCCTTCTATTTCCTCCTTTCTTTTTGTGCATCTTTCTTTTAAAGTTGGAATATCTTTGAATATGCTTGCTTGTTCCCTCTTTAACTTATTTTTAGGCTTGTGCCTCTTTGGAGTCGAACTATCAACCTCCTGTGACTTTTGTCGTGGTTCAGAAGCGCCATCACACAAGGTTGTTTGCCAACAACCATCATGACCGCAATACAATTGATAAGAGTGGAAACATATTGCCTGGTAAGTAGTTTGTTTGATTTTGAAAGTAGGATTTTATGTTGCTAAGATCTTATTTTCTGATGGTAGTGTTGTTGGATTTTATAGGTACTGTTGTAGATTCCAAAATTTGTCACCCAACTGAATTTGACTTCTACCTTTGTTCTCATGCTGGAATTCAGGTGCCGTTTAATAAATCTTCCTATCTGCTGTATTTATGTCGTTTAAGGACAAGGATTTTAATTCTCTAATGTTGCACATAACATGTCAATAGGGCACAAGTCGTCCAGCTCATTACCATGTACTCTGGGATGAGAACAAGTTTACAGCCGATGGGCTGCAGTCCCTTACAAATAATCTTTGCTACACGTAAGTCCCTTGGTCTTTCTTCAAATAATAGTAGAAGTAGTACTAGTCTCAATATTAGTAGAAGTGCTAGTAGACTTGTGCGATTGGCATGAATGGCTTAATTTATTAAATGGAGATATTGTGTTTAACTAATCATATCTTGAACTCTTTTATACAATAAATAAAACTATAAATAAGTGTTAATATGTTAGTTCCTTGATTTCCACCCTTATTCTTCTTTGTTATGTTAGTGATGGGAAACCTTAGAAACTTTGGTCTAGTGAAGAGAGCGTGCCCAAATCTCTTCATATAGTGTGCCAAAAGTAAAAAAATTGACCATTAAGAGTAACAACTTATCGGTCTTTTAACTTCATCGTAAATTTAGTAATTTTTTTTGAATCCATTGGTTACAAAATTTAATATGCATGAGTTGAATAAACCAAAAAGATCTTTGTTACAAAACTGAAATTGCATGATTTGAGAAAACTAACATGATGCTGTGCGTAAATTAAAAGACTACCAACTTCGGATGAACATTACTAAATTGGCTGTATTGTTTTTCATTTAAAATTCTTAACTTAAATAGATAATAGATTCAAAAGCGCATGGGTTGAGAAGACTAGAAGGCACCAACTTTAAATGGAAATTATTCACTTGAATGGTTATTATTTATCTTATAGATAATAGATTCTTTGTTTTCCTGTTGCCTTCTTCCGTAAATGACGTCCATAAATGTACTTCTACCATCTCAAATGCTATCTGATTAAATTTTATGGCATATGTTAGTTACGGTGGTTAGTGGTTTCATTTTGATTTCACGCTCGTTTTTTGCCCCAGGTATGCAAGGTGCACTCGCTCTGTCTCCATTGGTGATCTCTCTCTCTCTCTCTCTCTCTCTCACACGCATGCAGAAACACGAATCACATGGAAAGCATGCGTCATTTAAATTAATTTGCACATGCAAACTTGCACAGCATACACATTTTTTAAAATATGCGTTCATTTCTATCTGGTTGGGTTGCTTGATTGTTTTTTTGCTTAGAGTGTGGACTGCCCATTTATTAACTGGTTCTTTAATTTGGCAGTGCCCCCGGCATACTATGCCCATCTTGCTGCTTTCCGGGCACGGTTCTATATGGATGCAGAGTCCTCAGAAAGTGGCTCCATGACAAGTGGTGCTGCTGGAGGACGTGGGGGCATGGGCGGAGCAGGTCCACGAAGCACTCGTCAACCAGGAGCAAATGCTGCTGTTCGACCTCTACCTGCACTCAAGGAGAATGTCAAGAGGGTCATGTTCTACTGTTAGGCTTGCTGGTCCCTGGTGGAGACAAAATATGGGTTATTGTTATAATACTTTTTGAAACTGTTCTGTTAGCTTCCTGTAAGCTATCTGTGAAACTGCCTGAATACTCCTTTTCTTTGTTTTTCCTAACGACTCTCTGAGATTTCCTCTTGCGGTTTATCAATCTTCAATCATTCTCATCCTGCCCAGGTTATAAGCAAGCCACAATTGGTGTTTGCATGATATGATAATGTTCAAGACTATGGACGATGGAAGTTTGATGTGGTGCTGATCTATTTAATCCTTTCTTTCCACTGTAAAATCAATGGGCTTCTTTCTGGTTTTACCTTTTCTTTCCTTTGAAATGAAAACTTTTTCTAGCATTGTTCGAGGCAGAGACTGATCATTGTGCTGCGCCGCCCAAGAATACTTACTTTTCGGTTATAATGTTATTTGCAAACTTTTGCACCCCAAAGACTGTCGGCAAATTTAATTATTATCAGTCTCGGGTTTGCTTTAAAATTTGAGAAGTTCTATAGACAATTCTTTATGTTTGAAAACTTACCCTTCATTTTTGTTGCTCTATTTCGTGGCCATTTGTAAAGTTAACGTCTCTTATTTTTGGTACTCCCATCCTCTTCTCCATTGGAGGATGGAATTAACATTACTTCAATCCAAGTTTTGCCAAAAATAAAAAAAATGATGTTTGGCAAAACTTGGTATTTAAGTTTGAGTCTTGACTTGGGAAAGAGATTCACTTGAATATTATTTTATCGTTATAATTTTTTAAAATTTTTAAATAAAATATAATAAATAATTTAATTTTTTTAAATTTTAAAATAATAATAATATTAAAAAATAATATTTTAATAATATTTTGTACAATTCATCTAAAATATCTCATCTAATCTTATCTAATTATCTAAATGGCCCTCACTATTTGTATATTGCATATTGTAAAGTCACGTGGAGACCTTAGGTAGGAAGGAAGGAAGGAACTAGTTGTATATTTGCATAGTGCAAAGTCACGTGGAGACCTTAGGGAGGAAGGGATTGAAGTTTCCTACAACTTTTTATATTTTTATAACCCAAACATTTTCTACGATTTAAATATCAATTACTTTCTTTTTTGCTTTTTATTGTATGCTTTGTATTGATTGTCCGTCAAGCTGTATTTTGTTGGAGTTCTCTACCCTCTCCTTTCCTTATTTATCTTTTAATATCAATTTAATAAAATCTAATTCGTAAAAAAAAAGAAGAAAAAAACCATTGAATTTTAAGTTTTTAACTCGCATTTTTCTAATGGTTTTTTATCACATAATATATTTGAAAAAAAATAATACTTAAGTGGTAGCCAACGGGTGTTTTCCTGGCGATTTTTGGCCTCTCTCCTGATGATCAAAATTTTGTGGCTTTTCATGCTTGATTTGATTTGTGGGATGACGGTGGGCTCCATTTGTCTAGGGATAAAAGAAAAAAAATACCGTAGACTTGGAGAGGTTTGAGAGTTGAGATGAGAATTTTATTTTTTGTTTTAAAGTTTAAAATATTATTTTTTAGTTTTGAGATTTGAAAAAGTTGAATTGGGATTTGAAAAAGTTGTATTGAGATTTTGTTTATTATATTTTGTATGGAGATTTAAAAAAGGTGTAATGATGAGTTGAGATAAAATGAGAATTTTTGAAAATTCTCAACATCCAAACCTGAATTACTTCTCCCACAGATGGTGGTCACCGATCAAATCCATTTTTTTATTTTTATTTTTTTTATTTCATTGTTAAGTAATTATTTTAAAATAAATCTTTATTTTTATTTTTTAAAAATATTTAATGAATTAAAAAAAATATTTGAAAAACAAAAAGAAAAAAGACAAAAATTTATTTGCTTATTTGGTGATTGTTTCGGTGGACTCCCTCTGTGGTAGTAGCACTGTCCTTCATAGAATACGTTAAATTTACTTTATAATAAAAATAATCTTATAATCTAACGTTTTACTTCAAACGATGTCAATTTATAAATTTATTTTTGTAACTTATCATTGTGACTAAAAATTCTTCTATCCCTAAGAAAAACACCTCAGCGTCCCTCAAATTACCATTTGCAAATAGCCACTGTCTAAAAAAGTTGTAATATATCCAATTTTCCACCTTAAAAAGAAAAATTCATTCCTAAATTAAAAAAAAGGACAAAATACCCCCATTGAGTTTAAAAAGTATTTTTTAGTTATAAATATATATTTTAGAAATAAAATTTTAGAAAAGCAAATGTATTTTTTTTAATAGAAACTCGATTTCTTACAATTGTTTATTTATTTATTTATTTTATTTTCATATTCTTCGAAATTTTTATTTATTTTATTTGAGTTTTTTCTTTCTTTTATTTTTTGATTTATTATTTCTTTATGTTTTCATGTTTATATTTGTTTGAATCATTTTATTTCATTATATTTTTTATTGAGAACTTTTTATATAAAATCTTTTACTATGAAATAGATAGATTGTCATTGTTTATAATTTAAGGAATTTATTCTCAAAATTAATAATTTAGAAAATAATTACAAATATAATATAAGAGTAGTGTTACTCCTACGCATAATTTTAAACACGATATTATACAAACTAAGTGGTAGCCTCATTTTGTTAGTATTTTTTTATATTTAAATTTCAAATTTCAAATTTTAAAATTTTTATTATTTTCAATAAATAATCCATCAACACGTATAATTATGTAATTAATATTGTAATATAGATAATATTTGTCATAATACAAAAATTCAGGGAATTTATTTATTTTTTAAAATTTATTTATCACTTCTCCTACACGGTTGAAAGAGAAAGCAGGTGGTGATTATGTTCGACCAAAACTTCGATCTTAGCAATTACGTATATTTGAAAGACAAAAACAGTTAAAAAAGAAACAAAAAAAGTGGAGGCATTGGAAAGCAACGGTCGGATCTTAGCAATTTGGTAAGATCGTCTGATGCTTACTCAGCAAGAAGGTCGTACAAGGTTACTTTCGTAATTTGGTTACCTTCGTACCTTCTTTTTGAAAGAATATAACCGCCCGTTTTGTACAGAGAAAAAAAAGGAAAGTTATATAAAAATAAATTTATAAATTAATATAAATTTATGTTATTTGTTGTAAATAATTTTATAATTTGACATATTACATTAAGTTACGTTATTTTATAAAATTTATTTTTATAAAATTTTTTTATAGTTAAAATATTTAATGAGAGCGTTACTTGGACTAATAAAATTATAAAAGTGAAAAAAAAGAAAAAAACTTTAATCACAAAGAGATTTAAATATATAAATTGATACGACTTGACGTGATATATAAGATTGTAAAATTATTTTTATTATAAAGTAAATTTAATATATCATATAAAATTATATTAATTTATAAATTATTTTTGTAAAATTTTTTGTGACTGTTAAAGTCACAAAATTATTATATTATTTGTCATTCTTATTAGTTTGTACTTTTTTTTAAAAGAAAAATTAATATTAATTTAAAAAAAAAAATAGTTTACGCCTAACCTTGTAGGCTTGTTAACCAAGCTTTTCTTCTCTCATTGCTTTTGCATTTTTTCTTTTTTAATCTTTTGCTTTTTCACTTTTTTCTTTAGTACGTGGGGGCAAAACAAAAGGCGCCCCCTACTTCTACGAACAGCTTGCTTGCCAAGCAAGTAGAGAGTCCTCACCCTTTTGAGCGATTGAACAAGATTCTCTTGTATTTTTAGATGCAAGAATAGAGATATATAAAGTACCATTTAACTGTACTTATTGAGTTATTTAATTTCGTTAAAAGCGAATAATAATCATAATTATGATAAAAGTTATAACCTATTTTTTTTATATATATATATATATCGCACTTTTGATTTCGAAATTAAGAAAAAGTGTCAAAATTCTAATTAAAACATGATATAATATTATAGGAAAATACTTTAGACACAAAGATAATAACACAACATTAAATCTACAAATTGATGTAATTTGATATGATACGTCAAATTGTAAATAAGAGAAAAAAATTATATTTGCAAGTCCATTTATTGTTAATATTTCGAGACAGACCATTGATGTGAATGTTGCTGAGGCATGTTATATTAACTAATAAATAGAATTATTATTTTTTATAATTAATAAAGGTTGCCCGATGAGTAGCTTGTTGATATATTAGACTTGTAAGTAACATTACTCGTATATATACATTTTTTACGCAACTATAACAGTTAATAATAAATCTTAGTTTTGTACTTATATTAAAAAATAATTTTTTTATTATATAATAATGTCATTAGCATAATTATATAAAATTTGTATCTCTAAAATTCTGCTTTAAGTAATGTTCTTTATTTTAAGTTTTATTATTTTTAATTGAATTAATCCATTTTAAAGTGATTTTATTTATTAATTACTTAAATGAAAGTTAGTTAAAGTGTACAGTACAGCAAGCGCTAAGCAGAATGAATCTAGAATTAAATAATTATTTCTCCTTTGTATTGTCCAATTTTTTAAAAATAAATTTGTCAAAAAAAAAAAAAAAAAAAAAGAAGAAGAAGAAAGACTTGTGTCGTGTTAAATTGAGAGCTCCGTCTCCCCTGTTTTCTCTCACTTTGCTTCGTTTTCTCGAGGGAGATAGTGGTTTTTTCAGGGGAACAAGAGGTTTTTCGGGAGCGGTTTTTGAGCCAGTACCGGTAGTTTCACGGTTCCTCATTGGCTTATCAGTCACCATTTAATTTCGTCTCGTGATTTTCAGGGTTCGTGCTTTGGTCTGTTTTTGTACTCAGCTCTTACTTTCTAGTTTCAGATTTTATTTTTCTTAGGAGTGGATCATCTGTGCACAGTGATATGGAATGTTTCCCTTGCATTGCTTTCATGTTCTTTTCCCAGAAAATATCAGAAAAAATTACTAAGTGGTAGCCAATGGTGTTTTTCTGGTGATTTTTGGACTCTGTTCTGGTGATCGAATTATCGTGGCTTTTGATGCTTGATTTGGGTGACGACGTAGGGCTTCATTTCTCTAGGCATAAAAGATGAAAATAACGTCGTTAGTTTCACTACAGGATGCGTAGTATCTCACTCATATTTCCCAGTTGAACATATGGTTTTCCCATTGTGAAGTAAGGTTGAAAACAGGCCCTTTTAGTAGTGGATTCTAATCTTTTGGTTGTTTTCTCTGATTTCAATCTGCACATTTTTCTTTATACGGTGATGATGAGGGATATGTTAATATCGATGTTGTAGATGGTCTTGGTTGTGTGGGTTTGTGGACTCAGTGCTAATGTATTAATTATTGTCTGTGTGCAGACATCATCATGGTGAGGAAGAGGAGAACTGAACTTCCTAGTGGGGGTGAAAGCTCTCGGCCTCAGCAGGAAAGCAGTGGGGGTAGTAGTGGTGGCCGGGGTTACCAACCACGCCCTTCTGAGGGGACTGCTCACCCCAGTCAGCAACATGGAGGAGGACAGCAAGGGGGTAGAGGTCGGGGCCCCCAAGGCGGTCGTGGAGGTCATAGTGTGGGGCACAGTGGTCGTGGAATGACACCTGAATATCAAGGCCAAGGAAGGGGAGGACTACCCCAGCAAGGTGGTTGTGGTGGCATGAGTGGTGGCCTTGGTGTAGGACCTTCCCCATCAATACCAGCAGATCTCAAGCTTCCCGAGCTGCACCAAGCAATCCATGTTCCATATCAACCGGGGGTCATTCTGCCTGGTGGCACATCATCTGAGGCGAGTTCATCTAGCCAACCACCCGAGTCATCTCAAGTGTCCCAGCAGTTTGAGAAACTCACCATCGAGGGTGCTTCCACCCAGGCAATTCAACCTGTGCCACCATCTAGTAAATCAGTGAGGTTCCCTCTTCGGCCAGGCAAAGGTAGCATTGGAACAAAGTGTATAGTTAAGGCTAATCACTTCTTTGCTGAATTACCAGACAAAGATTTGCACCATTATGATGTGAGTCATCTCACCATGATTCTGTGCGTTTGCAATGTTTTGCTTTCTTGCTTCCTTTTAAAATGATCTATGCATGGTAGGTTACAATTACTCCTGAGGTGACATCTCGTGCAATCAACAGAGCTGTAATAAGACAGCTCGTGAGATTATACAGAGAAACACATCTTGGAAAGAGGCTCCCTGCCTATGATGGGCGGAAGAGTCTGTATACTGCTGGGCCACTCCCCTTTCAATCAAAGGCGTTCAGAATAGCACTTCCTGATGAAGATGGATCTGGTGGCCAAAGGTTGAAATTCGAGTTATCTCTCTTGTCCTTTACGGTATTCATTGGTTGTTTGTGATTTATGATGATGGTTTTTTTCTTGATGTAGAAGAGAGAGAGAATTCAAAGTTGTGATCAAATTTGTTGCATGTGCGGACCTGCACCATTTAGGACTCTTTTTGCAGGGTAGGCAAGCTGATGCACCCCAGGAAGCACTTCAAATTCTTGATATTGTCCTGCGTGAATTACCTACTTCTAGGTACTAAATTTTTTATTTTTAAATTGTATACATATAGAATATCATGGCTATTTGGAATGTCACATTGTTAATATTATGTGATAGACCTAGTTACTGTCCGGTGGGTCGTTCATTTTATTCCCCCGATCTGGGAAGAAGGCAGTCATTGGGTGCGGGTTTGGAGAGTTGGCGGGGTTTCTATCAAAGCATTCGTCCAACTCAGATGGGACTGTCTTTGAATATCGGTATTTAATGTCACTTACCCTTTTTTGTTTGGCTTTTGTCTTATTTTCTTTCTTCATTTCATATCCTGTTTATAATTCAATATATTTTTTTCTCATATCTCTCATGGATTATGAGGTAGTATCTTATGGTTATTTTGGATTCTTGTTTATTCCTGTTGTGGTGACAATTTTGGCAATGTTGCAGACATATCTTCGACTGCTTTCTTTGAGCCATTGCCAGTAATCGAGTTTGTAATGCAGCTGCTGAAGCGGAACAATACATCTAAACCTTTATCTGATCGTGACCATGTACAGGTTAGACTTTGTTGCTTTAAGTTGATAATTTTTATTCTTTGGACCGGAGCTTCAAGTGCTTTTGGTATTTTATTATTCTGCAGTTGCGTTTTTCCTCATTGCTACACATGTTGGTATATAGATTTAGGCAATATGGCATTTTGATCATTGTTTTACACTTGTTTTAATAGATCAAAAAAGCCTTACGAGGAGTCAGAGTCGAGGTAACACACCGTGGAAATATGCGCAGGAAGTACCGCATATCTGGTTTAACATCGCAGGCCACACGTGAGCTGGCGTAAGTATGATATCTTATTTTATTACCCCACCCCCATACAAAAATGATTTTTTTTTTGAAAATTTGTGCTTGGTTTTCTGACACAGTTTGTTGATTGTTCTAGGTTTCCTATTGATGAAAGAGGTACAATGAAAGCTGTGGTCGAGTACTTCTACGAATCATATGGCATTGTTATTCAACATCCACAATGGCCATGTCTGCAAGTGGGGAATGAACAGAAACCAAATTATTTGCCAATGGAGGTAAACATAATATTGTGTTTTTCAATTCTCATAAATCCAATGGTATTCGTAATATCACATGGATAAATGGATTTTAATAAATTTGTTGAATTCAGGTTTGTAAGATTGTTGAGGGTCAGAGGTACTCTAAAAAGTTGAATAAAGGACAGATTAAGAATTTACTTGAGGTGACTTGCCAGCGTCCTCAGCAAACGGAGTATGATATAGTGCAGGTTTGTTCATGTGCAGTATCTCTTCTGTTTTCCCTTACGGATGTCATTTTGTTTGGCAATTTTCTGCCGTATGATTTTCCTTTTTGTTTTTTTTCTAAATTGCATGGGAAGACTTCTATGTATTACAACACTTAATATGCGTGGTTGATTAGTTTCATATTAACATGAAGCTTAACTTCCAATTTATGGGTTTTAGATTACCTCATGCTTTTGAAAGGGTTATTTCTACAAGTCTTTTGTCCTTTTGATATCTTGATCCACCGTCTTTGTGTTTTGAATATTATTTGTAAGCAAACAAAGTTCAAAATGATGAATCCGGTTACCGCATGGCTTGTACTTTTCTTTCATTCGTCATGTGCTAGATTGTTGGTCTAAGTTCAAACATTGGTCATGTGCTAGATAAATACCCTTCTAATGTTTCTTTTTCTTTTTTTGAAAAGTACACTTCTAATGTTTCTTAGCAGAGTATAAAGATTTTCTTGCTAGAAATAGGATCCATTGCGATTGTCCCACACCTTTCTTGTCCGTTTTAAAGACTTTTTCTAGCTCTGGCTATTTACTAATGATGTTGAATGCATTTATGGGTATTGAAATACATGCTCAATTTTTTGAAGTTTTATGAACAATCAAAAAACGAGTACACAGGGACAGGGGTATACATCAAGATAGACCTAATCAGATAAATAACAACAGATGTTCTATTTTGATCACCAAAAAACCCAATGTTATGTTTTAATAGTGTAACCAAGAGCTTTTTAAAGTACAAACAGTTTCTTTTGTGTCACTTATATTGCAAAACTTTTCTGACCTGCAGACAGTTCGTCACAATGCTTACTATGATGATCCTTATGCAAAGGAATTTGGTATTATAATCAGTGAGCAGCTGGCTACAGTTGAAGCTCGTACTCTTCCTCCACCATGGGTATCATATCTGTATTTAGATTACTGTTAGGTTTGTCAAGTTTCTCCTACTAATTTTTGTGAGCAACAATATTGTCGTACCGAGTGTGTTTATTGGAATGTGCAGCTGAAATATCATGATGCAGGCAGAGAAAAAGATTGCCTGCCACAGGTTGGACAGTGGAATATGACAAATAAGGTATTTTTTAGCAAAAGAATTACTATTTGTTCACATATTGTACACTTAATATGACATTTACTTATCAAAACAGGAAATTATATGGCATTGACTTCCCCCAGGGGAAAGGGGAGGTGGGGCTTTGGGAGTGGGTTGAAGACCTGTTGGGCTTGAGTTGGTACCAATGTGATCCGTATTGAGTGAGTATAGGTGGTGAATGAGATCATACATTGCTTGGGAGGGAAAAGTTCTTGCTCTTTATAATGATTTCAATAGACTCCAATTGTACCATTGGCTAGTTCTTTTCGATGTATGACCCAGATGTGGCTTGGGCCTTCCTTTGGGGCGTTCAAATGGTATTAGAGCCAATCCCAATAAGAAATGTGGGACTTGAGCCGTGCCACCTATAATGAATGGCCCAACGAGGACATGGAGAATTTAAGGGGGGAGATTGGGGTACCTTATATTTTGTGAGTGTAGGTGGTGAATTGGATACCACATTGCTTGGGAGGGAGAAGTTCTTGCTCCCTATAATGATTTTAGTGAGCTCCAATTTTACCATTGACTAGTCCTTTTTTAGTATGGCCCATATGTAGCTTGGGTCTTCCTTTGCGGCATTAGAAGCAATTAAGCCCGTTTCCTATTTTGTAGTTTAGAAAATGTTTCTACTTTATGGACGTTATCCCCTTATACAGTCAGATGTCTAATTGAGTGTCTATACAAGTGTTTGTCTAGGGTTAGGGATACCTCTAAGATCAACAATTTTGTGAGCCAGGTACAAGAAGATTCCTTTACATCATGAACTCTATTGTAATATGCTAATAAACCAAGTTTGGTTTCCAAAAGCTAAGCATGGCCATTGGCAATCGAACTCTATCAATTGGGACTAGAACATGTTTTTTTTATGACGAGGGAACCATCTCATAACAGAGCCCTTAGGACTCACCCATGGAACCTAAACCCCCGGGGAGACTAGCACAACAACCCACCACCATGGCCTCCTACTTAAATCACAGTTTGATCCCAAGGGGAATCGAACTTGTGACATGGGGCTCATTCTCATAAGTTTACCCTTACCGCTTGGGCTACCCACGGGTGGGTACTGACACTAGAACATAAAAACAAATAGTGAGTCAAATGCTTAGTAAGGAATACATCACATAGTAAACATTACCATAGATTAATAAGTTTTCACTTCTAAATAACACACGACTTTAACATCTTACGATAGATAACGTATGAAGAAAATGTCTTACAATAAGTTTCAGCAGCTTTAAGAGATGTTCATTCAACAATTTGGCAAGAACACTCGAGGGAAAAGACTTGTGGGGCTGGCAGCACAGCAAAGGAATTCTGTCTAATATATGGGCCGTGATTAGGTTGTGGGAGAGGGAGGAAAATTTCTGGGCTTTCTTTTCATTTGGGCTGGTGGCACAAGACAGAATTATGGTGTGTTTTCCTGTTCTAGGCTGCTTCTTGTTTATAAGGATTTGAAATCGCTAAGGCTAGTCACAAGAAGGGGGTGGCAGCTATTGGGGTTTGAGTTTTGGTGAGAGGGGTGGCCCTTAGCTGACTGCTATTTTAAGAAAGATGAAAACCCTAGTTCGTTGAGTGGGGTGGGGGCTGTCATGTTTTGGGTAGACCTAGGAAATATGTGATGAGAGGTGACAGAGGCAGCCCTTGCTAGGGTTTCTGAGTGATTATCTAGTTCGGAAATTTTTTTATAAAAACTTCCCTAGTTTCCTCAGAATTTCGGCAGCCCTCATAATGGTTAATCCTAGAGTTTTGGTCAAAGTGGGCTGGCTGTTAACAGTCCTATTTCTCTGTAGTTTCCTATTACTAAGTTAAAGAGATCCTTCCCAAAATACCCCAGGTGTCGGCAGCCATCAGGGTAATTATACCTAGGGTTTTCTATTATGGACAGCAATGCTTTGACAGTTTCCAGTCTGTCTAGGGCTTGTTTTAGGCAAATTTCCTCTTTGAAAACTTGTATTAGGAGGCAGATTTCTAATAAAATACAATCTGCCAGCTTTTAATAAATAAAGGACAAACAATATCTAAATTTCACAATTATAATCACAAAGAGATAAACAAGCAGAAAATGATTGGCCTATGGGCCTAACATTTGGAGATTGACCAGACTGGATTTCTTGGATTGGGTTGTGGCAGGTCAAGACTTGCCTTTTGTGCATCTAGGATTTTTCACTTTTCACCTTGATTAATGTTTAATTTACTGGCATATACATGAGATGTGTATTTATTTATTTCGTGGGAGGATGTGAGTGCATGCATGCACATAGATATATTATGCTGTTGTCACGTTTTCTTGGATTTCTGCTTTTTAAGCTTCATATAATGGCATAATATTATTGTAGTATGATTTTGTGTGTTATGGTTTTTACTGCAGAGAATGGTTAATGGGGGAGCAGTCAACAATTGGATTTGCATAAATTTCTCACGCGATGTGCAAGAAAGTGTGGCCCGTTCGTTTTGCCATGAACTTGCTCAAATGTGTTGCATTTCAGGCATGGTATGGTGCTTGAAAGACTTGTATTGATCAATCTTCATAATGTTGTTTTGTTCCATCTCCTTAACATTTAATTATGGGCAGTTTGGTGTTTCTCTTGTAACCTGTGTACTTGGGCTATGCCATGTTGTAATAAAATCTTTCATTACCTATTGAAAAAAAAACATTTGATTATGGGCTGTTTGTAGGCATTTAATCTTGAACCAGTACTTCCACCAGTGACTGGCCGTCCTGATCAGGTTGACCGAGTCCTGAAAACTCGGTACCGCGATGCCATGACTAGACTCCAGCCTCAGGGAAAGGGGCTTGACCTGGCTATCTTTATTTTGCCAGACGAAAATGGCTCTCTTTATGGTAGGAAAACTGATTAACTGACTGAATTTGCTTTTGGAATCTGATTCTGATATTGGGATCCTTCTTTTTGTAATTTTTTTAATTTCACCTGCAGGTGATTTGAAGCGGATCTGTGAGACAGATCTTGGACTTGTTTCCCAATGCTGCTTGACGAAGCTTGTATTTGATGGCAAGAGGAGGAAGCAAAGTCTGGCAAATGTGGCATTGAAGATAAATGTCAAGGTGGGAGGAAGGAATACGGTGCTTGTGGATGCACTCTCCCAGCGCATACCTTTTGTCAGTGACCAGCCCACCATAATTTTTGGTGCTGACGTTACCCATCCTCATCCCGGAGAGGATTCAAGCCCATCAATTGCGGCTGTATGTTATTTCAGCTTATTGCTGTGCTTCACTTGATTATGCTTTTTCATTGTATTGTCCGCTACAGGTTTTTTTAAGAGTTTCCTGGTTGTTTTATTTAATATACCATGATAATTTGGTTTGCTTCAGGTTGTGGCATCTCAAGATTGGCCAGAAATCACGAAGTATGCTGGTTTGGTTTGTGCTCAAGCCCATCGAGAAGAGCTGATCCAAGATCTCTTCAAGACATGGCAGGATCCTGTAAGAGGGGCAGTGTCTGGTGGCATGATTAGGTATCTTGACCTTTCTGTCTTCTGATTTTTACTTTTATTTTTCTTATGATATATGGTTGAAACCACTGCTGTGCGGCAGGATCCTGTCAGTGGGACAGGATGTTTTCTACGGTGAATTATAAACTAATTCTTTTGGGTGGAGCTTTTGTGGTGTTGGTTTGAGTTACTTTGATCTTTTCATACAGGGAACTACTCATATCTTTCCATTCAGCAACAGGGCAGAAACCAAAACGTATCATATTTTACAGGTATTGTCCAATTTTCCTGCCACTGCAGTCTAGACACTTCTGTTGCCTTCTAATAAAGCATCTCCTTGCATCTCCTTTCTGCAGGGATGGTGTGAGTGAAGGGCAGTTCTATCAAGTCTTGCTGTATGAACTTGATGCTATCCGAAAGGTGAATTTACATTGCTGGATTATTAACTTTACAGCCTTCTATTTCCCAACTTTGTTTTTGTGCATCTTTTTTTTTTAAAGTTGGAATATCGTTGGATCATGCTTGCTTGTCTTATATTCCCTGTTTGACTTATTTTTAGGCTTGTGCCTCTTTGGAGCTGAACTATCAACCTCCTGTGACTTTTGTTGTGGTTCAGAAGCGCCATCACACAAGGTTGTTTGCCAACAACCATCATGACCGCAATGCAGTTGATAGGAGCGGAAACATATTGCCTGGTAAGTATTTTGTTTGGTTTTAAAATTTGGACTTTACGTTGCTAAGATTTTATTTTCCTGATGTAGTATTGTTGGATTTTATAGGTACAGTTGTAGATTCCAAAATTTGTCATCCAACTGAATTTGACTTCTACCTTTGTTCTCATGCTGGAATTAAGGTACCATTCTTCTTATAGGCCGTATTTATGCTGCTTAAGAACAAGGATTTTAATTCTCTGATGTTGTACCTTACATGTAAAACAGGGCACAAGTCGTCCAGCTCATTACCATGTACTCTGGGATGAGAACAATTTTACAGCCGATGGGCTGCAGTCCCTTACAAATAATCTTTGCTACACGTCAGTACCTTGATCTTTCTTCTGGTATTAGTATAACTAAGACCTGTGACATTGGCTTGAATGCATAAATTTTTTAATGAAAGATATTATGTTTAACTTAGTGTGCCTTGAACTCTTATACAATAATAAAACTGTTAAAATGGTGTCATTACATTAACACCTTGATCTCCACCATATAGTCTTCTTTGTTTCTATGTTAGTGATGGAAAAAACCTCACTTGAGTGGAGAGAGTGCCAAAATATCTCTTTATACAATGTGCCGAAAAGTAAAATTGACCATTAAGAGTAATAACTTCTTGGTCACTTAACTTCATCTTAAATTTAATAATTGCTTATGAATCCATTAGTTACAATACTAAATATACATGAGCTAAGAAAACCAAAAAGATTTATTGGGAAAACTAGAAGACCTATAGGCCATTTAAATTTATCTGAGATTCAATAATCTCTTTTGAATTCTGTTTTTATTTTCCTGGGCATGATCTTTTTTTAATTCATTGGTTAGAAAACTGGAAATCCATGAGTTGAGAAAATCAACAAGAGGTGTTGGGAAAACTAAAAGACTACTAACTTTGATTAAAAATGACCAAATTGGGTGTATTGTTTTTCTAACTTTACTAGTAATAGATTCTGAAAAGCATGAATTGAGAAGACTAAAAGCTACTAATCTTAAGTGAAAATCATTCACTTAAATAGATATTATTTCTCATATAGATAATAGATTCTTTGTTTTCCTGTTGTCCTCTCCTGTAAACGTGGTACATAAATGATTACCTCTACCATCTCAATTGCTATCTGATTCATTTATGAGCCATCTCACTTGAGTCTAATTAAACGTTGGTTATAGTGGTTATTGGTTTCACGTTCTTTTTTTTGCCCCAGGTATGCAAGGTGCACTCGCTCTGTTTCCATTGGTGATCTCTCTCTCTCTCATACGCACGAAAGCATGCATCATTTAAATTAATGTGCAAGTGCACACACTTGCATGACAGACACATGTTTGAACATATGCGCTCATTTCTATCTGCTTATTTTGATGATCATACAGAAGAAAAAATTCAGGAATTACTAAGGCCTTGTTTGGTTACACAGATGAGATGAGATGGAAGTCGAATAAAATATTGTTAGAATCTAAGTTCTTTAATATTATTTTTGTTTTGAGATTTGAAAAAGTTAATTGTTTTTTATATTTTGTTTGAAAGTTTGGGAAAGTTGTAATGATTAGATTAGATGAGATGAAATAAAATGAGATGGCTTGCGAAAACAAACCAGGCCTGAATATGGGACTATAGGAGTGCACTCAATCCTCAAAAAAGAGGATTTGATTGAGTATCGAGGAGTCAAAGAATTTAAGCCAAAATACCAAATGAAAGTTCGATTTTTTTTCATTCCCGAGTAAGTACATATTTTGCTCGAATCTCTTCCATAATGGTACAGAACAATATTCCCATTGGAGTAAATACTCGAATCACTTTAAATATAAGAAGCTGGGTTGCCTGATTGTTGTTTTTTTGCTTTGAGTATAGAGTGCCCATTTATAAACTGGTTCTTTAATTTGGCAGTGCCCCCTGCATACTATGCTCATCTTGCTGCTTTCCGAGCTCGGTTCTATATGGACCCAGGGTCCTCAGAAAGTGGTTCCATGACAAGTGGTACTGCCGGTGGACATGGTGGTGTGGGCAGAGCAGGTCCACGAGGCACTCGTGGACCTGGAGCAAATGCTGCTGTGCGACCCCTACCTGCACTCAAGGAGAATGTCAAGAGGGTCATGTTCTACTGTTAGGCTTGTTGGTTCCTGGCAGAGATCAACTTATGGATTATTCTTAGAATACTGTTCTGTTATATTTCTGTAAGCGTTCACTCAGTATGTTAATTTGCCGTGTTTTTTTAAAACAACTATCCGTGAGGTTTCCTCTTGCGGTTGTTCTATGGTTCTTCTGATCCTTGCCCCGGTTATTAAACCACCGCCAGGCATTTGCATTTGATATTGTTTAACAGATTCTGGAAGTTTGATATTCAGTTATTTTCTGTGGCATCTCATGAAAATGTGCCTGATAACCTTTTTCCACTGTAAAATAGGCTTCTTTCCGGTTTTACCTTTTCTTTCCTTGGAAAATATGTGCTATAGCCTGTGTTACATGTATATACCTTAAGACTACAAGTATCATTTCTCTTGATGAATTTGTCAATAAATCAATTGAAATTGACACGTTTTTAGATACATATATACACGGTTTTTTATTTGGTAAACTTCAAGCTTCGATTTGTTTCTCTCTGAAGTCAACATTTTTCTGAACTCTCCCCTATGCTCCATTGGAGGGAGGAATTGACATTATTTCATTCAATTTAATGGATTAATTATATTTCTATATGCATTATTTTGTGAGAATGATGATGAGATCTATTTCAAGGATTTTTCAAAATGTAATTGGATTCATTTTCAAGGATTTTTGAACTTAGATTTGTTCCTGTCCGATTTATACAAATTTAAAATGTACAAGTTTCACGTAAGTTTTATATAGAAAAATCTAGCATGAACGAGACTTGCACACCATAATCCTATATCTAACATTTCTTAATTCGCTTTCTTTTTCTTTTCACTTGTGTTTTTTAGAAATCTCCGGATTTAACTTATTTTTTAGTTAGATAGATGTATTGTGTTAAAAAACAAACGATTAATTTTTGAACTATATTGTGTCTCTATATTTTTAGCAAAATAATGTTATACAGACTTCATTTTTTATATAGATCCATTTTTTTCAAAGGGTTCAAAACGTTGCGTTTGGATGTTGAACATAGCTAAGCTGAGTTGAATTCTTTATGAATAGTAGTGAGTTAAGTAGGTAGAGTGAGTTATGTGAGGCTTATCTAAAATGAGTTTAGATGTGTTTGGATGTTAAGATGAGTGTAGTACTATTTATAGAAAATTGAAAAAAGTTGTGAGTCCCACATATAAAGATGTGTTGAGTTGAAAAAAATTATGGGTCTCACATGTAAGAAGGTTTTGAGTTGAGATGAATTTAATAATTTGAGAGTTAGCTATTTGAATGTTAGACTCAACTTAAAATTAGACTGAACTGAATTAATCTCAATTGAGTTTTGCAACCAAATGGGATCTAAAAATCACATGATTTAAACCAAATCCAAGTCCATCACCCTCTCCTACTGTTATTTTATTCTTAGTTTTATACTTAACTCTCTTTTACCCATATATATATATATATATATATATTTAAAAGGGGCATTTGTTTGGAAGAATACATATACTATTAATGTGATGGACGATCTGCTTGTGTGTCTATATATAAATAAATATTAATGTTTAGAGGGCTCCAGCGAGTTCACGTGCTACAACAAAACTTTGAAGAATAATAATAACCTTCCAACTAAATAACAATTTGTATACAACTGTGTAATAGAATAATATTTTTTAAAATTTTATTTTGATTTTTACTTTTGATTTGATATGATTAAGTCTAATAAAATATATTATCTTATTTAAAATTGTTTATAAATTGTGAATAGGTTGTTAGTTTATTACTATTCAACTTTGAATAATAATATCTTCTTATTTTCTCTCCTCATTTTGACCGCTTATATATTTAATTTTTTAAAATTATTTTTACTTATTAATTAAGGAAGTGATTATTAATATATTGATATATTTTTTTAATTTTTTAAAAATATTTAATGATATTAAAAAAATGTGAAAAATAAAAATAATAAAAAAAAGGATGAATTTTGGCACACTCAGCTGTCACTGGCAGCTTTGCATCAGTGCTCATGCAGAACGACGTGCACATTGTTTAGAAAGGAAGAAGAAAGGAATAAAAATTACTTGATCCATCTCAAAAGACAACCAGAAATTCCTGAAAACTTCCTGTCCTCAATTTTCATATAGATTTCCCGGAGATCAGAATTAATTTGCTTCTCCCAATGGCAAATTCCTTTCTTGCTTTCGGTAGTCTCTTTCTTACCCCACAAATGGCACCAAAGAATGTTCTTTCTCCTCCTCCTACCAGATCTTCAGCTTCCCAAATGTTTCACTCCTACTCATGACTTCCCTATAAATTTATTAACTCACATTTACAACAAACAAAAAAAAAAAAACCACCATCTGGGTTAATCTCAGCCTTTCTGTTTTTCAAAAGTATCTTGTTCATATTTCTGTAGCTTCTCTAGACAAAATGGCTTCTGAGAAAGCCCTCAAGCGATCAAATTCAATTACAGATAGCATGCCGGATGCATTGCAGCAGAGCCGCTATTATATGAAAAGATGCTTTTCGAGGTAATATTTCATACATTCTTCCCAATTTTTCCATGCAAAATTAAATGACATTAATATCTGCTCCTGCGACAAAAGGTTTGTCGCAACAGGAAAAAGATTGTTGAAATCCCAACACATAATGGAGGAACTGGAAAAGATCATTGAAGACAAACATGACAGAAGCAAGGTCTTGGAGGGCATGCTTGGTTACATCCTGAGTTCCACTAAGGTGCTCACGCACTCTCTCTTTCATGCACACACAAGCGCACTCATAGGCGTGCAGGCCAGCTAGGGAAAATTATTAATCTCTCTGTGAATACATATAACATGGTATTCTCAACATGTCACGACATATCTCGACATGTCACGGGACTAACCTTTTTCGTCTGAAAAATATGCAGGAGGCGGCTGTGGTTCCACCATATGTTGCTTTTGCTGTAAGACCTAATCCCGGATTCTGGGAATTTGTTAAGGTGAACTCTGAGGATCTGTCAGTAGATGGTATCACTGCTACGGAATTCTTGAAATTTAAAGAAACGGTCTTCGACGAAAACTGGTAACTAATAACTAGTTGCGTATCACAGAGCCTTATGAAGAAAACCATTAGGAAGAAAGTTCTGCAATGACTTAGAAATTTATAGTTTTCTTGGAAACTTAGTATCGTGTAATGCTTTAAAACTAGTATATTTTTTGAAAATCAATCACAAAAAGTATATCTAAAAGCATGGTTTTGAATTGTTTGGGTTTTTTTTTTTCCTCTAGCTGAACATGCATGGGGGTTCATCTTGTTGCTAAAAAAAATGCAATATGTGATGTGTTGTGCAGGGCAAATGATGAAAATGCTTTGGAGATAGATTTTGGAGCCATGAACTTCACAACTCCTCGCATGACCCTTTCTTCTTCTATCGGTAATGGTGTTGGCGTCGTCTCAAAGGTTGTGTCCTCAAGGCTACATGGGAATCCTGGGAATGCAAAGTCATTGCTTGAGTACTTACAGGCCCTAAATTATCAAGGAGAGGTATAAATGTAGCTCACGGTTAGACACAAAAGGAAGAAAGCGATTACTTGGTTAATATTTTTGCTAGAAACTTAACGAAGATTATGCATTTTGTTCCAATTTTGCAGAATCTAATGATAAATGGAACTCTAGATACAGTTTCTAGGCTTCAAAATGCACTAATTGCAGCTGAAGTATATGTCTCTGTATTTCCTAAAGACACCCCATTTCAAAATTTTGAGCAGAGGTTACCATTCTTTTGACATAAATTCCATTATATATTGACATTGGATGGCACACCCTTGAATGTGCATTTACTTTTCTTTCAGGTTTAAAGAATGGGGCTTTGAGAAAGGGTGGGGAAATACTGCAGAAAGGGTTAAGGAGACAATGAAGATTCTTTCTGAGGTACTCCAAGCACCAGATCCCACAAAGCTGGAGCTGTTCTTTAGCAGGCTTCCCACCATATTCAACATTGTGATTTTCTCTCCTCATGGCTACTTTGGGCAGTCAGATGTCCTGGGATTGCCAGATACTGGTGGTCAGGTAAAAAATTAACAACCACTTTGCAAAAAAATTGAACAATCTTCACTCAAGTATTAAAGTCACCTACTGCTAATTTTAAATAGGTGGTTTACATTCTTGATCAAGTAAGAGCATTAGAGGAAGAATTGCTCCTCAGAATTAAGCAGCAAGGTCTTGTTATGAAGCCTCAGATTCTTGTGGTGAGCTATCAACAAGGAATTGTAATCAATGATTTTTCAACAACAGAAAACTATGAGGGATCAAACTTAGTTCTTTTTTCACTTATTAATTTCATTTTACAGGTAACGAGACTTATACCGGAGGCTCGAGGTACAAAGTGCAACCAGGAATTGGAGCCCATTGTCAACACTAAGCATTCTAACATCCTTAGAGTCCCATTTAGGACAGAGAATGGGGTTCTTCGCCAATGGGTTTCCCGTTTTGATATCTACCCTTACCTTGAGAGATATGCCCAGGCATACTTGCTATCAATCTGGCTCCTTTTTTTTTTTTCATTTCTTTTTCCAAAACAGTTTTCTTATTCAAGTTGTCTCCCTTTTCTCCTTTCCATCACTAGGATGCTACTGCTAAGATCCTCGAACACATGGAATGCAAACCGGACCTCATCATTGGGAACTACAGTGATGGAAACTTGGTCGCATCTTTGATGGCTAGCAAGCTTGGAATAACTCAGGTTTAATCCAACTGTTTTGAGATTTTTTCCCGACTTCTGTCTTCTATAAACTAACCAAACTTCATTTTGCATGGTTTCCAAGTTGTTGATCAATTTTTTGACTGATTTATGTATGACTTTAATCTGAACTTCGGCATTTTCCAAAACCAGGGAACTATTGCTCACGCTTTAGAAAAAACCAAGTACGAGGATTCAGATGCCAAATGGAAGGAATTGGACCCCAAGTACCACTTTTCATGTCAGTTCACATCTGACATAATCTCAATGAATGCAGCCGACTTCATCATAACAAGCACATATCAAGAAATTGCTGGGAGGTTAGACTTTTAAATAATTATCCTCAACACAATTACACAACTACCATAACTGTGATCTTCTTAACTCGAGAAATATTTATTCTTCAGTAAGGATAGACCTGGACAGTATGAAAGCCACGAAGCATTTACGATGCCGGGACTCTATCGGGTAGTCTCGGGCATCAGTGTCTTTGATCCAAAGTTCAACATTGCAGCCCCTGGGGCTGACCAATCTGTGTACTTCCCCTACACGGAGAAACAGGTGCGTCTGACCACTTTTCACCCTGCCATTGAAGAACTACTATACAGTAATGAGGACAACAATGAGCACATGTAAGGCTAAAGTCTTCTCTTATAATCTCTTGATTAATACTCACAACGCCTCACTGTGACAACTGAAAATATCATAATAATGGGTCTAACATTGAAACTGATTTATGCTTGGAACAGAGGATATTTGGCAGACAGGAACAAACCAATCATTTTCTCGATGGCACGACTGGATACAGTGAAAAACATTTCAGGACTAACTGAATGGTATGGAAAGAACAAAAGGTTGAGAAGTTTGGTAAATCTTGTGGTTGTAGCAGGGTTTTTTGATCCGGCCAAATCAAAGGACAGAGAAGAAATTGCAGAAATAAAAAAGATGCACGCCTTGATAGAGAAATATAAACTCAAGGGTCAGATCAGATGGATAGCAGCTCAAACCGACAGATATCGCAATGGAGAGCTGTACCGATGTATTGCAGATACAAAGGGAGCTTTTGTGCAGCCTGCATTGTATGAGGCTTTTGGCCTAACAGTCATTGAGGCAATGAATTGTGGGTTACCTACCTTCGCAACAAATCAAGGAGGCCCAGCAGAGATTATTGTTGATGGGGTCTCAGGATTTCACGTTGACCCACAAAATGGTGACGAATCGAGCAACAAGATAGCTGATTTCTTTGAAAAGTGCAAGACAGATCCTGAAAATTGGAACAATATCTCAAAAGCTGCTCTCGAGCGCATATACGAATGGTAATGATATCATGCTTCTTTGATTTTGACAACCTGACATAATGATTTTCATTTTATATTTGATTGTTCTTGCATTGTAGCTACACATGGAAGATTTATGCAAACAAGCTGCTGAACATGGGAGCAACCTATGGATTCTGGAGACAGTTAAACAAGGAACAAAAGCTAGCTAAGCAAAGATACATTCAAATGTTTTACAATCTCCAATTCAGGAATTTGGTGAGTTTTGATAATTATGCTGGACGTTGAATTCATAGACCTTGATAAAATAATGTTGAAATCATAGACATTTCCTTCTGACTTCTACACTTTGTGTCACAGGCAAGGAATGTTCCCATCCCCGGTGAAAAGCCCCTACAACCAACACCAGCAGCAGCAATAACTACACCCAAGCAACCATCAGAAAAGCTGGCGACTGCACCCCAACAACCAACACTAGCAGAGCCATCCAAGCCTAAACAACCAGCGCCAACGTTGGCAACAGAATCTCAGCCAACACCAAGGCATAGAAGCTAACTCTAAATTCGACTTAACAAGACGTACCATCATACTAGCTAAACAAAAGTAGCTTGATTTTCTATTTAATTATGTTAACATGAACATCTTGGTGCAAACTCATTCACATTTTGCATGTTTTTTCAATAGAATTTGACTTTAATTCAATGTGATTTATATCAAAAAATGGAAAATGCTAAACATAATATAAATTTTACTATGAAAGTCTTACTAACTTCATGTGATTGATGACACATCAGTTTGTAAACTTTTAAGTAATAAAATTTGTAGTACATCCAGCATTACTCATTAAAACACATCAAACTGCATTTAGGATCTTTGGCTAGCTTTGGAATATGAAAGGGTCCTACCATTCTGCCATATTTCAACTAAAAAGAAACTTGTTTTATACACAGGAAACAAGCTTTAGAGCAGCAGAAGCAGCAGCAGCAGCTTGGCAATCCACAAGCACAATGCTCTTGGAGTTGGTGGTGCTTCCTTGTGTTTGGTTCTCTCTTTGCCCTTTATTACCTACTAATGAAGTTGTATCGTCAGTTCGAATAATCAAAGGGAAAATAAGATGAAGCGACGAGAAAGATCATTTAATTTCTCAATATGTAAAGGTCCCTGTATAAAATAAGATGTCTTTGGCAACGTTCTTTCTGTTTAAGACAAGTTCATTGTAAAGATCTTTGTTGCTTTGCTTGTAATGTAAATAAATTTGGTCTATCAATAAAAAGACTTATAAATATATTTATTCTTTAATTTTATCTCCTATAATAAAAGACTGACAGTCTAAAAAATTATAAATTTTTTTAAAACATTGAGTTTTTTTACTAGTATATTTAAAAAAACTATTATCATTAAGGTTACGTTTGGATGATGAGTTGAGTTGAGTTTATCTTAGTTCTTTATGAATAATAATAAGTTGAGATGGTTAAGTGAGTTTTGTGAGACTCACTTAAGATGAGTTTAAAATATATTTGAATTTTAGAATGAGTTTAGATATATTTATGAGAAGTTAAAAAATTCTTAAGACCCACCATAAATATCTACTGTTCATCAACATTATTGTCTCCCCACAATGCGCTGAACTTGCAAAAAAGAAAGAAAAAGTTTTCTACACTTCATTCTGGCGCAAGGATTAAGGAACAAATATTATACTGTGAGTTTGAGCTGTGGGGCCCAACAACACATGTTAATGAGTAATGCACTTGAAATGCACTGTCCAGTCGATGTCAATTGTTAGTTCATATATGGGAAATCATAAAGTCCCTTTCAGTAGTTGCCAACGCTATTTACACGGGATACAATCAACGAGTTCAAGTTGAACTGCACTTATTTGTGTGTATGGATGTTCAAAGCAACTTAAAAGTAAAGTGCACTTAGATGCTTTCAATATCTAAATGCTGAATTGTAGGAGCTCCACCCTATTGTCAGTGTTTTTTTCTTATAAAATAATGATGTGTTATAAAAGAAAAATGATTTGTATAATTTTAAAGTCCGTAAATTTCGTACATTTCGTTTAAAAAAGTAGATAAATTTAATACTAGAATAAAAGAATTGTAACTAACATGATAAAAATAGATGCACGAAACAGGACTTGAGTTTACCTGATTGAAGCTAAAGTCCAAGTAATTTTAGTTGGACAGTGATTACTGGAGAATCCAGTTTCCTATACTATATGAATGTGCGAAGGGGCCCAGCAAAATCAGAACCAAGATCCAAGGGATTCGAACATAAGCCATAATTATATATAGTCGATGCATTGCGTATTGATGAAATTCCGAAAGGTCGAGGGAATTCACTCTTTGCGCCCCCGAACAATCATCCCTGTAATGGAATCGTTGGCTGTGCCGCTGCCGGTGCGTTCCGGTTCGGGCTTGGCCGCGAATCTCATGAAGAAAAATACAAAAGCTTCGGCAATACTCTACCACTACCCGTGCCCCGATGGCGCTTTCGCTGCTTTGGCCGCGCACCTTTACTTCTCCGCCGCGTCTCTCCCGGTCCTCTTCTTTCCCAACACCGTATACAATCCCATCACACCATCACAGCTTCCTCTCCATGAAATCGGCGACCTTTACCTGCTTGATTTCGTCGGACCCCCCGGCTTCGTCCATGATGTCTCTTCCAGAGTCGACAGGTCTTTTTCTTTTTCGGTCTTCGTTTCTCTTTCTTTCTTTTTGCGTGTGACTGAGTGAGTATCTGTTTTTGTGGTTGTGTTTGATTCTTCAGAGTTGTTGTTCTGGACCATCACAAAACTGCGGTCGAGAAGCTATCGGAAACACCTACTGGTGAGAACGTAAGTAAAGTTCTGGACATGGAGAGGAGTGGGGCTACCATTGCTTTTGATTATTTCAAGGAAAAGCTTATTGGGCTCAAGCTTCCTAACCAGACGGTGGAGCAGGTAGAGGGTGAATTTGAGCGAGTTGGGCCCCTGTTCGAGTACATTGAAGATGGTGATCTGTGGCGGTGGAGGCTTCGCAATAGCAAAGCTTTCAATGGCGGGTTGAAAGATTTGGGGATTGAGTATGACGTCCAGTCAAACCCCTCCTTGTTTCAGCAGGTGATTAATATCAAGATTAATATCAAAGATTTGATTTTCCATTCCCAATAGTTATGTCTTTCTGCGTATATTGACTCAGAATGATAAGTATAAAGCTTGAATTTTTCAGTTGCTTTCTTTGGATTTGGAGTCTCTAATTAATCAAGGCATGGCGGGCTTATCACATAAGCAGAAATTAATAGATGAAGCTCTTATTTACTCATATGAAATTGCACTTGGTGGTGGGCGTTTTGGATATTGCCTGGTATACTCCTCTCCTTCTCTCTGGTTCCTAAAGATAAGGTATATGGATACTGATTATTCACCTTCTTCTCTAATTTGTAGGCTGTTGATGCAGATTCCATTTCAGAGTTGAGGAGTGAACTGGGACACCAGCTAGCTACCAAAAGTCGCAATCAGAAGTTGAGGTTTGTGATTCTTACTTTTAATTTTTTTTTTCCTGTTTAATCACATGATTTGGTTCTCCTAAATTATTATTTCTTTTTCACTTTTAGTTCTTCTGTATAATATTTGTTGCTTTTGGCAGTTAACTTCTTGTATTTATAATTATATGCTTGCGCGCCCAATATGGAGTGTGGAGAATTGTATGTGGATTGCTTGTAATGCTATCATTCCCATGAATGCCAGATGAATTGAACTTTCCTAAAGATGTTAAAGCGAAGCTACTTACTTATCAAAAAAAAAAAAAAAGATGTTAAAGCGAAGCTAAATCTCATATAGGAGGCAAATTAAAGTAGTCTCATATAAGCAACAGAGAAATGAAAACTTTTACTGAATTGGTATGTGATACTATACAACTCGGATATGGTATTGATAAAATTCTATTTTGGACTTTGAGATCCCTAAATTAAAATTTCTTCATAGGTCCTATTCCATTATCTTCATTTTTTTCAAAGTGCAATCCATATTGTTTTTGCCACTTTTTCAGGCCATGAGCATTCACCAATGAAATTTGTATGCCAATACCGTATCTCACTCGTGCTTACTAAATTGATTCCATTTATATATCCAGATGTTAGTTAGTGTTTTTGCTTGTACGTGTACTCTAAAGGTAAACATTTTGAACTTGGTCCAGATTTAATTCCATTCAAACTGTACCGCATGATCAATTTCCTAGTGTTTAGATGGGCTTCTAGGGATAATACCGATCTCACAATCAAGATCCATTGCATTACTAGGGACTTTGAGATGCCATAGTCATGTAACACATTGCAGGTCCCATCCTCTGCATTTTCACCATTTCTATCCATGTTGTTTCTGTTGCGTTTTTGGGGCTGTGGGCTCTCATATCTAGCAAGTCAGATCATTCTCATATAGTTAACGAAATAATTTGTTTGGAGATGCTAATTAATTTCTTTTCATTTCCATTTTACCAGTTTATTTTTCATGTCTTGTCCTCCCTTTAGAATTAAACTTGAATATATATATATATATATATATATATATATATTTATATATTGTCAACTAATGTGTGGAACTCCTCCATTTGCATTAAGTTTGACTTCTGTCCTTGATTTGTTTTTCTAATTATCCTTTTAAATTTTCATTAGCCAATGTCATCTTAATTTTTTTTTAAATAATAATAAATTGTGGGTGTGAGAGGATCCTCTCCATGCTTACCTATCTATTATTCATTTCACATCCGTTTAGGGGCATTGGAGCTGTTGTATACAGAGTTCCTGAGCTTGAAAATGACCAATTGCTGAAGATAAGCCTTAGGAGTTTGGACTGCGAAGACACTACACCCATCTCAGAGGTTCATATATATATATATATATATATTTTCTTTCTCTCTCAATGAATGAAGTTTCCTACACCTTAAGAAGGGGACATTTGGTAATTGCAGTTGAAAGAGCTAAATGTGCTTTGCCATTACTTCTCAGGAATTTGGAGGTGGTGGACATCGAAATGCCAGTTCTTTCGTGTTAAGCCCCACAGAATTTGAGCGGTGGAAGGTTTGCCAGAATGTTTTAACATAAGCAAAAGCAAAATAGTCATCAAGGTGGTCATCAGAAATGCTAACATCAATTCAACAGGTTGTATTGCTAGTTTGTGTAATTTTATTTGGAATTTTGTACATTAATATTCTTTTGCTTCAGTTGAAAAAAAGGGGAAGAATACCATGAAGTAGTCGTCGACCTGCCCGCATATGCACTGGAAATGAATAATTAAAAATTTTAAATAGAAATTTATATATGTAGTTGCTTAGAATGCTTTTTATTTTTAGTTCTCATTTTTGCTGAAAAGTAATATATGCCAAGTTAGAATATCAAAAGTGGATTTCAAGTGATCACAAAAATGAAAGTATCAACACATTCAAAAGATATCAATTTGATCCAAATAAAAAAGAAATACAGATAGGCCAGGGGTCAATATCAGTACTGTATACTAGGCTGTGGAAACTTTGGGTTTTAAGCCCTCCCAATTCCAATCTCCATACTTTTGCCTAAGTAGGAACTAGTGAAACCAGCTTAAGCTATATACATGTTGGCTTCTCTTTTGCAAACCCATCCGAAAAAGAAGGGAGGTTGTGGCAGCCGGTGGGTGAAAGAGGCCATGATGTTGGTGGCAGTAGTGTAGAGGATTGATGAGAGGGTGAAAGGAGGAGAGATCAAATCAAGCACAATAACCTTAGGAATTCCTCTGAGCTGAAAATGATTCGGGCTTGATGCAAGAAGCAGCAGCTCCATGTCGTGCCTAAAGAATTTTTGGTGTATTTTCATGTTTTTATATTCCGGTTTGGCTCATCCTGCCTGGGATCGTATTTTTCGAAGAGATGATCAATTTGGGAGTATCAAAACATCTACGAGGAGATTAGACTTACCATATTATCAAAATTAGTAGCAAAATACTCCAGTGATGAGATTAGTAAATAAAAGTAATTTGTAATTAAGCTCACATAAATTATGCAATAAATAAAATCTTTGAGAAAGTCTCTATGTTAGCAACTTGATATTTATAATCTGATTATATATGGATGAGAAATGCTCTGACCATAAAAAAAATGTCACAAAAATAAACATTAATGTAAAATACGTTATATTGTAAAGTTACTTTTATTATAAAATAAAGTTAATGTCTTACATGAAACCATAGACGTTTACTTTTGTGAAATCTTTTTGTAACTGTAGCACTTTTCTGAATTGATTGAGATCCCTTACAATTTATTTGAAGCATAAATTGTGAGAAAGATAAGCACATTCACTATCTTATAGTACTTATTGAATATTTATTACTATTCGGAGACGGCCTATATCTTTTTCACTTTATAAGGCTTAATTAAAATATTCAAGCGATAATTCTAGGTTATCCTAATTATCGGTTGAGTAGTTTGGCTTTCTCTATCTTCTCTCCCTATGTTTGTAGGTCAGAGATGAGAAAATTTGTCTAATTAGAGAGAGAAACAATAATTCTTTATATAATCGTATCCATCAAATTCCATAAGTTTTAACTCTTTTCTTTAATAAATGAGTGTAACTCTTCATAGCTTCTTTTAAACTTCAATCATCTTACTTCTTAGTAACACTTTTACCTGTAGAAGTTACTGTTATGACTGTTAAATATTAGAAGTTACTTCTAATTATCAGCCAGGCTTGTTGGATGCTTAAATATTGTATATATATGTACCCTGAAATTTAAAGACTGCCATGAAATTTCAGCCATTGCTACTGTAAAAATTCATGAAGGCTCAAGAAACTTCAAGAAAAAAGATTAATTAAGGGGTGAGAGCTGTATATATCCAGAGATAATCTCTGCCTTATCTCTTCCCTTATGGATGCATGATTTGTAAGCTCTCAAATCCAACAATGACCAAAAAAAAAAAAAAAAAACGACAAAAGAAAAAGAAATTTTTTTATTACACAAACCACCTGTTATGTGGTAGTTAATTAACATCCAAAGCACCACCTAGAAAAGGTAAATATTAAAAAAAAAATCCCAATATTGTAGAGTACTCTGTCTGATAATTTGAGTAGTACTCTACTAGATCAGCAAAACCCAACCAAGCCATCATATCCAATTGGATAAAAATTAATCAACAAGTCATTAGAATTCATGAGAAATGATCTTAATGATCAGAAACTGTTCTCAAAAAGTGTTTTTATTTTATAAAAATATATATAATTGTTTTTTGAACTGTTGTTTTGATCTTCACCTATGATTTATTTAACTCTTTGTAATTATAAGTTTGTGAAAGCCATGGGACAAACTTCTTGATCACCACCAGTAGCCATAGCTACGTTAGAAGAACAGTACCATGCATCGTCCGTGATGAACTGCATCCACGAATCATCTTTTTCTTCCTGATGATGATGATCATCATCCATGCAGCATGATGAAGATGCCATGGTAACATCTGGGGACATGGTTTCATGATAGTCATTCATTACATGACCAGCTTGTGAGCTCTCAAGCACTAATGATAAACTGCTACATTGCCCAGCTTGCTCTTCAATTTCAGATGAGCAGATTCCATTTTTCTTGAACACGCGACAGAGTGCATACGTATCCTGCATGATCATAAGATCGGTGTTATATAAGCTTGGAAAGAGAATTAATCTTCTCATCAAGCTTCAATGCATTTTTGTTTACCATCTGCCAATAAGGAAGAGAGAGAGATCTAGAGAGAGATCTAGGGAGAGAGAGAGAGAGAGATTAAATTAATTAATAGATGATCCCTGTGGATACCTAAAGCCTGCAACCAAGGCCAAAAAAAGTTTACAACAGTCAATAATTGGGGCTGAAAATTATGATATGTAGATTGCTCCTGCATCAACAATGATTCATGTACTGCCGTACAGTCATATCTATCTATTTATTCTACCGGCTTCATCCATAGAATCTAAAGTTGCAAGAATCTTCCATCGATCTTTCGGTCTGTATTGAAATAAGGTGAAGTACTACTCGAAGTTAGATAGATCAGATCAGTCATTCACAATGATTATTGAAATACGTACTTCTGCATGCATGATGCCTAGCTAGCTAGAATATTTAATGTTTTAAGTTGATATCCATTGGCTCGTTTTAATATTAATGTTTGGAATAAAGCAAAAAGTAGGTAACCGACACCTTCTTACGCATGCAGAAAGCGATCTGGGGATGATGCTTTAATTTGGAGCTGCACAGCATGGAATGGCTATACATATATATAGTACTTTTGTCTCATTTGAGAGAGATCAACAAAGTACTGAAGCAACACGCGCGTACTTTAAATATTTCCACGCATGCATGGCACTTGATCAAAAATCTAGCTTGCTTGCTAAGATCACCAGTGCATGGAAGCAACGAATATATATGTGGTGATCGGCTATTTAATTTGTTGATGTTTAGACTAGAAATAATAAACAAATGTAAAGGCAAGCCTCGCTTTGCATGCACGCCATGCATGCATATATATATATATATATATATGCAGTACTACTACTTAATTCCCATGCAACTCGCTCCTACCTAGCTAGGTTAATTAATTAATGGATACATGAGCGATATTGATGATCAGATATTCGTGTGTAAATTCTGATCACTTGTGTAGTTACATAAGGTGTGAAAGAGGTTTTGGTGGAGGAAATAATTAAAGCCTAGGCAAGTAAAAAATATGCTTTTCTTACTTGGGGAAGCATCGAACTTCATGCTTTTTGAAGTCAAGTACTAGTGACGACGTCATTTGTATGGGGAAGATGATGATCAAAGAATGTTCTGTTATTAAAACTAGTATAAATAAAAGAAAATATCTATCTATCATCATCATGTAATGAATCATGATGGTTATCATTATCAAGATTTTTAAGATTTCTTTTGCCTTAAAAAAGCACTTCCCAAAAAAGAAAGGAGCGGAGGTGGAGGCCGGCCGGTCAGAGTTAGCATGCGGTTGATTGGAGACTTGAAAAGGAGTGTTGGCATCAGAATCTGCTAGCTAGCTTTTACTCAAAACCCAGCCATTAATTAAAATCAGCCAAAAACCATGCATACAAAGAAATTATATATGTTGTATCATGTGATCATCAAAAAAATAGCCCGTGCATGATAAATCAGAAGAAAATGAATTTCTTAATTAAGGAGGATGATGATCATTTTTTCCATGTTAATGCTAGCTAGACTGCTAGCTATTTTTCCATTGTCGAACAAGGCTAGCTGCAAGGAATTGGATATCCTATTTAGGTGAAGATATATATATATATATATATTTATTGAACTTTTGATTTCATCCATGTGAGCAATTTGCAGTACTACAAGCTTTATCGAAATATCATGATGGTTTTCGTTGATTAGGGCACACGTACGAAGCTCATGATCAATGATCTCAGAGCTGCAATTTTACCATTAATGTCCTCATTTTATTCATGCATGATCGATCCAGATGATCAACGTACGTACACAACAATAATGCATGGACGTGAACCTACGACGTACCTGAATTCCCGAGGTGTCTTCGAACTCCTTGTCGTCGAGGCGATATTCATGCATGACCCAATCAGTTCTTATCCCCTGAGGAGCTCTCCCTCGGTAGTAAACCAATGTCTTCTTCATTCCAATGGGTCGGTTCTGGCATGTTACCCTCCTGTCTTTTCCAGTGGATTTCCAATATCCAGCTCGAGTTGCTCTGTTTGTTCTGAATCCATTTGGGTATTTTCTATCTCTGGGTCCAAAAAAATACCATTCTGGGTCTCTACTCGGCAAAAATGATTTTTCTGCAATATTTCATATATATATATATATATATATATATATAGAGCAAAATTAAGTCCAATGAAAGGACAAATGGCACAAAAGTGCTAAAATAAGTATGAGCATGAATATTTGAATACAATGCCTGAAACATTCTCAATGCCATGCATCTAATTTATAACATAAATCAAACTGAGAAATTAGTGACATAATTAAACCACACAAAAAGAATAAAGAAACCTAGTTAATGAAGTTGAAGGGTGATCAGGAGGAGGAGGAGGGAGGGAGGAAACCTGCTAATTCCCATGGTTCACATTTGTAGAGATCAACTTCAGGAATAATGTCGAGTTCAATTTCTTGGCAATTGATTTTCCTCTTGAGATAATAATTTACAAGCTCTTCGTCAGTCGGATGAAACCTAAAACCAGGAGGCAGTCCGACTGGTGCCATTTGAGATCTTTCCCTAAATAATTGATGGTGGTAATCTCTTGATCTTTGTTGAAGTATTGTCGATCTTTTTCTCTCTTATGATCACTAGCTAGCATGCTCATCATCATCATCATGATTTATACACAAAAAGGATTCAAAGTACTCTTTGTCTTTGGCTCATTTTTCACTCTCTTTAAAAGATTCTCGACAAACGTTTCTTGCAAGCCCTTTCCTTTTTAGACTATATATACATACAGACACATATATATAAAATAATAATACATACAGCTTGCATGTTGTTCCAAGTTCTTAATTTAGTCGAAATTCACCGCTGTATATTAATCCTGCTTTGATCTGCTCTTTGATTAGCTAGCTGCATTATTTTCATTGCCAAGATTAATTTACTGTATTTACAGGTGAATATAAGACCGTCTAGGTCTGATAGTACTGGAATACTGCATGCACAAGTACAGCTTGCTGAGAGAGGAGGATTATTCATTGTTATACATGTAACGCCCCGATCCAAGATGAGTCGAAGAGTTATTTTTTGTCACTTAAAATCATCTTCCAACCACATAGTATATACTCCAAATTTCTCTACCAAATAAAATACTCATTATTTCACATCAATTATTCCAATATAATTAATCTAAGACATCACAAAGTCTTAAATTAATAAATATTAACCTCTCACAAACTGCATCATCAGAACAAGACAAATTTAAGGAAAAACATTCTTCAATAACCATGTCACCTTTCTATGTTTAATCCTCTATACTTAAATAATCACACCCATGCTCCATAGTACTCTTGATTCTCAACTAAAACATTCAAATCATTTGAAAAATACTATAGAGATAAATGGTGAGTTATTAACAACTCAGTGAGCAGAGAATATATACTAGTATATAAACATGAAAGTTTACTAAGTTTATAATTCAAAACAAAACATTTACTTTCATAATACAGAATCAGGATATTTACTTTCAGAATGCGTAATCAAAACACGTTATCAAAAATATCAGAGTGAAACTTTCATAAACATTCTTATTCAAAAATAAAATTCTTAGCATATTATAATCTAGAACCTCATCTTCATATCATATCAGAGCATTATATTGGGACATATACCATATTTAACCCTCATGGTAAGGTTATAATCATCATTATACCTGTGGTGGGGCCATATACTATATTTAACCCCCGTGGTTGAGTTATAAACTACCATTAGATCCGTGGCAGAGCCCTATGCCACTATTATACCTGTGGCATGGCCATAACGTAAACAGAGCATAAGTAAAATTGGAACCAGCTTATAATCAGAGACAGAATCAAAAATTCATGCTAGAGTTTTCAGATGCTTACATCATATCAAAGCAGAGTACTGAACATAATAAGATCATTTCACATATTTAAAAACAATTTCGAAACATCTTCGCATTACATGCACAAATTTTCATAAATTTCATATTCGCTCTTTTTGCATAGTTCAGAAACAGAATGCCAAAATTTTTGCTCATATCTACAACAGTTATGACAAAAATATCTTTCTCTTTCATACAGATTTCATGAGTAATGGAGAACAAATAACTAATGTTGTTTCAAATTTCTTTTCAAAGCATATCATAGACATTTTCAAAATTTCAATTGAACTCGTGTTTCGTAATTAACACCTGAGTAATACAAAATCTATATTTTCCTATTGTCTAAAAATCATCAAAATTTTAAAATATTGCCACTCTCCAAAATACTTTAATTGTCATGTAATTTCACCTATTAATCAATTAAACTCTAAAATTATTCTCCCCCCTAATCATCTAATTTCTTTCAGTCTTATCACAACAATATCATCATAACTATAATAATAGTTTTATTACAATACAACTGAGGCCCATCGTAAAAAAACATGTCTATCCTAAAATACCAGTTCAAAACACCTTAGCTTGTAACTCAAAATGGTATAATAGAAATTTCATCTGAAAAGGTTCATGCTTGACAAGCTTTACAATAACTTAAATAAAACAATTTCTATTTGAAACATGCTTATTTCGTGTAGCACAGGTTGTGCGCAGCAGAGGCTTACCGAGAGGGAAAGGAACATGTGATGACGCAGGGAGCTGGGCACGGTGGTGAGCGCGGCGGCATGGCACTGGGAGAGAGAGAGTGTGTGTGTGTGTGAGTGACTGATGAGCGAGAGAGAGCAACTGTGAGGGAGAGAGATAGAGAGAGACAATGGTGGCTGTCGTGAGAGTTGCTGTGAAGCTGTAAGACGTGGGGGTTGATTTTGGTGGCTTACGGTCATGTGGTTGTGGTGCAACACTAGAAATGGTGGCAGTTGTTGGTTTGTAGTGTTCTGCTTGCTCTACTAAGGTTGTTAAAAATAGAGGCTTGTTGAGTTCTCGGTGTAGGTGGCTGTGTAAGGTACTTGCTCTCAGTGGTTGGCTTTTGGAGGTGTTAGTGGACAGTAGTGGTGAAGCATCCAATTTGAAGCTAGCTTCCATCGGCGTGGCGATGGAAAAATCACGAATGGCTTACGTGGGAGTGGGTCATGCTCTGCTTTTCATGTGGTGAAATAGAGGCTCACGGCAGGATTCCCAATAGCCATGGGTGGTTCTCCTGCGTGGTTGACTCGTGGTGTAGGGTGACAGTGGGCATGACGGAGCTTCGGTGTCGGGTGGCTCTCGCTACAAGGTTATGGCGACGGGAAGGGCTGGGCGGCTTGGGAGGAACAGCCGGCCATGGTGAGGTCCCTTGGAGGGCTTGCTGTCCGGCATCGTATGTTGTTGATGGCGGTGCATGAGGGTGGTGGACAATCATGTGAGGGCTCAACGCACGGTGGTTTGTGTGGGGCATTGGTCTTCACTCGTGGTGCACAACTGCTTCAACGTCTATTAGTTTGTGATGGTATCACTGTGCAACCGCGTGGGTCTTCATGGGTTGGGGAGCATGTGCAATGCATTAACAACAGTCTGCCGTGGTTAATATACGTGCGACGTGGGGCTGTTGTGAAATTGAAAACCCTAGATTTGATAAGGAAAGAAATTACGTGCATAGATCTAAATATATAAGGCAATGATTTAAGGAATTTTATCACGAAAGGGACTCTAAAATTGTAGCTCTAGTGTGCTTGAAATTGGACATGTTCATAAGTTTGGACTTTATAAATAAACTGGCCATAGTCCTTATGTCCAAAATAAATCCCTCATCCAACAATATCGTCGGGTGTTTAGAAAAAATTATTGGGCCAAGTTTTAATTATTTCGGCCCCTTGGTCCATACATTATATATTATTTGGCATTTGTCCAATTATTGAGCTCAATGAAATCTATATTCTGTCAAAATAAATTTGGGCTAGTAACCTACTTCAAAATTACTCGTTAAAACTCAAATAGATTTTTTGTACACATTAATCCAAAAGAAAAATTTTATAGCACTCCTGCTTGACTTGAGCTTGGTGTTGGGCTTGGGTGTACAATGCATACACATACATATATATATATATATATATATATATATATATGTCTATATATATTTAGTAGACTCAAAATCTGCTAGCTATATGACTTTTATTATTCTTTGTACGTATGCAAAAATAGATATCAAGTCCTGCAATTTTTTTCCGTAAATATTGGTCACAAAATTTACACAAGTACAACGTAAGATTAAATCAGGTTTGGTTTGCTAGCTAGCTATATATTATCATGTATCCATGACCCCTCATATAGATCTGCAGCATGTTTATGTGATTACAACAGAACAGGTCATAAAAGATGGGATTTTCGTCCCAACTATCCCTGTCATGAAAGACAATTTAGGAAAATATATTTTAAGATGAAATTTGTTCGACTCGTTCAAACGGAAAAAATTTCGAGACAAATGTATTTTGTCCTTAAATATCCATTCGAACAAGATAAATTTTGTTTAAACAGTATTTTCAGTTAAAAAAATCACCGCTAAAGGTCTAAAATGCGGAGAGAAAAATAAAATAATACTAAATACAAATTTCAAATAGATAAATCTTTTACAAATCCTTTATAAAAAATTGGATCCCATTAAAAAGAATAATTTTTTTTATATTTTTTTAATGTGAGGTTCACTTTTTTACAGATACCTTAATAAGATCTCTTGCCTATTTAAAGGTTGTACAAAATATTTCTAAAAAAAAAAATAGGACTTTTGCGGCGCTTACTACTCATCATAAAAACTCTTCAATTTTGTCGCTAACTAGCGAAATGATCAGGCGCCTAATATTGTGCTGAGTACAGAAACAGTAGATTACTTAAATCTTTCCCATGAATCCATGATAAAGAAGTTTAGTCTCCATGTGGATCGATGTTGGTTAGGGCTAGCTCTACTCGTGACATCAAACAAAATGTGCATATCATGACATTTGAGTAATCACTACAAGAAAAATAGACATTTATAATCATTTATTTATAGCGAGATTGATCATTTACAACAAAAATGAATCTTGAGTGAGAATAACTATTTGCAACTAGATTGACCTTATTCTTGTCACAAAGAACTCATGATCATAAATGCAAATTTTTACACATGCATCATATATAATACCCGCATTTTTATCCTATGGAAATGAACATAGTAAGTTATAATTAAGGTGTGGTTTGGATAGTGAGATAAGATGAGAAGAGATGAGATAGTTTTACATGAAAGTTGAATAAAATATTATTATAATATTATTTTTTAATATTATTATTATTTTAAAATTTGAAAAAGTTGAATTGTTTATTATATTTTATATGAAAATTTTAAAAAAATTGTAATGATGAAATGAGATAAAATAAAATGCTTTCACAATCCAAATAGGGCGTGTATAAAAGTGAGACTGGATCATTAAGTACTGTAATTAATCATAGAATAGCGCTATATATACTTACACTTTTACTTATAAGATTCATTTTGTTAATTCTTTTTTTGAAATTCAAGTTTAATGATTTTAAGTGCTATTTTGTCGCTCAAAGTAGCCAGTTGCAATTTACCGTTAGGACAAAATCACATTTTTTTTATTTTTTTCATATTTTTTTATCATTTTAAAATATTTTTAAAAAATATAAAAAAATTATAAATACACTAATAATCACTTTCTTAACTATTAATTAAAAAAAAAAATACATAAGGTGTCAAAATGAGAAAGAAATTGAATAAATATAGTAATATTTTTTTTTAACATATCAATAATTAACATGCACAGAAATAAATTTTTTTATAATTTTTTTAATTACATCTAGCATGTTTCTTAATCCTTTTTCTCTCACTTTCTTTTTTTTTCTTTCTCTTAGAACCCAACTTTTTAGGTAATAATTACTCAGCGAACGACCCCCAGCATGATCTTCGTTTTCTTTTTTCTACGTCTTTCATCGCTTTCACCTTTATTCTGCAGTTCTTCAAGATCTTGCTACCTGCTTTAAGATAAAGTGGCCAAGGAAAAAAATTACAAAAGAAGAAAAGAAAGGAATTCTTATTTGACATCTCGTGATAACTTTTTTATTTTTATTTTTAAATAATGCTAAATACAAATTTTAAATAGAAAAACTCCATACATGTTCTTTGTAAAAAAATAGGTCTCACTGATAATGAATATGTTTTTTTTTTTACTTTTCTAAGATGTGGTCTACTTTTTTACAAAGACTTATAGATGACTTATCTATTTGAAACTTATACAGATAATTTCTCTTTTTGGAATATAATGGGAAAATGTACCATGCAGTCATCTAATTAATTTATGTGTTGATGCTGGACTTTGTATCTATTGTGGGACACACGTTACAAGCTAGCTATTATAAGGTCAATAACATGCAAAACACGTTACAAGCTAGTTAGGTCAAAGGAAAAAGTGTAATTATTTGTTAGGAATTAATGTTACATTTTGATCCCCAGCTTGGATCTCTATTATATATTTCTCCTATTTGGGTTGCTCTCTTGGCCTTAGTTGCATTTTAATGAAGGAAAATGATATTACCACGGGATCAAAGAAAATTGACTTGTCATAAGAAGATTTACAAAAGTAAATTTACAAAATGAAATAAGTTGATATAGTAGATTGGATTGTAAAGCTATATTGGATTGTAAAGTAAATATAATATAATATATAAAGTTACGTTAGTTTAATTTGTAAAATCTTTTTGTGGTGGTAACTTTAATTTTTGTTGTTGACGTGTAAATTTCAACAATAACATTTTTAAGAAAAGAAAAAAAAACACTGACGCTTGGTTTGGATTGAGAGATGCTTATATCTCATCCTATCTTATCTCAATATCCAAACATCACAAGTACAAACACTTTTCAATTTTAAATTTTTAAATTTTTATTTAATCATTACCTAATTATAATCACTTTTCCAAACTTCTAAATAAAATATAAAAAATAATTTAAAAATTTTTAAATCTCAAACTAAAAATAATATTTGAACTTTATAAAATTTTTATTTAATTTTTTTATTTTTATTTTTTAAATCTTAAAAAATTTTTCATCTCATCTCAACTCAATTTAAATATTTTATTATTATTAATAAATCATTTTAACTTATCTTATCTCTACTCCCCGTCTAAAGTAAGTTTCATTCTCGTCTCCAATTTATCGCCCACAATGGGCCAATTCAAGTTTTAACTCACCTATGCAGCCCCCACTTTCGCCTCTCCGCCCCGCCCCTTCTATTCCAGATCTAAACTTCTCTCTGCCATTTCCTCTCTCTAGCTATCCCCATTTTTGAAGACAAAAACATCGTTTTGGGTGTTTAACGAGCAAAGTTTGAGTAGTCGACGTTTGAATTGATAAAAATCTTAATTTATCTCATTTTATTTTATTTTATTATTATAATTTTTTAAATTTTTATATAAAATATATAAATAATTTAACTTTTTATAATTTTAAAATAATAATAATATTAAAAAATAATATTTTATTCAACTTTTAATTTTTATTTAAAATTATATCATCTCATTTTACCGAGTCTTTACAGAAATGCATCAGTTGGGATTTTTGCTTGATGAGTTCATCACTGATCTCGGGAAGTGTGCTGAGGGTTTTTGATAACTTTTTATGCAGGGCAACAGATTCATGCCTATCGTGTTGTGAAATGTGGATTTGACTTCAATTGGAATGTGATCTCACGGTTATTGTTTTGTGGAGTGCTATGATTGCTGGTTATGGGTCCTTTGCGAGGGGATGAAGCCATCAAGCTATTTGAATGCATGACGCTGGAAGGGTTAGATGCAAAGGAGCCTACTTTAAGCTTATTAATGCGTTTGTCTCTGATAAAACTGTCGTTCCTCGTCACTTCAAGGCCGCGATAAAAAAGAGATTAAACAGAACGAGAAAGGGACCTCGGTTGTAGTTTTTTAAGTTGCGTTTGGATGTTGAAGTGAGTTAAGTTGAGTTGAGTTTAGATGATAAAATATTATTAAAATATTATTTTTTAATATTATTATTATTTTAAAATTTAAAAAAGTTGAATTGTTTATTATATTTTGTGTTGAAATTTAAAAAAATTGTAATTATCAATGAAATGAGATGAGTTTAGTTTAGGAACCAAACGAACCCTAAACTTCTCTCACGACAAGAACTCTAGAGAGAAGATATCTTATAGAAAATAGCTCTTTGATTTCTATTATATAACTAGAATGAGAGATTGTAAAATAATTATATTACAGTAGAATTATCCTCCAAACATTTTGTAGATGTAAGCTTTGTAGACGTAAGCTTAGTATCGAATCATGTAAATATATATCTCAATTTCTTTTATTTTTTTCTGTTTTTTTTTTCTATTCACTATTGGATCTATCTCCATATGTATACCGTACACTCACATCAGCCTGCTGCCTGACGCTCCAAACCATACCGATCAAAGCTCAAATTGTGGGTCGGGAATAACTTTTCTTCCGATTTTGCTCTATTATGCAATTTTTAACATTAATATTTAATATTAAAAAGTATTTTTATTTAAATTATTTTTTTAAAAAGAGAATATTCTCATTGTACTCGAACTTCGATCCCGACTCGGAGACGGAGAGTGTATATAAAAAGCATTGAGAATTTGAGAGGCAAAAGTGTCAAATACTTATGAACCCAGAATAAGAGAGAGAAAATCTACGTGACATATGATAATTTATATATATTATTATATAAACTAAGGTTTCTTTCTCGCACCCGTATGAGTCCGTTCCTAAATTCAGCAGCACACCCCCACCGTTGCCGCTTGTGTTTCGTTCTCCCCGCCTCTCAATCCTCTATCTCACCTTTCAAAACCCTAATTCAACCAAAATTGAAAAGCCCTTACTGGATTATCACCGTTGATTCTAGTGTTGGTCGGCATGGCTGGAGCTCCCAGAGACCAGGCGCTCTCCCTTCTCGCCGCCGCCAACAACCACGGGGATCTGGCGGTGAAGATGTCTTCTCTGAAGCAGGCCAAGGACATTCTCGTTTCCGTGGACCCTTCTTTGGCCACCGAGCTTCTCCCCTACTTGGCCGAGCTCCAGTCCTCCCCCGAAAGCCTCGTCCGCAAATTGCTCATAGAGTGAGTTCCAAAAACCCTAGATTCTATAGATTTCTTGTGCTCCCTCTCTCTTCCCTCCATTGTATGCTCTCTCTCTCTCTCTCTCTCTATTTTATGCTTTCTGTTTTGATCTTTTTGTATATGGTGGATAGGGTGATTGAAGAGATTGGTTTGAAAGCAATGGAGCTTTCCTCTGTGCTTATGCCGGTGTTATTGGCGCTTTTAAGTGATGGCGAGTCTATTGTTTCGAGGCAATGTATTATTAGTGGCACAAATTTATTTTCTAGGGTTCTCGAAGAATTAGCACTGCAGGTTTCTCTCTTTGTCTCTCACGCGAATACATTTCCTCCTTGAACTCCCTTTCTCTTTTTCTTTCTTGTCACAATTAAACTGCTCATGCTCATTCCGAAAATTTATAGTATCACCGTCGGGGTAAAATTGAGAGGTGGCTTGAAGAGCTTTGGATGTGGATGGCTAAGTTCAAGGATGTTGTCATTTCCATTGCATTGGAGGTGTGTAAATGTCATTGACTCGTCCCTCTAAACTTCCACTTAATGCCTATAAATTTTAAAGATTATTTTCTCTCTTTTGTGCACTTGTATTCATCGTGGTTATGCCACGTTGATGATGCGATACTTGCCAATAAAAAAGCAATTATCTCGATTATAAATTAGTTGAACTAAAATACAAGGTTGGACAAACGACATCTTCTGAATGAGGGGAGGGCATAGATTAAAAAGCTTTGAATTTTTCTGTGTTAGAATAAAGCTTATAAAAGAAGAGACTTGCAGCTTCTTCAAGATTTTGGTGGGTTTTGGGTGTATTTTTTGCTGTCGTATTTACACTGTCGATTCACTTTTTGTTGTGTGTTGGCAGTGGGTGGATGAAGAGAACTGCCATTTTTTGTTGTCCTTTTTCTTTTTAGTAAAAAGAAGTTCATATACACCAGTGAGAGTTCACACTTTGATGAAGTGGTGCGGTAAGTTGGACTATTGTTTATTGAGCCTGTGGCCTTGGACTTGTCTGTCGTGTAATTGTGTGCCCTTGTGTAGGGGTACTAAAGAAAGAGGGGGCATACATGTGTCTATTTTTTTTCTTGTGTACTTGGGCTATGCCTATTTACTTGGAATAAAATTTCTCTTATTAATTATAAAAAAAAAGTGTATTTTTTACCGACTCTTCTTTTCGTAAATATTTGAAATTACTCATTCTGACAAGCAGTATACCAAATTAATTTCAAGAAATTTCCTGTTTCAGTAGGAGTTACAATGTGCTTTCTGAACATCACTTCTAGGCGTTGCTCTTGTATATGACCCGTGTACTTGGGCTTTTGCCTATTCCTACGATCAATACAATCTTATTTCCCGATAAAAAAGAAGTTACAATGTGCTTTCTATACGATCATTACAATCTGTTACGAGATTTAGTTGTCTTTTACCAGAGATGTGAAGTTTTGACTTGTTTTGTTGTCTTTGAAGTTTGATGGTTTTAAGAAAAATTATCCAATTATTTATGAAACTGGTTGGTGAGATCTTTCAATTTCGATTATTCCAAATAACGTGGTTTTATATTTAAATAACTGTGTATTTTGTAGTTGTTACAATGTTTGCAATATTTGGCTAACCTGAAAGTTGTTTCAACTTAATTTTGTAGCCTGGCTCTGTTGGGAGAAAGTTGTTGGCTTTGAAATTGTTGGAAACATATGTTTTATACTTTACATCTGATACCAATGATTTTGAAAAGCCTGTCATAGAAGGTAATGCATTTTATTTTTGAGGGTTTAATGTTCATTCTACTGCACTTTACTTTCTCCTGTGATCTCCTGTGATTCCTTTGCCAGTTTGCCTTTTTCAGTAATTTGAGTTTTGACATGTTCAGCCATTATTTGTTTGGATATTAACTTGTTTCTTAACACCAGCAAGTAGGCGGGCTTTCAACCTATCTTGGTTGGTTGGTGGTCACCCTATTTTGGACCCCGTTGTGCTTATGTCAGAAGCAAACAGAACACTTGGCATTCTCTTAAATTTGTTGCTGTCAGCCGGTAGCCTTCCTGGTTCAGTGACGATAACTGTTATTAACTGGTGAGCTTCATGTAGCATTATCAAAATGTATTACTCATTTTCGATTTTTGCATTTTTGTGTAATCTTTCATCTTTTCATGACTAGTGAGTTGTAAAAAATTCTCTATTTTCATGGTGTGTCTTGTAAAAGAAAAAGATATTGACAATTAGGCAGATTGTGAAAGGTGGATTCCATTCAAATGAACCATTGTTATATAAATGATGTCTCGCATACTGGATAAGTTTCATTAATATTAAACTTGCTGTTCCCCAGAGAATCTATTGTGCAGTGCCATATGTTTTAACTAACAATTCAGTTTACAATATTTTAGAAATAGATTATAAAATTTAAAGTATTCTGATCATTTTGATAGACTATAAATTGTTAATCTTTCCTACCATCTACAACTTACGAATATATTTCTTTATTTTGTTTTGGGGAAGGTAACCATGAGTTATCTTTAGTGTGGTTGTGGGCACTTGGAATTCCTAGGTTTCATAGCTAACTTTTTCCTTCGGATTAATTTGATTGAGCTCCTGTTTTCACAGTTATCTATCCTCACTGTTGGTGGTAGCATGTGGAACTCTTGGGTTTTGTGTTGATTGTTTTGTTTGCTTGAACCTTAATGGCTCCTGTGTAGGTAATTAGTGAATGGCTCATTCCTATCTTCTTCGTTTGTTTGAGTGGCATGTTTTTAGGATGAATGGATCCTTATAGTCCATGGGGAAGATGCTCAGTCTGTTGGGATTAGTATAGCATTCCATGCTGACTTATTTGTATATGTCCCGTATACTTGGGCTTTTGCCTATTCTCATGATCAATAAAATCATATTTACTGATAAAAAAAAAAGAAAGCATTCCATGTAGACTTGTAAATTCTAGAGAGTGAGGGACACTAAGGCCTCATTTGTTTTCACAAATCATCTCATCTCATATAAGCATTACAACTTTCCCAAACTCCCACACAAAATACAATAAACAATTAACTTTTTCAAATCCCAAACCAAAAATAATATTAAAAAATAATATTTTAACAATATTTTATTCAACTTTCAACTTTCATCTCATCTCATCCTATTTGTGTAAACAAACGAGGCAAAATTGTGTCTAGACACCTGTTTTTACCATCAAAGTTATCGTTTGTAGCTCAAGTTACAATGATTTTTTTTTTGTAAGTAGCTTAAGTTACAATGATGAAGAGAGGAATTAGTATAAAACAATAATTAAAAAAAAAGATGAGGGTGTCACAAGATGACGAAGCATATATGCTCTCTCTCTCTTTCACTCTCTCTCACTCACGCGTGCACGCACATTCTGGGACGTACTCTGGCACTTGTACTCACTGTCACATGTGTAAGTGCATAGAGTTTTGAAAATTCCAAATGGCTCTTCTACATATTAAATTCTAAACTTGTAAAATCATACAAGACATTTATTGAGATGCCAATATGAAGATCTTTGTTCTGGATATTGGGCCTCATGCATTTGTGGTTATGTGTCTGTTTATGTAATGATGCATTAATATTTTTTTGATAGGTAAAAGCAAGTTATTAAACCACATGTTAATATTATAAATAACTGCATAAGCATATGTTGGTATGCCTAAATGTAGGTTTGTTGGTGTTACGCATATATGCATTCATACCATTATTACATTTCAGTATGCACTTTTTATTTACTTAGAAAAGTTTTTTTGGTGCTTCACACAGGTGCACACGGCATCTATACACTTGCATATGCCAAATATGCATCTAAAATGGCAGTATTGCCTTGCCCGGAAAGTTCTCTTATTAGGTGTTTGGGCAATAACTATCTATTCATTAATAAAATTTTACTTGCTTATAACCAAAATAGTATTGCCTTGCCTAGCAATATATGCCAATTGCTTATCATAATGATATTTCTTAAATCCAACCTGAATATGGTTGCATGTCCTTCGCTTTTCCTTGCAACGATTTTCAGAAGCTTATTTGGAGCCTCATTGTGTGTTTTCTCCCCTTTATTCTCTTCAAACTCTGGGATGGATTGCACCCTGAATATGGTTGGATATATTTCTAGTTGACTAATACTTTGCAACATGAATAATTATTTTTTTACGCAATGATGTCGTGTCTTCTTTATTACTTATGTCATTAAATATCTTCCAATTAATGAAGGACTTAAAACTTTAACATGGTTGTAGACATCATTTTGTCCACATTTTTGCTATCTTGGAAACTATGGAGAGATAACTAAAGCTTGGAAACAGGTTGTAGGACAAGTTCAACTGCTTGTTTGTGATATTATTGCAGCATGCTGACCAGTTCTCTTATGAGGAGTTAATGGCATTGGATACTGCTGCATTGGTGGGTCATGGGAACAGGGCTAGACAATGTAAACTGCACATTGTTTGGGTACAGTGGAGCACCGGGAAGTGATAGGAATGGATAACTGATGGATTAAAATGTTCATCTCATGTGCTGAGGGAAACATGGTGGTCAAGCGACGCAGTTTATGCTTTGTAAACTGTTAGAAAGACCATTTATTTTAACTTTGTTTGAGTTTTTATGCTGTATTTGCATACAGCTGATGATGTGCAAGCTATGTGAAAATGTACTATCTTTACAGTTGATGCACATTATTTAATACCTCTAATAATCAAATTTCTTTTTAACTGAGGATTACCCTGCTATTTTATCTCTTCTCTGTTATGTTTCTCAACATTTCCATCTCATGTTTTATTTCATCACAACACTTGATTCATTATATGAAGAACACATGCATGTTTTAAACAATCAGCCGGAATGACCTTACACCTGTTTTAGCGATGAGCTCTGGCTCTAATAAGGGGGAGATTGAGGGTTTACTTTCAAGAGCCACTTAATGTGTGCGTAACTTACCAATAAAATAAAATGAGTTATTGTCTCCTGTTCCGTTTCTTGCCAGATAGGTGATGGAATTAGATTGCATCATGTAGGCCATAAACTTGGCCTTGGTGTGAAGCCTATTATTATCTTTGAAACAGTTTTAACTAGCACATCTGTTTTAGCCATATATTAGCAGTTGATGACTGCAGAATGGAATTCATTTAAGTAACAATATGACTTGTTTATGCAATCAGTCAATGCCTGCAAAATTGTGTGAAGGCAATCAATCTTGTTATCTACCAAAATCATCACTTACCCTGGATTAAAGGAAAAAACTAAAATTGTACTGTTTTCTCTTTTCATATCGTTGCCATTTCTCAATGGTATCTTATTATCAATCTGGACTTAGTCTTTGTAAATTATTTTGATCCCGAGTTTTTATCATTGTTTCACATCGATAAATCTTTTAATAGAATGGAAGCAACTGATATTGTCATAAAAAAGATATAGAAACTGAAAAGTAGCAAGAGAATCTGTTACACAGATTTTGCACTTGGAAGCTTGTTTTTCGATCAAGCACTACAATTTCTGAGATGAAATGGCTTGTGGTATATTTTGTGTAATTTGATATTCCTGTAGCTATTGATTTTTTCATTAAGTTTATATGGATGGAAATATAAATATATTTGTTTTGTGGGGTACATGAGCTTGTGCTTGATCAATTTAACATACAATGGAGATGAACAAGCCGGGAATATCCACATTATTTTAGTAATGATTGTGCTCTCAAGATTGAAGTTGTGATTTTGGAATGGTGGGATGTATTGTTATCACTAACGAAAAAAATCATAAATAACTGAGGACTATGAGAACATTTCAAACATAAAAATTTCAAGTTCTTGTAAATGTTGAATAAATAAAAGTTGTTTAATTAGCAATATCAATGCCTTTTTTATGTGGATGTTTAAAATGATAATAAATGTGATTGAGATTTGAGACTTGTAATATTTCCCATTCATGTTAGTCATTTTTTTTTTTACTTTGTATTGTTGTCTTACTCTTACTCCATTTTGCTAGATAACAGTATATAGAAGTTATCAGATTTTGTGCTACTTAGGTATTCATTAGATGTTTCTATGCATGCACTATTTGCTTACACTTTTGTGGATATAACTTACAAAGTATTATGGACATTACACTCTGTGCAATTATGATGTTATGAAAGTGTTTTGTTTTGTTTTTTTTTTGGTGTGGTAGATTAGAAGTACGATAAAGCTGTGGTGAGTGTAAAAGTGACTGCTAGTACTTTTTTTGGTGTTGCCTTTTTTGGTTGGAGTTAATATTGTTAATTTGTTCTTGAACATTGATTGGTCATTAGAATTCTCAATTTAAATGATATGCCAGGACTGGAAATGTACTTGTAGCTTGCCTCTTAGCTGTCCTTTTACATCTTGTATGTTTATGTAGAAATGATATTTTTTTTAATAACAGGGGAACCACCCCACAACAGAGCCCTTAGGACTCACCCTTGGAACGTAACCCCTGAGGAGACTAGCACAACAACCCACTGCCATGGCCTCTCACTTAAATCGCAGTTTGATCCCAGGGGGAATCGAACTTGTAACATGGGGCTCATGCACACAAGTTCGCCCTTACCACTTGGGCTACCCACGGGCGGGAGGATCAATATGCTTTCTAACATCATATGATGATTATATGCTTTCTAACCATCATCATTTCATGATTCCCTGATGTGGCCTCAAATCAGTAATTTTTCAATCATTTGATGCTATATCAAGGATGATGATTAAAAGACTTAACAAATAGCATTTCTCATTTATATAATGGTGACCATGTTGCATGGGGTAATGGAACCTTGCTGGGAGATAGTCTTGTTTGTGAACAGAAACTTATTTGATTATTATTATTTTTTAAAATTTATTGAAAAGAGGACATTCTGAATGCAATATGGTTGCAGTGCACTGTTCAATGTGTATTCTTTGTTTTTGGTTTTGTTTGGTTCCAATACTTTCTTTTAGTGTAGAATGTTTGGAATGGCTGCATCATGGAACTTTGAGTTTTTGATATTGAATTTGAAGTTTTGTTGGAAAGTGGGTGGTGCTGGGAATGGGAAGTTACCATCTTTTGGTGGTGGCGGCAGCTAAGGTAGTGTCTGTGATAGTGACAAGTGGTAGTGGTGGGAGTTATCGCGATAATGATGATGGCCCTAATAAACTCATTTTGTTGTTAGAACAGCAATTTTTTATGTAATAAACATGATGATTATTTGAAGCTTTTTAGAAGTAATCCTTACCTTTTGTGTTGTTCCCTTATGTTGTAAGTATTGATGAAGCATTTGTGTTTAGAGTCAATATGACTCTTGATTTTTTCCCCAAAAATGAAGAATGAAATAAGTGTCTGTATTTGCAATGTATTTGCTTTAATTTCATATTGTTTTCGTATTTTGTTTTAATGGGATACTTGCTACTTAGATGCTTTCCTGTTTTTTATAATGCATTTTGAACTTCAAATAAGCATCATGAATGGTCATTTACATAACTTAACTCAAATCTTGATTTGAGACCACGGTTGAGGTGGGGAGGAAGAGGTTTAGAAATTGCTTAGTTCTTTGAGCTTTAATGTTTTAAATTAATATTGTACCATGTCAGAAAAAGTATAACATTGTACTTAATGAAAGTCTTGCTTTATGTACATAAAATATGCACTGTGTTGCATGTAATCATAAGAACTTCAGATGACAGCTACCCTATGTATGCTGCACAAATTGTGCTTATTCTTTGATTGTGAGTGTGGCCTCAGTGAACAAAGTTGATTGGTAAATTTTGGTGGAGGTTTCCGTAGTAGTTCCACCATGCTGATGAAAAGTTTGGTTTTAGGATGGTGGATAGGATGGCAAATTTTGTGACGGAATTTATCTACAGTACCATTATTTTATTCCTTATGATTGGCCATGAACCAAAAATTTGGTTGTTCAGGATTGTGTGGTGGGGTTGTCACTCTTTTGGTTCTTCTTTGTTCATGAAGTTACAAAGTGTCCTTGCCCATTGAAATAATTGTTTGTTTTGGTCTGCTTGGAATTTTGTGTTTTCATTTGCACCCTGCTTAAAGTCCCATTGTAACTTTCACTTTAACCACCCTTCTTTCTTTTCTTTTTTGGATCAGTAAACCCTTCTTTCTTTTCTTCTATTTAGTTCTCGTCTGTTTGGTTTGGGAATCCGATTCACAATTGTTTTGACCCATTTTTTATGTGTATTGCCAGTATGATTTTAGATTAAGGCATTTTACTCATGCAAGGCGACACATGAGCCTCATGTCATGAGACTTGACCTTTTGGTTTATAACGAAGAGAACAAGATAAACAAAATATAACAGTTTTATAGACATTTGAGTATACTCCTTGGCTGTACAGAGAAAATTCATCACTATCTAGCCAAACGGCAAGGTAATCAATCAATAAAATAAATTTTCTTGGGTCTCCATGAATGTTTTGTCTGTGTATGTTGTTTTATGCATGTAATTTGGATAAAGTGTATATGTCCCGTGTACTCGGCTTTGCCTATTTTTAATGAAATTCCTATTTAGTGATAATATAAAAGTTGGATAACGAAAGAGTAAGATGGTTTGGAATGCACAATTTTTTTTTTTGATTGGTGGGTTGGAGTGTATGACTCCTGATTGGAAGTGTAAAAGGCAAAAAGGTGCACCGCTGGTGCTTCTCTTGTTTCTTGGTTTCTAGTTCACTACCAAGCCTGTTTCGTTTGGTTTCCAAACCAAACTCAACTCATCTCACTCATCATTACAACTTTTTCAAATTCCAACATAAAATATAATAAACAATTCAACTTTTTTAAATCCCAAAACAATAATAATATTAAAAAATAATATTCTAACAATATTTTATCATCTAAACTCAACTCAGCTCAACTCACTTCAACATCCAAATGCAATCTAGTAGAACTTGATTATGCCAACTTTTGGATGTCACTAGAATAGCCTTGTTTCTGTCGAGAGTTTTCCCTTTTGATGTATATCACATCCATTCAGTTGCATCTTTTCTGCTATTGTGTATAGCTTTCTTGCAATTTTGTGTTTTGAAAACTATTGTGTTTCTTCAGGGTTTAACCAGCCATTTTGAATCTCCCCATCTTTTTATCTCTCTCCTTTTCACTCTCCCACTCATGGACATCTGCATTATCTCTTTTCGCGTAGATGGTTTTCCCGTCGATACCTTTTCATAGTTTTCAGGCATCTAATTGTGAAAAGCATCAACGGCTATTATAGTAGTTGGGATTTCTGAAAAAATAAGAATAAACAGTATTGGGTTTTCTGTCTAGGGAACTCTTAATTTAGTTTCCTGTATTGGATCCTATGCTTTATACTGCAGCTCATGTGGCTGTTCATCTTGTCTTGTGGTTGCCTCGTTGGATACTCCTATCCATGTTGCGCTGCTCATTAGTATAGATAGTTGAATGTACTCTCACATGTATGCTTGAAGACGTTGTAAACCCTCTAACTTTTGGCTGTTGTGACAACACATATTCCTAGAGTTTGCCAGATATCTGACGTCCAAATTTTGAAGAATTAGTTTATCTATTATTAGTTTGGATGTTTTTCAGTTATTATTATTATTCTATAAATCTAAAACTTTGTTTTTTCCTCAGTCTTGCAGCCATAGCTAGGAAGAGGCCACTCCACTATAGTTCTGTTCTTTCTGCTCTTCTTGATTTTGATCTAAACCTTGAGTCGGTCAAAGGATGTCATGCTGCCAGTATCCAGTATTCCTTAAGAACTGCTTTTTTGGGATTCCTAAGGTGTACTCATCCAACCATCATAGAGGTAAAGCAATTTTGCTTCTTCTTTTCATTATTTTCTTCTCGTTCCCTGAGCATAATAGATTTTCTCTTCCTATTCACCTTCAGCAGTTGAACTTTAAATAAGCTGCATGAAGCAATAATGTGATCTTCAAATGTGAATGTCCCATGCTTTCTTTGCTACTGCAACACTTACAGTGTATCAAATACTGATACAAAAATTCTATGTTTTCCATTGTGTTTCTATCAGTAGAGCATTTTCTATCAACATGCTGTCAGAAGAGCAGATTATTGCACAAAGAAAATTGACTACAAAATTTTGCTATTGTTTTTGTGTGTCTGGACTTCTATTTAGTGATTGGATAATTGTGCTTTTGTCTTAAATAGTGGCAAGAAGCTCCAAAATGGCAAAAACAAAGACACTGGATTATGTTTATAGGCTAATTGTAGACATGGCATGCTAGTAAAGGAAACAAATTGAGAGACCCATTATATCTTATATGATAAATACAAAAGCCCCAAAAACTTGCTGTTCGTTCACCTGTCTCTTGACTGACAAGTTGGGTCTTCTGTTGTATTTTCAGTCAAGAGATAGATTGCTTGGGGCTCTCCGAGCTATGAATGCTGGGGATGCTGCTGATCAGGTTATCCGGCAAGTTGATAAAATAATGAAAAATACTGAGCGTGCTTCACGAGATGTTCGGCTGGGCAAGGTAGTTACAGAGTTACCATGTTTTACATTTTAGCAATTTCTTATTTTTTTTGAAATCCGCTCATTGGTATTTAAATTTCTGCTTAGGATGATCAATTATCAAGCCAGTTGACCATATCAGGTGATCTGTCGACGAAAAGGTCGTTTCCTCTGGATAATGAAGAGCCAGCTAATGGTCATGAGGTGGCTTCCAAGCGGTTCCGGTATGGTCCTGACATCCAGTCGGCTTTGCCAGTTCAAGTAATTGATTCTGCGCATGATTCGGTTACTGTTAATGGACTATCTCCCGTATTGCATCGCCAACTGAGCCCTGTGGAACAGATGATTGCCATGATTGGTGCTTTGCTTGCGGAAGGCGAAAGAGGTGCTGAATCACTTGAAATCCTTATTTCAAAAGTACATCCTGATCTGCTGGCTGATATTGTCATTACAAATATGAAGCACTTGCCTAAGACACCTCCACCTTTAACAAGGCTTGGGAACTTGCCAGTAACTCAACCATTGGGCTCTCTAAATACTGCTCCTACAAATTCTGAAGAACCTCCAGATGTCAGTGCACGAGCACCTCTTTCTTCAGCTACTGCAACTAGTTCTTCATTGTCTGATACACCTCTGGTCAATAATCTCTCTGCTGATTCAAAACGTGATCTGCGAAGGGTAAACTTCACGAGCTTTTAGTTGCTATTAATGTTGTGTCTCTTGCAGCTGTTGAATGTGTTTTAGTTCTTCACATGTTATAATTTTTAGAAACTTTTAAATGAATTCCTAGTTGCTTTTCCAGGATCCTCGTCGGCTGGATCCAAGACGTGTAGTAGTCCCTGTTGGGGTCCCTTCCAATCCAATTGCAGAGGACACTGGAGCTGTGCAATCTGAGTTTGACACTAGTATTTCTTTGAGTAAACCCATTTCACTTTCTGTTACTACCAGTCTTGAAAGCCCTTCTACATCTCTCACGTCCATGATCAAAAGTGAAGATAAGATTTTGGAAAGTCCATTGGTTTCTGGTGCCAGTCAACTAACTCCTGCTATTGATAAAACCGAGGAAATTGACCTAATCCCAGAGGTTAATCCCTCTTCAGATCCAACACCTTCTCCAGTTAACAAAGTTGATGAGGACTCAATTGAAATGAAGTTGCCGGATGTTGTAGTGGCAAATGGGGTTGATACATCATCTTTTCTAGAATCCGATCAGCATTCTCCTACTGTTTCAAACACATCTGCATCTGAAGACACCTGTCAGGATTTACCTCTGCTCCCATCATATGTGGAACTGACCGAAGAACAGGAAAGTCGTGTGAGAAAATTGGCGGTTGAACAAATAATTGAATCATATGAGCAGCCATATGGGACTGAGTGCAGCCAGACGCGTATGGCGATACTTGCTCGATTGGTTGCTCAGGTAGGTTATATTCTGATTGTTCTTATGTAAAGTGGTAACTTTTGTGTCCCAAATTTGTAAAATCAAGTAGACAGTAAGATTACTCTCTTGAGTAATTGATTCCAAAGCTTGCATGCTCATCATCAGTAGCCAAGTGCACCCTAAAAAATATTTTCTCATGTCATAAGTTGGGCGATTCTATAAACAGAAACACACAAAAACAAGCAGTGGCATACATACATTGTCTTTGACATATTTTTATTCACTTCTCTCGGTCATCTGACTGCACATACATAGAACCTTCTCAAAATTAAGTTGTAAAAGGATCCATTAAGTTTTGGGATTATTGAATTGAAACTTAAGCTACAGCAACATTAAACTCCAGGATGCCAAATTTTAATCAAGGTGAAAATGCTTGTAGATGCAACTAGCTTAGTGAGCTTGTAAAATTTGTGGGTGTGGATTATAAGTACTATCAAGATAAAACTGGTTCTGAACCCCAAGGGGTTGGCCCAAGTGGTGAAGGCTTTGGTCTTGGGGTATCACTCCCTTCAAGGTCCAAGGTTCAACACCTTATGGGTGCAAACAATCCTTTGGGGCCACACCCCCTGGTGAAAAGCCAGCGATTTAATCAGTTCCGTGTAGGGAAACTTCCGAGGGTGCTGTGCACGGGACCGGGGTTTACTCTGCAGAGGTGGGTTCGAAGGGCCCTGCCTTGGAGAGATTCCCTGACATAAAAAAAGAAAAAGAAAAAAAAGAGAAGAAGATAAAACTGGTTCTGGACATGGGTTTTTGAACCTGTCTTATTCCCCTATAATCCTCTACTTCCACCTGATGTTTGATGTAATTGTATTTACGTTACTTACTGATAATTATTTTTTCTTCACAGATTGGCACTGATGATGACGTTGTTATGATGCTGAAAGAACATGTTGTTGTTGAGTACCAACGCCAAAAGGTATCTTAAGTTTTAAACTTGGAGGTTATCTTTTTGTTTGTTTTTGTCTGGATGACTGTCCCGAAGTTTGTCCATCAGTAATTGTTGTTTGGCATGATTGTAGCTGTTTATGGGCCAGAAATATGTTACCCATGTAATGAATTTTGTTTAAACGTCTGAAGTTTAATAGCATACTTCAATGAAGATGTATTTGGGAAAAAAGAGAAGGGAAGAATGATAAGACCAATGAACTTGAGAACAGAAAATGAAGGCTCCAATCTTGGATTGAAGGATTACCAGGAGAAGAGTGATGCCTTACTATACCAACTCCTTGAAGCTGCTATTGTCATGCTTAGTCAATGCATTGCATCAAACATTACGGCACTACTCTTCAAGCTGAACATCCCATATGTTTTTGTCTTAACCCCTTTGAGTTCTACAACCAGGCATTTATTTTGATCGGTGGATTATACCTTAAAGTCGGTTTTGCATATAGTTTCTGTTAGTCATCCCAGGACTGATCTACTGATAAAAAAGAAGTCATCCCAGTGTCCGATCTGATTTTTACAACTGCTTTCTGGAGACCCCTTGTGTTTTAAACTGGGCATGTTTTGGCATTTGTTTCAGTGGTGGATTGTACCTGAAAAATGTCTTAAAAGATCGTGCAGATGCTTTTTAATTATTATTCTGGAACTTCTAACAAGTCAGAATACTAATTACGACGCTTTAGCTTTTGTCAAGTTCTGCATTTAACAGCCTTAGGCAGTTTCCCTTCTTTTTTTAGATTTTTTTTTTTTTGGAATTTAGGATTGTAATGGCTGAGGGGACTTTTGTAATTGTCTTGTGTGCTATGCGTTCCCTTTGTTTAGAGGACTTAAATTTTGTAAGTATTTGTTTGATCTTCACCAGGTGATTTTGTGGACTTTATTTTTAGAAGGAATCGTGTGAATCGATTTCATGAAAGTGGGGAAATAGATAACCATGCAACACTAGGAAGGTGCTTTAAAAGTCCTTAAATTGATTTCATGAAAGTGGGGAAATAGATAAATATTTGTTTGCTTGACTAAAATCTATGCAGACTGTATCTTTTCAAGTTCGATTGTCTATTCAAGGCTCCTTTAGTGTCAATTTAATGGTTGAGTGGAAATCCGGAATAGATTTGTAATGCATTTAGTGTTATATTTGTCTGAGTGGTTAATTTCTTAATTAGATTTAATAGTAGAAAATGGTTTCCAGGGGCATGAGCTTGTTTTGCACGTGTTGTACCATCTGCATGCCCTCATGATCTTGGATTCTGCGGAAACCTCTTCAGTCGCTGCTGTTGTGTATGAAAAGCTGCTCTTGGCTGTGGTAGGCACCTTTTGAGTTAGTTCAACCTTATTTCATCACCTTTTTCTCAATATCATGTTGTTCTTTCAACTTGTGTGTGAAAATGAGATGTCTTTACTCTATTACAATGTAGGCCAAATCTTTGCTGGACTCTTTTCCAGCTTCAGACAAGTCCTTTAGTAGACTTTTTGGTGAAGTCCCACTTTTGCCTGACTCTGCCTTGAAACTACTAGATGATCTCTGCTATGCTGATGTCACTGATCACCTTGGGAAAGATGTACGTGATGTTGAGCGTGTTACTCAGGGCCTTGGTGCTGTCTGGATTTTGATTTTGGGGCGACCGGTTAATCGGCATTCTTGCTTGGATATAGTTTTGAAGGTGACTTGACATAAGAATCTAATTGCATTTCTGTGGCTGTTATCTTTTACTTTAGTTTATTGTGTATGATGTTTGTCTGCAGTTCGGAGTGCTCGTATCCGACATATAGGACATTATTTGGATGCTGAGACTTTGAGGAAAAGACTTTTTTTTTTTTTTTTAATCTTTTAATTGTGTGAATATAGAGAAGAAATTATTGAGTTTCAAAAGCAGTTTTTGAGATGTAACACTATCCAGTGGATCTAACTCTTTTTGTAGAGGTTCTATGATATTGCGAAGTAATTAGTGTTTCATAAATGCTGTATTTTTGCCTTATAGATGATGACTTATCAAGCCTTGCACATCAAATTGAACTAATTTTTAATTCATATAAAGAGATCTTCATTCAGGCAAACGATCTAAGATTCTATGTACAGCTTAAACTCTTGGATATTGTGAATTTACTTTCTAGCATCAATGAAGAATTAATCTAAATCTATTGTTCGGAGAACTGTTCTTTGCCTGCTGGTGAGGTCTTCAGAGGGTTTGTATGAAAGGCATGGCTTGATTTCTGCTTCCATCGAGGTTGGGAGTCAATGTAATGATTATTTTTTTTGATAGGTAATAAGAGATTTTGTTCCAAGTAAATAGGCATAGTCCAAGTACACAGAAAGTATATATGAGAATACACCTAAATACAAACTAAAGCAAAATAGAATTAAAATAAAGCATTACAAATATTCATATCCTTCACTAGATTGTTCACCAAAAAATTTAAAGTACTAAAGAAAAAATCCCTAAATTCCCCCATTGTGCGTTCACAATCTTCGAAGCACCTCCCATTTCTCTCAAGCTAGACACCAGAACAAACACGAAGGAATGATCCTCCACTCAGCTTTATTGCCTCCACATCCCGCTGCACCTTGCCAACTAGCCAAGAAATCCACCACATGAAAAGGCATCACCCAAGCAATGCCTACCCTTGCAAATAGCTCATTCCATAAGGCAGTCATCATTTCGCAATGAAGAAACAGGTGGTTAACTGATTTGCCTTCTTTTTTACACATGAAGCACCAATCCATCACATATAAACCCCTTTTCCTCAAATTATCGGTAGTTAAAACTTTCTCCAGCGACACCAATGAGCAAAAAAATGCAACTTTACTGGGCACTCTAGCTTTCCAAATGCATTTCCAGGGGTATGTTTTATTATCATGACTAGTTAACACCTTGTAATAGAAATTCACACAGAATCTGGACTTATAATCATGAACCCACTGCATCCTGTCCAGTTGCTGGTGTGTGTGTGTGTCTTTGCATATTTATATATTCATGTGTGTTTATATGTAGATTTGACGTTTCATTTTCTTCCTGTGTACTTGGGTTTTGCCTTCTCTTTTGAATAAAACTTCTCGATTACCTATAAAAAGGTATTTATATGTATATTGATTGATAATTTATTGTATTTCTACTGATATTATCTTCTAATGGCAGTGTGCTGTTCATTCTCAAGATGAGATCCGAGCCAGAGCAATCCGGCTGGTATTTTAACTTGCACCTCATAACCTCCTTGATTCTGTTGAAATGAAAACATCTATCTTCATTGGGGGGATGTAAAAAGTCCCATCTAGCGTGTTCTATATGCTAAAACAAAAATGATATAGACACTACCAAGTCTACCATTCCACATCCTTTGCACAACTAGCTATGTAATATTAATTTTCTTTTAAATTTTACCCAAATGCTGTTTTTACTGATTAAGAAAAATTCTTTAAATTCCTTTAAATTTATTTGACCTTGATGTGTTTGAATTAAAAAATAATATTTTATTAAGGAGTTGTGTAAAAGTTGTGAAGTACTGATAAAAAAAAAAAAGTTGTGAAGTAGTTGTATTTGTATAATTTTCCATGCTAAAAAATGCATCTGTTTTTATAATTAAATCTGGACAGGTGGCGAACAAGCTTTATCAGCTAAGCTACATATCAGAAAGTATTGAGCAATTTGCAAAAAATATGTTGTTGGCTGCTGTAGATCAGCATATTTCAGATATAGAACTTTCAGAGTCTGGAACTGAGCAAAGAGTCAAAGGGGAGGTATCGGTCATTTGTTATTTAAATTACTTTTCAGTCATATTGCCTTTTCTACTTTTTTTTATACCTCGTATGCAGTACGTTGAAACTCTGAAGGGTTTATTGATGTGAACATTTTCATTATCAATCCTGTAAAGCACTTGGGCTCTGATGAGTGGAGTGTTGAGTTAATATTATTTTAACAAGAGCTGGTTCGATCACTGCAAAGAAATTTGACCTTCATCCCAAATCAGTTTGTCTTTTGGGTTTCAACAAAAAATGAACCTTCCAAGTAGCCGGGTAAAAGGGTCATTCTTTCATTTTGTTTGCTTACTGATATTTTTTTTTATCCTGTGGATTTCTTTTTAGGTTGAAAGCCAAGAAACATCTACCAGTGGTTCTCAGGTTTCAGAGCCTGGGCCTTCTGACAATAACTTCTCAAGGGGCATGCAATCATTACTGCGCAACACTTCAACTACGTCATTGCATGAAGCTCAAAGACTCATTTCTTTGTTTTTTGCTTTATGTACAAAGGTTTGCCTCTGTTTGCTTCACCACTGGTGATGGCAGATAATAGCTTTGTACCCTTGATCACTTGGTAATGCTTTTTAGGATTTTCCTTCCATGCAGAAACCAAGTCTTCTGCAACTTGTATTTAATAATTACTGCCAAGCCCCAAAAGCTGTCAAGCAGGTATTTTTGTTGTTGGTTGCAGTGTGTTTCATCATCTAGTAGTTGACAGATTAGGTTAAGCAAGCTCTTTGTAATTATAGTAGAGGCCATTTTGTATTAGCCACCTATCTAATGCATGAAAGCTGACATGGCTGCATTATGTGTTGCAATCTCACATCTTATGCATGGAAAGTTCTGCAGTAAAAGCCTCCCACATCTCAAAACTTTTGAGAGGAAATCAAGAGACGGTAATAGGGAAAAAAGAGAATTTTTCCTTGAATTACGTGAGGTGCACTTGCGGAAAACTCCTTGTTGAGGGCCTGTGCACTTTGGGATTAGTCGGGACTTTGTTTTTGAATGGCGTTCCTGCCTATATCTGTTATCAATTCAATTCGTTGTCTTTCGCTACCTGACCGATTTATGATAATCTGTAATTCGCAACCAGCCCATATCAGTTTGAAAGTCGATTCCTTGGCTTTTGATTCCTTGTTGTGTATTAATTCGTCAATTGTCACTACCCGTGGACTTTATTGGACATTCGGTGCCAATCAAAAAATAATTAAGAGGAGAAAAACTATCTTGAAGATATTTAGGGTGCAATTTCAGTTGGTTCAAATTATGACCTGGTAAAAGTAGCCAATTTTAAAGAACTGCCGACTAGTCGTTTTGGGCTACATTTCCAATCATGTTGGTTTGATTGGCTCTTCAAGTAACCGACTCCAAAGAGATTGTTGTGGGCAACCATCCAAGTATGAAGAGATTTAAGCATACTGACTTTCTACTCAAACATTATCGTCTCACCATCCTCAAAGGTTATAGCATTACGCTCTTGCCAAATTCACCATATTAGGCGTAAAGGAGCCATTTGCTAGACTTTGATGTTACTGTGGCTTCCCAACGAGAATATGGAGTCCATCCTTTTGTTTTTGTAAATATTGGGTGCAATTGGCATTGCCCTTGTGTAGTTTAATATCAAAGCCTCAAAATGCCTTTGTCAAAGGTAGGCAAATCCTTGACTCAGTCTTATTGCCAACGAATGTTTGAATAGTAGACTCAATAGAGAAACCCCAACGTGATTTCCTTTGGAGTGGGTTGGGGGATGAGTTTAAGTTCCACTTTACTCTCCAATTTCTACTGGTGGGTTAGGAACCAAGTACTTCTTGGGAAATGGTTGTGGCGATATAACATGAAAAGTAAGATTGACCTTAAGGATGGGTGTATGCGCGGGGCCCGGGGGGGGGGGGAGTACTAGGGAGGTACAAGGGGTGTGGATTGGAAGCACATACGAGGAGGGTCGGGGGTATTTGCTCGACACACTAGAATTGTGATGGGTGACAGATCTAGAATAAAATTTTGGTATGATCTATGGTTGTGGAGATCATGCTCTTAAGTACACATTTCCTACAGTTGCGGATCTCATGGAGATGTCTAGTGGCTCAACCCAATGGAATGTGAATTTTATGAGGGCGGCTCATGATTGGGAAGTTGACAATTTTGTTGATTTTTTCAGAACCTTGTATGCCATGAGACTGAGAAATCAAGGCACTGATAAGTTGTGGTGGACACCCGTTAGAAAATGTGCTTTTTCTACCTGCTCCTTTTATAAGACCCTCGCCAATCCCAACATAATAGCTTTCTATGGAGAAGTATTTGGAGAAACAAGGCGCCCTTTAAGGCGAAATTTTTCGCTTGGACAGGTTCACTGGGCAAGATCTTGACTTTGGATAATCTACAGAAATGTCGAGTGATTGTTGTAGACTGGTGTTGTATGTGCATAAAGAATGGTGAGACTGTGGATCATCTTCTATTGCATTGTGAGCCACTAGATCACTATGGGATGATATTTTTAGAAGATTGGAGTTAGCCTGGGTTATGCCTGCTACATTGGTTGAGCTCCTGGCTAGTTGGAAGAATTTGGACGGGATTCTACAAATCTAGCAGTGTGGACAATGATTCCTATATGTATTCTTTGGTGCCTATAGAAGAAACGAAATGATCGGACTTTTGAAGATAAGGAGCAAACATTGGAGGAGATTAGAGTCTTTGATAAAACTTTGTTCATATGGGCGAGTGTTGTAGATTGTGATGGCATAAATTTTAATGATTTTCTTGTTTCTATCTCTTCTTCTTAGCTACTTGTAAACTCTTGTATACCTCCTGTATACTTGGGCTATGCCTATTCATATTAATACAAATATCTTTTATAAAAAAAAAGTAGACTCAAGTCGGGAGAGCCGGAGCTTTTGAGACATAAAATTATCTTCTCATTTGATCTCCTCTCATAATTACAACTTTTTCAAATTCTCATACAAAATATAATAAACAATTCAACTTTTTCAAATCTCAATTCAATTTTTTCAAATCCCAAAACAATAATAATATTAAAAAAATAATATTTTAAACTTTCATCTAAAATAAAAAATTCTCATCTCACTATCTAAACCTATCCTTACTCTACATGCTTGAGAGATGTGGCTTTGGTACAAAATGGTGTACTTGGATCCATCATTGTATCTCTACGGCTTGTTTCCCTATATTGGTGAATGGCACTCCAAAAGGCTTCTTTAAAAGCTCACGAGGATTGAGACAGGATGATCCTCTATCTTCATTACTCTTTGTTTTTGTGATGGAAGCTTTTAGTAAGATGATTTCAAGTGTTGTTCAGGATGGGTTTAGATCTAGCTTCTTAGTGGGGGAGACAATTACTAGTTCGCTAAACATATCTCATCTATTATTCGCCGATGATACCTTAAACTTTTGTGGGGCCAGCCATGAACAAATTCGAGCTTTGAGGGCTCGTTTATGCTTTGAAGCTGTATCAGGGTTGAAAGTGAACTTGGCCAAATCAGAAGTAGTGTCAATGGGGGATGCTCCTCCTAATGTGGAGAGTATGTCTCTATTTTGGGATGCAAGATATCACAGCTGCCCATGAAATATCTTAGCGGGAGTTGGGTGCTACGCTCAAGTCTAAATTTATTTGGGATGTTGTTCTAGAGGATGCGTTTGTCCAAAGGTGGTAGGGTCACCTTAATCAAAAGTACTATTTCCAATTTGCCAACTTACTTCCTCTCATTATTTCCGCTCTTCGCCAAGGCGGCTCATCGCATGGAGAAACTCCACTGTGACTTCTTCGCGCGGGCGTGCCAGGGGGGGGGGGAGGGAGGGGGAGGGGAAGAGGAGGAGGAGGATTGGGTATTCGGAACTTGAAATCTTTTAACAAAACTTGGAAAATAGTTTGTGGAGAACTGTCATCAAATTGAAACATGGAGAACCATGGGGAGGATGGTGTTCTAATGAGGTGAGTGGGGCTTATGTAGTGGGGCTGTGGAAGCATATAAGAAGAGGCTAGGATACACATGCAAGAAATATTCGCTTTACTGTGGGTAATGGATCCAAGGTCAAGTTTTGGCATGATGTATGGTGTGGCGAGGCGATAGGGCACTTAGGGAAACTTATTCATAGGTTTATGGTCTAGCAAGAATGAAAGAAACCTTGATTGTGGATCTACTGATCATCTGCAATGGTATTCCCCAATGGAATGTTTTTTTGGTGTTCTTTGACATTGTGTATTCCACCCGTTTGTCGGGGGAGTGGAAGACAAGATTTTTTGGTGCCCTTCTAAGAAAGGGTTATTCACAGTCCACTCTTTATACCAAGCCATGACCATGCGCAACATAAATCCATTCCCATGGAAGAGCATTTGGAAGACAAAGGCACCTCTAAAGGCAGCATTTTTTGTATGGACGGCTTCTTTGGGGAAGATTTTCACTCTAGACAACTTGAGGAAACGTTGAATCATAGTCTTGTTGTATGTGCAAGAAAAGCGGAGAGTCCATTGACCATCTACCATTTCATTGTGAGATTGCACGACTCTGTGGAATGAAGTCTTTGCTTGGTTGGGCTAGCTTGGGTGATGCCGAGAAGGGTAAGTGACCTCCTCGCTTCTTGGAAAGACATTTGGGGTAACTCTCAAATTGTATCAATATGGAGGATGGTCTCAATATGCCTATGGTGGTGCATTTGGAGGGAGAGGAATGAAAGAAGTTTTGAAGATCAAGAGCGGTCAATGGATGAGCTTAGAAACTTATTTTTAATACTTTACTCCGTTGGTCGATTTTAATTGATTTTCATGGCATGACTTTTCATGAATTCCTTGGATCACTAAACTAGAATGCTTAGGAGTTGCTCTTGTATATATTCCATATACTTGGGCTCTTGCGTACTCGTTTGATCAATAAAAATTTGAATGAAAATAATAATAATAATAATAATAATCTGAATAGTATCCCTGAACCCCCAGGAGTTGGCTCAAGTGGTAAGGGCCTTGGTCTTGGTGGATGCTCCCTCCTTGTCTAAGGTTTGAATCCTCTTGAATGCAAACAATTTCTGTGGGCCTTTGGACGGGGGATTTCCTCTTGAATTACCCTAGTAGCACTTGTGGGAAACTCCTTGCCGAAGGCCTATGCACCCCGGATTAGTTGGGACTTTCTTCTAGACACTTGGTGCCAATAAAAAAAAGAATAGCATCCTGCAAATTGGTTCTTTCCTGTCAATTGTAATTTTGTTTCTTTTGGGGACAGATTGGGGAATAATATTGTTATGGAGATGTTTATACTTGACCCCTTAATGCAGTGAACATCTTGAGTAGTCCTTCCCAATTGGCTGCATGCTCCCTATTGTAGAAAATCTTTTGTTATTACCATTAAACTGAGCAATGTTTGAGAAGTTTGATGATATAAATGTGATATGTTGACTGTCTAATTTTTTCTCTGTAACCTATTTGGATGATCAGGCTTTTCATCGTCATATCCCGATTCTAATAAGGTCCCTAGGGTCATCTTGTTCTGAATTGCTCCATATCATATCTGATCCACCACAAGGAAGTGAAAATCTTTTGACACTGGTAGGTTCCTCTAGTTTTTGTAACATTTCTCTGTTTGAACCTTGAAACTTTTGCTTTTACTCTGAGATTTATTTTACACGAATGATCCTGATAGTGGTTTTGTTTTCCTGCTAGGTTTTGGAAATATTGACTCAAGGGACAACGCCTTCTTCTGATCTGATAGCGACTGTTAAACATTTATACGAAACTAAACTAAAGGTTATTCTTGTAATTAAACACTTCTTCTGTTTCTTAGTAAAATACAGCTTTTGCCATCTTGGTCCTTATGTGGACTATTGTCCTTTTCAGGATGTCACAATTCTTATTCCAATGCTGTCTTCACTTTCCAAAAATGAGGTTTGTTTCAAATTTTCTTCCTTGTACTATTTCTACTCTGTGATTGTATATATTGATTTTCACATTCAATAAAATAGTAATTTGGATGAATGGAAAAACAAAACATCTTCAAGGTAATGTTCATTCTTGAGAATATGCCAGGCTAAGGTAATTTTTTATGTCTGCATCCACTCCTTAAAACTAGTACTCAGCTAATTGGGAAAAAAAAAGCTGCTTAGTGAACGCTAATGTGTTGGCAACTGGAGATAGATGCTGTTTTGGGTGTGGATTTGATCATTGTATGCATGCAGGTTTTACCTATTTTTCCTCGGCTTGTTGACCTTCCGCTAGAAAAGTTCCAGATGGCACTTGCTCACATACTGCAGGTAAATGCGAAGGATTTATGTATGATTTTCACAAACGATGCCATATCATTTTTTTTTCTTTTATCTTTTATTTTTCAAATAAAAATAAGATCTCAAGCATACTACATAATTGTATTATTACTTGTAAAAAATACAAAATTGTATTATTCATAGAAATAGAGCCCATTACATATCTGAAATCTTTTATCCTTCCAGGTCCTATGTTATTTTTTTTTTCATTCTGATAGAGAGGAAGGGAGGGAAAACAAGACATCTGTTATATTTCTGTAAGAAGGAAAACAATTGATTCCACATTCCTATGTTATTTTATAATTTTTAGATAGAGAGGGAGACTTCTGTTGTTTCTAATTGTGGCTGGGCTAATTTAGAGGCTCCTTAACTTTAGCCTGTCTTGTAGAAACAACCGATGTCTGTCTAGATGTTAACCTCTAGGGGTTGGCTCAAGTGGTAAAAGGCCTTGGTCTTGGTGGTATGCCCCTCCAGGTCTAAGTTTCGAAGCCTCTTGGATGCAAACAATTTCTAGGGGCCATCGGATTGGGGGATTTTGGGAAACTTCTTGCCGAGGGCCTACGCACCTCTGAGATTAGTCAGGATGTTGTTCTTGGACACTCGGTGCCAATAAAAGAAAAAAATGTCTAGATGCTATGAATAATTTTCTTGTGTCGATTACTCATGCTTCTAAAGGAACTGGATTCTTTCAGTTCTGAGTTGATTTTATAAGATTGTGCTTTGTTTCTTTCATCTCATGACTCTCACCACTACTGATAAAAAAAAAAAAATAAATAAATAAAATAAAAGAAACGAAAAGCTTGCATTCAATCTATTTGGCAGTATACTAAATTTGCTTTGAGCAAAAACATAGATTTACAGTAATAACATAAAAAATTATTTTCGCCTTCCCACCCTAAGTCAACAAAAATTGTTGAGTTCATTTTTGTCTGTGGCAGGGTTCAGCTCATATGGGTCCAGCTTTGACACCTGCAGAAGTATTGGTTGCTATCCATCACATAGCTCCGGAGAAAGATGGCCTTCCACTTAAAAAGGCATGTCATATATATTTTGAGTAACTGCTTTTATTCATCAAGCGACCCTTAGTTCTTTTTTTATATGGAAGACATTAAGCTAACACCTGCATGCTGCATGCTTTTTCCTTCCGTCCCATCTTTTAATAGGAGTTATATACCTAAATTTCACCAAATAGAATAGTTGTAATCTTTGGTGTTATTGAAGTGTTTGTGCTCGTACATAAATGTGAAACCAATATGGCTTGGTTTATGTGGGTTGCTCTCCTTCCACTTCACTACCTTATTTACGATAGCTCAACCCAAATTCAGGATAATTTGGGGTTTGTCTAGGATATAAGACAGGTTGAAAAATACTTCATTAGGAATGTCTATTTAATAACATAATTTTCTGAAGATGAGAGTTAAATTTACAAACTTAAATTCACTATACTGTAATGTACTCTTCCTTGATTCCTATCACTTTACTATTTTTCCATTTAGTTTTTTAACGGTAACCCCCCCCCCCCCCCCCCCCCCCCCAAAAAAAAACCCTGCAGAATGATGTTTGACAATCGTATATTATCTTGACAGTCAGCTTTGCTTTCGAGTGCCCAACATCCTAGGTTAATTGAGATTAGTAAGAAAGCCCAAAGACCAGCGTAGTTTTTAACTGAAAACTCTGGGCCTGGCTCATCTGTTGGTTGGGAAAGCTGTGGGTCAGCTGCTTTCTTGCACTGCTCAAAATTCAACCCAAATCCAGGATCTCTGGTTTAATATTCTGGAGTGTATCTCTGCAAAATGCTTTCAAATTAGCTTGTAGGATTTCTGATTGATGTTAATCATTATATGTTGGTTGCGTGTCTGGTGGTCATGTCACGTGTAGATGGTTATTACAGGTATTGAAGTGGTTGTCGCATATATGTTGTGTGCAATGCATCAATTTTTTATATTTTTGTGCTTCCATTTCATGTTATCAGATAACAGATGCTTGCTCAGCCTGTTTTGAGCAACGCACAGTTTTCACGCAACAGGTCTTGGCCAAGGCATTGAGCCAGATGGTATGTGAATGTCCTGTGATCTGGATGATGTACATTATCTTCAGTTCTTTGTTGTAATTGTTGTATTTTTTCAGGTCGATCAAACTCCTCTACCTCTACTCTTCATGAGAACAGTGATTCAGGCAATTGATGCTTTTCCTACACTGGTAAGATTTATTTACATATATGCTACATTCATACCATTTTCACTATAGTAATGTCCATGATGAGTTTGTGTCATAGAATGCATTCAGAATTGCTGCTTCTTCGTAGAATTTTAATTTTGATAACCCTGAGGGGTTGGCTCAAGTGGTAAGAGCCTTAGTCTTGGTGGTATGCTCCCTCTAGGTCTATGGTTCCAACTTTTGGGTGCAAGCAATTTCTAGGGGCCATATCCCATCGGTGAAAAGCAGATAATTTATCAGATTTGTGTGATGGGGACGTGTTACATAGGTCTGGTAAAAGATATGTTGCATTTGCATGGTCTCCGGGATTCCGCATCATAAAAAAGTAATATTTTTGTAATGATGATGCTTAGTTTTTGAAATTTTGATGAGGAAATATTTTCTGCCTCTTCACGTTACCGCATTATTCTTTATTGATCTTTGTGCATGTTATGAATCTTCTGGGTGCATTTTTTTGGAAAGTGATTTGTGCACATAGACGTTCTTACTGAAAGTGCAGGGAATTGCAACTTTTTCACTGTTCATGAACAGAACAATAAAATTGCAGGTGGCATCACTGTTTTATAGGATTTTCTCTCCTCGTTTTACCTGGAATTTGTGGTATTTGTCACTTTCAATGACATGACTCGTTCAATTTGAATGCGTTCTTTCTGTGTGGTAGATACAAATTATGAATGAAGAATAATTTCTAACCGTCATGTTTGCTCTGTTCAGGTTGATTTTGTTATGGAGATTCTTTCCAAACTTGTGACTAGACAGGTAAACTTGCCTAACATGGAGTTGGGTTTTTCCGCAGTATACAGTAAAAGATTCCGTGTGCTCTATGTTTTACAAGCTCATTCTTATGATTAGCATAATTATGGTACAAAATGGTGTGTACGATTTGGGTGCAGGTGTGGAGAATGCCTAAGCTTTGGGTTGGCTTTTTGAAATGTGTGTCGCAAACGCAGCCACATTCGTTTGACGTGCTGCTACAGGTATAATATAATCTAACCTCGAGTAGTGCTCCTTGCCTTGAATTTTTGTCCTCTCCATTTAACTTTTTCCCAATTTTTCTTTGCAGTTACCGCCACCACAACTTGAAAGCACTCTGAACAAACACTCTAACCTTAGGGGTGCCCTTGCTGCTTATGCAACCCAGCCGAGTATTAGAACTTCAATACCTAGGTACATTTTTCTTGGATTTGATTAACTTTCCACCTTGTATCAAATGAATCTGGCTTATGCAAGCCAGGCAAATATTTTAAAACACCTAAATACAAGTTAGGAACTAGAATAGGCTAAGCAAATCATGAAAATTGTCTCCATTTAATACAAGAGCCTTCGCCCAAATACATAAAGTACTACAGAAAAACTCTCTTAAGTTCTCCCATCGAAAATCCAAAAATTCTTAGCCACCTTGCAATGAAGAAATAAGTGGTCAACAGATTCCCCATCTTTCTTACATATGAAGCACCAATCCACAACGATTAGTCCACGCTTTCTCAAAATATCCGTGGTCAAAATCTTTTCAAGGGACGCCAACCAGCAGAAAAATGCAATCTTACTAGGCACGTTAGATCTCCAAATGCACTTCCAAGGAAATTTATTAACACAATGATAAGTCAACGCTTATAGAAGGAGCTAACCGAGAATCTGGAATTTCCTGCTTTGATCCACAGCAAACCATCCTCTCTTCCTTGAACAATCTTCATATCATAGAACCTTCCAAAAAAATCAGAAACAACATTCACTTCCCAATCATGCACCTCTCTTATAAAATTTACATTCCATTGAAGAGTGTTGTACCAAAAAAAATAAAAGAATCAGCCACAGCAGCTTCTTGAGCCCTTGCAATCCTACAGAGGGAAAGAAAAGTATTCTTAAGAGCCGTATCCTCACACCAAGTAACAATAAACGAATGTGGAAATTTAATATTTAACTGGTGTTTATGGAAATTTTGGAGTCCTTCCCACACCACAGCAAGACTTCTAATTTTTTTCACAAGCCTGTTCAATAACAGATGGTGGAAATTTAATAGATTTTATTTGAGGTGTCATAAGGTATCTTTACCTTGACTGTGGGTATGCATCTTTCTGGATCTACGAATTTTAACTCATCTAATCTGTTTGTAGATTTGCCTTTGTGGGATCTTTTTGTGGCTGAAGCATTTCTCTTTAAAGTTTGGCATGCAGCCCCCCCCACCCCAACTCCAGTGAGTGAGCGAGAGTATTTGGTTAAGCGAACTCAAATTAAGTGCAAAAGCTTAAAATCTAGAATTCCTAACTTAGGTTGAGATTTGGCCCTATAAGCCTTATAAGCTTGTGAAGGCCAGAATGAAATGGTACAAATTGTTTGAACTCTTGTATTAGAACATTTGTTTTTCTGGATTCAAATTATTCAATACTATTACTCTTTCTGTTTGTGCATGGTGATTCTAGTAGTTTATTACATCTGAAAACGTTCTCCCGATGGAGATATATTGAAATTTCTGAAGGCTAATATTAGAAATAGGCTTATCTGTCAGAAATGGTTGACATTGTTGTAGTTTGGTTAACCTACTAATAATAATAATAAAAAAGAGAGTTTGGTTAACCTACCGGGTTTTGCATTTTGGCAGATTGACACTAGCGGTTCTTGGTCTCACAAATGATGCACACATGCAACAACCTCGTTTGTCTTCGTTGCATTCTACTGAAACGAGTTCTTCAGTTCAGGGAGCAACTTCAACATGATAAGAGATTTTGAAGTTAAGCAAACTGACTAGCAATGTATGGATGGTCAGGGCCTTAGTCCCAATCCCAAGTGGTCCCAAATTTGTTAGGGCAAAATTAAAAGTGTCAAGGCATTGGTCCCAATCTGAAGTTCAGAGAGTGGCTGATCACTTGGATGACTGCTGACGTGTGGAACCAAGATGAATCTTAACCGTCAGTGTGGGATTCTGATTCTATTACCAAAAGAATCCTCCCTCCCTCCCTCCTGCAGCTGCCCTGCTGAATGCCCTGCTGAATGTCACATGCTTTGTGTTTTAGGAATTATATTTCCATTTTCTTTTGTAGCTTCATTCTTTCAAATTTTGTTTTTGTTTTTTTTAGCATTCTGCCTGATTTGGGTGGTTTGAGTAGATGTTCGATGTTGAGTAGCCGCCGAGAGTACTGTTGGAGCCGATATCGGCCTCCATGTGTAAAATAAGTTGTCATTTTCTCCGGTTATCACCCTCCATATCTTGTATGAGATATTTCAATTCTCGACTTTTATCTTCTGCCGAATCTGGTGCAGGTTTAAACAGATGGGGTATTATCCTGGGATGAGGTGAGTTTCAGGAAGGCTAATGTAGGGACTATCATTAACTTAATGAAATGTACTGAAGTAAGAGCAGCTCCCATTTCTCAAGATTCAAACTTTAGAATTTGCATACTTTTAAGAATCAATAATATATTTGTTATTATATAAATATCCATATGAAATATAAATATTCTAGCTACATTTTTATGGCTAAAAATAATAAGTTACATATTTCAGGATGGAGACGTCAATGAATGGAGAAAAATTCATATGGATGATTTTTTTTTTTTTTTTAATAAAAGTAGCCACAGTTAAGTTATCCAAAGGAATGAATTATTAGATCGGTAAATAATCCAAAAATCATCTTTCCTTTTATTTTATTTTGGAGTAGTTAAAAAATACTATGATGGCTCCGTTACTTTATATTTAGATAGATATTTATTTAGTCTTATATTCAACAATCCCAAAGTTTTTTTTTTTTTAATTTTTAGTTCTTTCATAACATAATTAGAATCCAATGAACCCATCGTTTGAATAAAGTATTAAAAAAAAACCAAGTCTATAGAACAGAGAAATAGATACATTTATTCACGTTCGGATTATATTTGTTTGATATACTGTTGTCAAACAATAACCAAAATCTTGAATTACTATAACAATAATCAAAATCTTTCTAATTTATATATTATAATATAATATAATTATAATAATAACTAATTATAATAATAATATTTATTTTATTAGAATTTAAATTATATATTCTATATAATTAAAAATATAATATAATTCTAATTTTCTATTATTCTATTTTATTCAAATGTTATTTGACGCACAATAATCTCTATATGTCGATTGAGTAATTCTACACAACCTCCACATATCACATTTTTTTAAATTTTAATATTTTTTAATATTTTTTTAAAATTTTTTTTAACTTTATTCTTTTTAAACTAATTTAATTTTTTTATTCATTATTCATATATTAAATATTTAATAAAAAAAAAAATATTGTGTGGAGGTTGTGTGAATAGTAGGAGGTTGAATAGATTTTTTGATGTCGATTATGAGTATGCACCCCCTAAGTTTGATAAACAAGACATAAAATTTGTTTGGATAGTGAGATGAGATGATAATTTTAGATAAGTTGAATAAAATATTATTTTGACATTTTAAAAAAGTCGAATTGTTTATTATATTTTATATAAAAATTTGACAATTATAATGATGAAATGAAATGATTTCTATATCCAAACGAGTCCTTAATAACTCTAAATTAATTATATTTTGTAAAGAAGTGTCGTCTGAGCTGACTACTCCATCGACCTCAGACAACAAACATGGCTTCCAAATCCACACTGGTTTACCATCACTGAAGGAAAGACTTTCTTTTGCAAGAAGAATTCATATATCAGACAATCTTGGAAGAAATTGAGAACTAAGATGGCCGTTGCTTGATTTTTTCATGCAAAGCCAACACAAGTAATACCTGCATAATGATAATGGCAGCAAATTGACGCAAAGATCAATCCAGGGACATATGAACCATCAAAATGAAAATACAGTAACACTGTGTCATGAAAGAAAGCAAGAATTAAAGTAAATGAAAAGGCTCTTGTTTTTAGCTTTCTCTTCCACAACTTCTGGGACACTTCAAATAGTACAAATGTAAAAAGTTCAAGGTGCAAGTTGCAAGTTGCAAAGCAATTGAAACTCTATCCAAAAAGTGTGTTTTGTGGTATTTGGAATTCATCTCGGTATTTGACTCACCCCTTCCCATAAGTTAGGAATGTCACGTACATTAAGCTGCTTGTCTTTTGTCCTGCATAAGTAGGTTTGCTTGTACTTTCTCTGTTGAATGAAACTTCTCATTCCTCCAAGAATTTGAAAAAATAAATTAAATTCTCACCTCTCAAGTCTCAAGGCATCAAAATTGCAGTATTTAAGTCTAATTCAGTTAATTGGGAGCACAACATTGAGGTTTTCCTGAAGTAGCCAGCCTCTAGGATAAACAAAACGACGAGCTTCCAAATGAAGATGCCAGTTTATTATCCTTGAACAACCAGCTGGTGTACCTTCCATTTGACTTTCATCTTCCACCACTTGCTGTATAAACGTGGTCTCCTGTGAAATACATGAAGTCAGTCCACAAAGTATGACGTTGCACAATTATTTTTCAGTAGGTCGCAACTTGAAAAAGATATAGCAAAGAAGGAAGAATGAACGGAAGAAGCAACTCTATCATGTATACCTGGAATCCCTCCTTGACTGTGTCCAACTGTCGAATTGGAACTGAGTTGTGGCCTCTCCATTCCTTTGGATCCCACAAGATTGTACTGTTGAAAGCAAATCCTGACATATCAACATGAAACCTCCGAAGTCTCTTACTTTTCATGTTTGTGTGCCATCCGATTACTTGACTCCCGTTGCATACTGGACCTTCCAAAATGGTCTTGTTTTTGCTTTGTTCAAGCATAGCAACAGGCCAAGTGCCAAACTGGCTGCATCTCAAGTTGACCAATATTATGATCTTCGAAGGTGGGTAGGGTATAATGCAATTCATTTTTAATGACAAAGTTTCAACAATTACAAATTATTTTGACACTGTAGATGCAATGAATACATACTTGTACAAACCCAAACCAACAGTTTCTCAAAGAGAGAATTAGCTCAATAAGTATGTTATCCTCATTTTCATTCAGAAATAGTGCTTAAAAAATTACGACCTCAATCTTTGTTGTTCTCTTTTAATTATCAGTCTCCCTTTGGAGGGGGGATAGGGGGAATGCCATCTCATTTACTGGAACAAAAGAACAGGAGACAAAGGACAGAAAAAGGGGAGCATTTCTGTAGAAAAAACAGAATTGAAACAAAATAAGAGTGAAACTGAAAACATTGAACCTCAACTGTTAGACCATTAGAGGATTACAATATCAAGTAATCCACAATTCGAAACTTTTAAGGGCGAAGGATTTAATGTCATAATAGATAGGGATAATGCGAACAACCAACTCCAAATTTGATATGAATTGATCAAATCTCAAGCTACACATACTACATAAAATTGAAGAGCGCAGGAGTCTCAACCACTTGATTCGGGTGTTTTCAAGAGTCTAAACAAACATTGTGACCTTAGTGTGTGGAGGGAGACTTCATGACTGTTCGAGTAAATGGAAAGAAAAATCAAAGATGAGATCCATAATTATATTTCCCTGAAAAGATCAGTTTGAAAAATTATTTTTCTTCAGAGCAACCAGTTCACAAAACAAAATTCTACTACTCTTATCACAAACCTTTTTTTTTTATAGGTATTATGATCACAAACATATCAAGCAAATTGAAAGATATGGTTTTAGAGGTCATACATAATAGGCAGAAACAAGCAAACATAATACATACATACATACATGCATTCATATATATTATGCGCACACACACATACACACACAAATATATCTTCCAATTTCCAAAGCAGTTCTAAACTAGAAGATGAGATACTCCAACAAAATCAGTCATATTACGAGTACAGAATGTATTTATAGCATCAAGATGAATTTTTAGTATCCAAATATAGATAACGAAATTCAAAGCTTAAAGTTTGGTGTGGGGGGGATACCAACCCAATTTCTCTCAAGCTATGGAACAACTGTAGGGAATATATGTTATCGTCGTCGGCAAAGTAAACGATGCCGTCGAGTCTATGGCGCTCAATGTGCTCCAACCCAGCGTTCCTCTGATGCACACCCCTGTCCTTGACGTTAGTGGAGTTGTTAGCGCACACCAAGTGCCTGTACATCACTCCGGTTTTCCTCAGTATCTCCGCCGTCTCCATCGACGCCGAGTTCGTCTCCACCACAATCCACAGGAGCGGCGGCGGCACTAGCCGCAGGACTTGGCCCAGCCGGCTCAAGAAGTAGGCCTGGAGCGCCCGGCCGTGCGTTGGCGTCACCACAATCAGCTGCTTCATCGGCACCAAATCGGACTTCATCCTCCCCTCGAAGCTCACCTCGCCAACAGAAAGACTATTGGACTCCGAGGCGGAGTCTTCGCGCTCGCCAACAGAGAGACGATTCGACTCCGAGGCTTCGCGGTCAACGACGTCGCTTCGGTGAACGTTGACGAGAGGGGGCGTGATCTCGAAGAAGTCGTGCCTGCTACTACCGTCGTCGTCGACGTGACCCAAGGGCGTCAATCCCAGCAAGAAACCCAAGAAGAAGAAGAACAAGCACCTGTAGAACGCCCGTCGCCAACTGTGCTGACCTTTCCGCGGAGGATACCCGAGGAATCGCCAGAATCGAGCAGCGAACTCGTTCAACGGCAACGAGTACCTGGAGATGGGGAAGAGCTTCGGCGAGTACGGACTCTCGCCGTTATGGTACGGCTGATCGTCGTACGGCGATAAAGCCCGTCGGATCGACGCCATTATTCCACTTCACAAAGCATACATATCCACATATCTATTAAAACACATAAAAAAAATTCCCACTTGTACTCTGATAGAACGATTGATTCGTTGTGAGTTTCAGGTTTTAGGAAAAGAAAGAAATGAAGAAGCGGCAGAGAGAGATAATGAGGTGTTGCAGTGAGAAGAAAGTGCAGAACTGGGTGGGTTTGCGCTTGCAGAAAGACGAGAGCTTGGTAAATAAAATCTACTACAAATGAGTTGCGTGCTAGGCGGGAGAGAGGGCGACGACTTCGAGTCACGGTATGAACAGTCGTTGAAGACGGCGGAACTCTACGCTCCCTTTCTTCCTTCTTTCTCCGCTCATCGATCAAATAATCACCACTCCCTAATTACTTTGGACTACCAAATGTTCCCCAGAAATGGGTAATGATTACTCTACTTCCAACCAAACTCTGGACCTACACCTCTTTTCCTCAAACCAAAAAGGAGTCAACTTTAGACTCTCAACATAATATATGAAAGAAAACTCCAAAGTGGTACAATTGTTTAAGAGAGAGCTCGTCGGGTTCTGTAAAAATATGTAAGAAAGCACTAAAAAATGTGTGGCCTAATGTGATAGGTTGCATTAGCGTGGCCTAATAGCAATAAGCTCCGTGAACTTCTAATCTTGTCGTGTCAACCGTGTCAGTTAGTCAAGAGGATGCATAGATAGGATCTTGTTTTTCAACCAAGATGGAAATTATATCTGTATGAGATATGGGAGAAAAGATCAACATTCACCATCTAAAGAGCCATGTTCTTGTTTAGTTTGCACGTCTTCATGTCTTGTTTCACTGTTGGAGTTAGTACATAGTTTGTTTTATGATCCATTGCTGCTAGCCTTTTTGTACAGCATGTATCATGTCAATTCTTCATTTCTAATCAATAAAGTTAATCATTCATAATGGAGCCACTTTTAGTCCTTCTCTCACTAAGTGAGGGTGAGGTTTTTTCTCTCTAAGTTTTCTGGTAAACTTAGAGTTCTGTCCCTCTAGACGCTTGTCTGTGAAGGATCGGATTTGGAGGGAGACCTGTCAACTTTATGTGAGGGATTGAAACTTACTAATGAGGAGCAACAGGAAGTGGTGGTCAATGAAGAAGACGTGCTAATATCTGAGTCAAAGAGCAAACACTGTCTCATGATGCTGGTGGTGACGGATAAGGTAGTGAATAGAGGGGCTTTTAGAAATACAATGGCCAGAGTGTGGCAAGTAGATGGAAAAGTTGTGTTCAAGGAAGTAGGAAGAAATAAGTTTTTGGTTGAGCTAAAGGAGGTGGTAGACAAAAAGAGAATCATGAAGGGTCGCCCTTGGTCTTTTGATAAGAACTTAGTGTGTTTACACGATTGTGAAGGATACGAGTCATGGAAGAATATGGAATTCACACGTGAGCCATTCTGGGTCCAGTGTCATGATCTTCCATTTGCTGGGATGAACTCAAACACGGGTGAAAACTTGGGCAAATCCATGGGAGAGGTACTCTTGGTGGACACTGATACTAGTGGCATTTGCTGGGGGAGTTACTTAAGAATCAAAGTTCGTATAGACATCTCCAAGCCATTGGCAAGAGGGAGATTCCTAACAGTGGGCGCTTCTAAACACTGGATTCCATTCAAGTACGAGAGGATGCCAAACTTCTGCTATCACTGTGGGAAGATAAAACATTCATCGGGCATGTGTGATAATCTAGACAGAGGAAAAGTTAGTTTGGAAGGGTTCAGTCAATAGTATGGTGCATGGATGAGGGCAAGTCCAAAATCCTCCGCCTCCGAGAATCCCCAAGTTAGAAAGGAGGCTAGCCCTGGAGGGTGGTCGGAGCATGAGAAAAGGGAGCAGCCTGGTGGTGCTCAACAGGAAAATAACCATCATGGCAATGAGGGAATCGAGGAGGGATCAGTAGCGGTTGAACAAGAAACTTTTGCTAAGGAAATCAGGATGTCGGGACTGGAAAGAAAGTTGGTAATATAGCTCAGAGGATTGTTGACTTTCCTTATGCAAAGGGAGGGGCAGCTACAATAGTAGAATCCCCATTGGGAAACGGGTTTTCTTTGAAAGGAAAAGGGGAGCAGAATCCAGAAATGGTGAATAAGTTACTGATGAGGTCCATGCTGGACCATGAGCAGTACATTGAAGAAAGGGACCGCTCAATCCAGGATATCATCCTCAATCATAAAAAGGAGAATTGCCAGCCTGGAAAGAGAGCTTCCAACAGATGGAAAAGGAAGGCACGTGCTATCCCAGTCAGCATGGAACCTCAGGATAACAAGTGTTATATAGAAATGGAGATCACAAGAAATGGGGAAAAAAGAAAGGATCAAGCTGTCAATGTCAGGGGGACTAAGAAGAAGAGGAAACAAGCACAAGCAGTGGAGAGGGATGAACATGAATTTAAGGCAGTGGCTGCTGAGCAGCACTGCCAATCCCCATGAAACTCTTATGTTGGAACTGCCGGGGGCTTGGGAACCCCCGGACAGTTAATGAACTTCACCTTTTGGTGATGGAAAGATCCCCTCTAGTTATTTTCCTATCAGAAACAAAGAGTAACAGGAATAAGGTGGAGAAAGTGAGAACCAGATTGGGGTTTGAAAACAGTTTTGTGGTTGATTGTATGGGCAGAAGTGGAGGACATGCTCTTTTTTGGAAAAATGAAGTAGATGCTCAGCTACATTCGTATTCACTTAGTCACATTTCAGTAACAATTTCACCTGAACAAAGGGGGATACCTTGGAGGCTAACAGGATTCTATGGTAACCCTGTCACAGAGAAAAGGAAAGAAAGTTGGAGATTGCTAAGACTGCTTAAACCCGAACCCTCAATGGCCTGGTTGTGCATGGGGGACTTCAATGAAATCCTAAATAATGAAGAGAAGACTGGGGCTGCTACTAGACCTTTTTCACAAATGGAAAACTTCAGAAAAGCTCTGGATGATTGTGAGTTGAGTGATCTGGGTTACATAGGCTCGAAATTTACCTGGAGTAATAACAGGGATGGGAGAGGGTTTACCAAAGAAAGGTTAGATAGAGCAATGGGATTGGCCTCTCCAGTTCAGTAATAATGAGGTCACAGTGCTACCTGTGCTTAACTCTGATCACCTTCCTTTGTGGATCTCTTGTGACAATGAGGTAGCAGTTTCCAGCAGGAGGGACAGAATATTTAGATATGAAGCTTATTGGTCCTCGAAACAGGAGTGTAAGGACATAATCAAGAGGGCTTGGCAGGCCTCTTGTAGAGGGGAACAACCACTGGTAACTCTCAAACAAGGGCTGGACAGGGGTAGAATTTCTCTTAAAGGATGGTCAAAGAACTCAGCTGGTAATCAGAGACATCAAATTAGACTCAAAAGTGCTATGATCCAACAGATGCAAAGGATTAATCAAGGTGATTTTAATGACACTATCAAAGGGCTACAAACCAATGTTTTGAATACCGTTTCGGTGACCATTTCGGTCGAGGCATTGAAACGAAATATTTCAGTACCGGTACCGTTTCGGAATAGTCGATATATGAATAAATTATATATATATAAATTATATTCTAAAATAATAGTATATATATGAATAAATTATATATATATGTATATAAATTATAAATAGTCTAGTTTGAATTGAGGGAATCCAAAAATGAGCTTGCAGTTTGAAGAAATAAAAAAAAAAAAATGTAAAGGCCGAAAAATGTATATAGGCCGAAATCTGATGTATAGGCCGAAATCCGATATATCGGCCGGTACAGGCCGATATATAGGCAGAAACAAGCCGATACGGCTGAAATTTTGGCCGGTACGAAACACCATACTTGTCTGTACCGGCTACCCGGCCGGTACGAAACGAAATTTAAAACTATGCTACAAACTGAAGTTAACCAGATTTTAGCAGATGAGGAGATTAAATGGAAGCAGAGGTCAAAACAGATGTGGCTTAAGGAGGGGGACAAAAATACTAGATATTTTCACAAATGTGCCTCTCAAAGGAAAAGAACTAATAGTGTCCATAATATCCTGAACGAAAGGGGGGAAATGTCAGTAACATCTCTAAAGTATGTAACATCTTCCAAAGGTACTACCAGGACCTTTTTACTACCTCTAACCCGTAAGGCATTTCAAAAACCCTCATGGAATTTGACTATGTAGTATCAACTGAGATGAATGGCCAATTGATTAAAGATTGCTCATATGAGGAGGTAAAAGGTGCCCTATTTGCAATGGACCCACTGAGCTCCCCAGGACCTGATGGGTTCTCAGCTGGGTTTTATCAGAAACATTGGGAAGCTGTTGGTGATGGGGTGGTGGCAGCAGTCAGAGAGGTCTTCAATTCAAGGAGAGGCATATCAGAGATCAATGAAACTTACATTGTTTTGATTCCAAAGAAGAAGAGGCCTACCTTAGTGTCTGAATACAGGCCAATAAGCCTGTGCAACGTGGTCTACAAAGTGGTCTCAAAAGTGCTAGCAAATAGAGTAAAACCTTTACTTGCTAAACTGATATCCCCCTCTCAAAGTGCTTTTGTTCCAGGTCGTTTGATCTCTGATAATATTATAGTTGAGTATGAAGCAATGCATTCAATGAAATACAGAATGAAGAGTAAAAGGGGAGGTTACATGGCAATGAAGCTGGACATGAGCAAAGCATACAATCGGATAGAATGGACTTTTTTGGAAGCTGTACTTCTGAAAATGGGGTTTGACAGAATGTGGATTGACTTGGTAATGCAATGTATTTCCTCAGTGACATACTCCCTGTTAATTAATGGTGTCCCTCAGCAACCTATTCAACCATCTAGAGGTTTAAGACAAGGAGACCCACTGTCCCCCTATCTCTTTATCCTATGCACTGAAATTCTTGGAAACCTGTTAGACTCAGCCGAGAGAAAGGGATACATAACTGGTTTTCCATTTGCTAGAGGAACTTTATTGGTCAACCATCTCTTTTTTGCAGATGATAACTTGCTCTTTTGCAATGCTAACGCCCTTGAGTGGAGCAGACTGTACAGAATACTCAATGAGTACGAGGAGGCTTTTGGTCAAAGACTAAACATAGAGAAATCAGCTATCTTTTTCAGTAAGAATACTCTAGCTGAGGCAAAACTAGCCATCCTATCGTCAGCTAAGATGAAGGAAGCTAAATGTTTTGAGCAGTATCTTGGTCTGCCAGCCTATGTGGGGAGAAACAAGCTTGCCTCTTTTAGACCTATACTGGACTCCATCAGGAATCGCATCAATAACTGGAAGGTTAGATTTATCTCTAATGCAGGAAAAGAGGTGCTGCTCAAATCTGTAGTTCAATCCATCCCTACTTACTGCATGAGCATCTTCAAACTTCCTAAGACTATTCTTAATGCCATCAACAAGATTATGCAGCAGTTCTGGTGGGGCAGCAGAGAGGATAAATTTAAGACTCAATGGCTCCCTTGGAAATTGCTTGGTAAGATCAAGGCAGAAGGAGGACTAGGCTATAGAAACTTCGAACAGTTTAATTTAGCCCTGCTGGCCAAGCAGGGCTGGAGATTGATTCAAAATCCACAGTCCTTGGCTGCAAGAGTGCTAAGGGCAAAGTATTACTACAGATCAAATTTTCTACAAGCAAAAGTGGGCAGCAATGGCTCTTACCTGTGGAGAAGCTTCTTGGAGGCCAGAAATGTCTTAGAGGAAGGATTGATGTGGAGGATTGGGAACGGAGAGGGGGTTAGCCTATGGAAAGATAAATGGATACCTCAACCCACTTCATATAAAGTGCAGACCCCGATGGTTGAGAGGCATGAACACTGGCAAGTCAGTAAGCTAATCGATGAGCACACTAGATCCTGGAACATGTCTGTGTTGAGGGATATCTTCAAAGAAGAAAACATTGAGAACATTTGCAAGAGTCCTATCAGCTGGAGTGGAAATCCAGACAAGCTCATATGGAGGTGCACCAAAGATGGACAGTTTACAGTTAAGAGTGCATATCACCTACAGAGTGATATGATCCAGTCTACCTTAGGACAAACCTCAGCTATATCTAGCCACAAATCTCAGGAGATCTGGCCAAAAATTTGGAAGTTAAATGTTCCAAATGCAGTTAGGATGTTTATGTGGAGAGCCAGTCATAACTCCCTTCCAACAAACCTCAATCTATGCAAGAGGAAAATTAGGGAATCACCTCTTTGTCCTGTGTGCAACCTGGAATCAGAATCTGTTCTACATGCATTATGGTCGTGCCCTTCAGTTCAGGATGTTTGGGGTGTTTGCTCTAGGAGACTCCAGAAAGTGTAGGTCTGGTTCACAGCATTCAAAGATGTAGTGGAATATGTATTATCCTATCTCAGTAAGGAAGACACATGCATTTTTGCAGTAACAGCATACCTCATGTGGAAGAGAAGAAATACTTATGTCTTTGAAGGTAAATTCAAAGACCCCTCTAGGGTGGTTCATTCTGCCCACCAACTGATCTCAGAACACATTGAGAACTCAATGCCTCAGCTAGCTCATCAACCAAACATGGAGTCAGATAGGTTCCAAGAACAGATTTGGAGGCCTCCTCCCCTGAATGTTTATAAGGCTAATTGGGATGCTTCTGTTGACAGATTAAAGTGTAGAGTGGGAGTTGGGATAGTTGTAAGGAATTGGGATGGCCAAGTGATGGCAACACTGAGATGCTCTAGAAGTCTATTTCCTGATGCAAAACTTGCAGAGGCAGCTGCTGCTCTCAAAGCAGTCATCTTCTGCAAACAATTAGGATTTAGCAGTTTGGTTTTGGAAGGGGATGCTCAAACTGTGGTCAAAGCTCTTAACTCAGAAGCTATGGATTGGAGCACAGCAGGACTGATTATACAAGACATTAAAGATGAACTAATGAGGGTGCCTAGTTGGTCTGTCCAATATACCTCTAGAATTTCTAATTGTATTGCCCATTGTTTAGCTAAGGATGCACTAAAACTCTTTGAGGAGAGCATTACGGTGGAGGGAGTCCCTCCTTGTATCCAAAACATGTTTTGCTAATGAAGGAAGATTGACTATTCAAAAAAAAAAAAAAAAAGTTAATCATTCATAACAGGGAAATGAACTGAAACTTTTTCTCCAGTTAGGTACATTTTAACCAATTAGATGCTGTTCATTTATTAGAAGCTATCGAATCCTTTCGATTTTCTGAAGATGAGTCTTACCTCCACAAAATAAATATATAAAATTAATCTTAAAAATTTATGTAGTTTTATATGATTTGTTAGATCTATTTTTTAATAAAAACAATTTTACAATCTGACAAATTATATCAAGTTACATTAGATTATTTTGATGTAATTATTTTGTACATAGAATATTTCCGTTCTGTGAATACTTGAAGATGGGAAGGAAACCAAAGATTTTTCTAACAAGGTTTTCCCAAGAAGCTGGAAGCAGCGTTGGATCTCTTTGATGTAAAGGAGACAAACTTGATCCAGCTGCTCACAATATCGAGAGAAGAAGCGGAGAAACCATGTAATACATATGAGACTGTCTTCAGTTTTCTAACACAGATAGTAGCAAGACACAGAGACAATCAGCAAGAATTTAAAAAAAAAAAAAAAAAGGGGGGAAATTACCATGTAGGTATATACAATTTAGACTTTTTTAAAATCAGAAAATTGTGGTTAAAAAGTTTCGAAATAATATTTATAATTATGGTAACTTTCAAACTGATCCCTTCGACAATATCTCCACGAAAATGTCGTTAACTGTCAGATCATCACCAATCAGAAGAAGACACGTAACATCAACAGTAAAATATAAAATAGCAAAAAACTAATTAAGTTAATAATAATAATAATAAAAGTGCTATTAAAGTGCTGCCCAGCAGCGTGCGCCTAGACAAATTTTTTTTTTAATTTGTTATTCATATTTTTTTAATATTTTTTAAAAATATTAAAAAAATATTAATACATTAAGAATCATTTACTTAATCAATAAGTAAAAAAAAAATTAAATATATGAGCGATCAAAATGAAGTACTTTTTTTATTTTTTATTTTTATTTTTATTTATGGAAGGGGGGTTTTGAACTCTAGACCTCTATTTTAGATGTTGGAGATTATGCCAACCAGGCCATAGGCTTTTGGTAAAATGAGCTACGTTGGATAGTGAAAGTATTTGAGAATATTTGTGAATAGTAATGAAAAAGTAATAATAGAATATTGAATAATAATGAAAAGTAATAAATAGTAATAAAAAGTAAATGAAAAATAATAATAAGATAAAAAATAATAACAAAAAGTATTTGAGAGTATTCTCATTAGCCAAACTTAATCTAAATTGAACGACATAATAGTATTATTCTAATAATAATAGTAATGATGATAAAACTTTCCTAGAATCTTTGTGCGTAAGAAATCGTTCTAGAATGTCCAGGCTGGTGAGAAAAAAATTAGTGAACGATTATAAATTATCCACACGTTTACATATTCTTAAGGAATGATCCATACATTGAAAAGAATCAAACCTAAAGCATCTTCATCCAGTTAGTTATACCTTATATTTTGTTAAGTTTTAGCCAGAATTTTCAAAACTCTTCTTGCTATGTAGCAATGCTATTTGTTCTTTTGCTAAGAACAATAATAATTAAAGAAAATAATTACCTTACAATTTTTTATAACTCTATATTAAATAAAGACTAGTTTTGTAGTTAATGCCTTTGGTTGTTCAATCCTTTTAATACTTCACTTTTGCGGAAAAGGACAAAGTTCATTCCACTTTAATAATTACAACTACCAAAATTTCTTTTTAGTTTTTCCTTAATTATTCTTTTGAAAAAAAAAAATTTTTCCTTAATTATTTCATTTTTACATATTTTTTTAATTATTAATATATCATTATACCATCACGAGACATCAAATGATTAACAGATAAATAATCAATAATATTTTAATAATTTAATATTATATCAAGCGATGATGAATAATATTACTTTTTTATTTTTTTTATTCACAATAAAAATAATAAAAATAAAAGTTAAAATGGAGATTTTGATGCCTAAAAAGGTCGAATCTAACAAACAATATTAGCTCTAAGGCTTTTTTGGTTCTTAAATCCATCTTAACTCATTATTACAATTTTTTCAAATTTCAACATAAAATATAATAAATAATTCAACTTTTTCAAATCTCAAAATAATAATAATATCAAAAAATAATATTTTAACAATATTTTATTATCTTAATTTAACTCAATTCAATTCTGTTTAACATCCAAATATAGCCTTAGGTCCCGTTTGTTTACACAAAACTACTATCTCATCTCATCTCAATCATTACAACTTTTTCAAATTTTTATACAAAAATATAATAAACAATTCAATTTTTTCAAATCTCAACATAAAAATAATACTAAAAAATATATTTTATCAATATTTTATTTAATTACTATTCAAAACATCTCATCTCATCTCATCTGAACTGTGTATTCAAGCTGGCCTTAATCTCATGGTAGCTTTGAATATTTAGACCAAAACGTTGTAGATTTTGAATTAGAGTAAACTTCAAATTTCACCAAAGCCCAACCCATTTGGCCCATTTGTTTTTTCAATTGCTGCTATTTCATATGCTCAAACCCCACAAAATAACAAGGTTGAAATTTGAATCTTAACTATACTCTTAATATCATATTTCTGGATAAAAAATACTATAATCTAGTATAGTATTCTATGTGTCGGACTCACTTATTAAGAGTAATTTCAATCTATATAGGAGTGGAAAGAGTTACAAGTTAAAAATTCACATCTTCATAAATATGTAATAAAAAAAAGTAATTAGACTTGGCCAAAAAATTAAACTTTATACATTCAAAACTACTATGAATTCTATAATATGTACATATAAAATTCCAATTTATATCTTAAACAAGTTTTAATTTGGGCCTTCCATTAATATATGATTAGTAAGATTATGCCACATGTTGTATTTTTCCTTCAATTTAATGATCATATCTTAATTGAAGAATTCATGTTGCATACTATAACATTTATTGTATAATAATTTCCCTATTATCAAAGCATTTTTATGGGAGAAATAGTCTTTTCTTCTTCTTCTTTTGCCCCTGCCATAAAAGTGACATTGGATATTGTTTCAATCAGGCCAGCCCATGTACCTGGAACAACCTGAAGACAGTCCATGGCCAGAGCTCAGGCCGGCCCACCCAACTCTAATGTTATCTGAATTTTCCGCAAACTTCTCTTGATTCTGCATCAAAGATTTTTTACACTAATTAATTTGGTACGAATACTCTAGGCTTTAATTTCTAAGAAAATTATAATGTAAGAACTTTAATTCTATAAGATATCACACATACTTCTAGGGCTGTAAATGAACCAGTCTATTCGATAGCTCGCTCGGTACTCGTCCGATTAAACTCGAATTAAACTGGACTCAAGATAAAAAGCTCACCGGTGAATGCAGATACCCGCTCGAGTAGTAAATGACACATACTCGATAAAACTCGACTCGACTCAGTTAAGGCTTGTTAGGGCCCTAGTCGACTAGTTAACTTGACTCGATTAAAATTCATTCATATATTGATAAATATATACATACACCTATGTATATATACACATATATATGTTGGAAGGGGATTTTTCCCACACTTCACAAGCCCACTGGATTTCAACTCAATACCCGGCCCTAGGGCCCAAGCTTACTCTTGAAGTAAGTCGCCTCCAAGGAAAAGTAAATAATGATGGCTGATGGGACAGACAAGTTTGACATCGATTGGCCAATCTCCGCTCATGGGGACTTATATAGGACAGAACGGGAAAGATGGAGAACCTTTGATTTTTTGATATGAGAACATCGACGCACCACCGAAGACACTAACAGAGTAAAGAAAATTAGGAAATCATGCCGTATTAATGACATTACTACCTGAGCTACATGCCACATTAATGATGTCGTTGCAGAGACACGCTGCATTAAAGGACTCTAACAAAAGGAACAGTTTAAAAGACATGAACTCCATGGGGGCAGATACGATCTGTTTCTCCTAGACTCCCGATATAAATAGCAACTTCCAAGTACAAGAAATGCTATCTGATTTCTAGATTCTTTCATTATTTACAAACTTCCAAAATACGATACTAACTTTGGCATTGGAGGCTCACGGCCCCAAGGCCACCCTCTCCTAGTTGCTTTCTATTTCGTTGTCGCAGGTCCAGCTCTGAAGACCTGAGTTGCTAGAAACTGGCCCAAAGGTGTACGAAACACAACGTTATCATATATATTAGCTAATAATATAAACATGTCACTTTTATAATTAAATATATAATATGTAACCTAATTACGTATGCCTATATATTGGATATACTTCATAGCTATATCTTACAATAGTCGATAAGATTTAATAATTTCATATACAAGTATGTGGGAATCATAAATAAAATAGATATATACTATCATATTATGTATATGTATTAATAATTTATATAGGCATATAATATATTATATTATGGATAAATATTAACTAATTAGATATTAATTATTTATAAATTTTTAAAATCTTATAATTCAATAGAGGTTCTACTTGTTGGTTTTACAAATTCAAAATTAGATTTTTTATTTATCTAATTTATTAATTATTAAATCTTCTTCAAATAATAATAATAATAATAATAAACAACTTGAGCCGAGCTCGAGTTGTAAGTTTAGCTTACCGAATTGAGCTCGAATAAATATTTTAGCTTGAGTTCTAGTTTTTTGAGTTGAGCCGAGCTCGGCTAGCCAAAAATCGACTCATCTCAGCTCTAGTACACCCCTACACACTCCATACTTCTAATGAGTTTATAATGAGACACATATTCTTCTAGGGTTTCTATGATGGCCAGGAAATCTATTTAAAGTATGAAGAGAGTTAAGAGTTTTCACCTATAGCATAATTGTGTGTTTAGCAATCGGGAGACACTCAGAAGAAAGTTGCTAGCTAGAGCGATCATTCTCTCGTGCTTAGATCAGCTCTTCGTCAAATTACCAGAAGAGATGTACATTTTCTAACTAGTATTATTGTATTCAATATCATGGATTATAAAAATCGAAGATCGATCCTAATATTAATGTCTCATGTTAAAATATTTAACATATAAATCCAATTTATTCCCCCATTCCCCCCTTCCCCCCCCCCCCCCACCATAATTATTGTGAGGTAATGTTCAATCACTTCTTACCACATAATTATAATATATAGTTTCCTCTTTGCACAAAATTATATATAGATCGATGCCTACTTTTAATTAGATGCAAATTAAGTATTAGGACCTGTTACATCCTGCTCAAAAGTGGTGCATGCAGTTAACAATCACACTAGGCCGGATTGCATATATGCTTCCGTAAAGACACAGCTAATTAGAGAAATTACATTTAAAACTATCTCTATCTGTGCATATATTTTTGGATTGTATACAGATCATGATCATGTATTTATAAATACATGATCTTTACAAGTGCTTCAGTGCATGTTTCATAAAGGAAATTGTTGCCATGAATGCATTAGGGGTGCCATATATATATATATATGCCTTTTGACTTAAAATGGCACATGAACTCATGCAAGCTTGCCACGGATGTGCAATTGCATGTTTCCTAGTGTAGAAAATGTGGTTTGGTGCGTGCATGGCCTTGGAAAACTTCTCAGCTCCAATATCAGTGCCAAAGAAACAGAAAAGGTGATCGATTTTCTTTCACCCACATCATCATGTTTAAAGAGATTTCATGCATTTTGTCTTGGAAACGCAACCATGCATATATATATTTGTGTATTTGGGTGGCTATAAACATAGTAAAGAACCTGCCAATGGGGGACATGCAAGCTTTCCATATATCACAAATTGCAAATCCGTGTGTCTTTGTGCTTATTGTTGTTTAGCGTTTTTGAACATCTGACCATGATATATGTCTTTGACTGGCTGGCTCCGCAGGCATGCTGCATGAGCTAGCTAGCTGCCATTTGGGTCATCAAGATCATTATCAAGCAGGTGAAAATTGTGGATGCAATATCCATATATTGCTCTTGGATTTTGACCTTTTCGAAACCCCACCATAGAAAGGAATGAATGCAGTGGAAGCAAGATTTTTTTATAACCATCTTTGCCTTTCCTTTCTGCTGGTGATCCATTTCATCATCATGTTTATGCATGCAGGGTGCTGATCATAACTTCTTGGACTTTCTTTCCCAACTTTAATTCTCTCTCTCTCAGCAGCAGTAGTAGTTCTCAATCAGCTCATTAATTAGTTGGTTGTTCAATTAAGTTGTGTTTGGGAATATAATTATTTTCAGATCTTTTTAAACTACTTCATTATTATCGACAACTTTTATTTTACTATTATTCATAGGTTATTGAAATACTCGTAATATCCCAATGGAGCCAAGTATGCAGTGATTGAAAGCGCTAGCGTACAAAAATAGTACCGTAAAGTCAATCAACAAAAACAAATGGAAATGGGGCGGTCAAAGTTCAAACAGTAGTGCTCTGAATATATATAAAAGCAACCAGAGATGTCAAAACGCACTTAAGTTTGGAGGGCTAGCTAGCTCAAGCAAGCATCTTTTATTTGCTTCTCTCTCACTTCAAAGCAACGATCGATTTATGCATGATTAAAACTTAATTAGCTACCCGATCTCCGACCCCTTAATTAGTTTAGTAGTTCTATCCTCCACGTGTGGCGTTGATCATCTGCATAAATTGCTTGACAATATTGTTGTTTTTTGAGTACAACTTCATCGATCATTTTGAAATGAAAGAACATATATGCTTATCTTTTAACTAATAATAAAGAAATCAAACCAGTTTCTGATCTGTCTTCACTATAAGAAAATTGATTATTTGTAGTCAGTTATTTCCTACAAAATATTGTAAACATTTGCGTCGTTAGTAGCATGATGCTCTAACCAACTGAGCTAATTGGCCATACAAATTAATTCAACTAATTAAAGTTCCGTCCTTGATTCGTGTTAAGCAACTTATAAAGATCGTTAACAACATATCTTGAGCTAATACTAGGCAAGTTATATATATCTTGAAGGTTCTATCCGAACAGTGGAGCCTAAAAGCAGAAAAGAAATACATGTACACGTAAAGGTGATGTTAACAACACTTATAATTGTCCGAGCTTAGTGATTGAGACTGATCATTGAAAGCAAATGGAAAAGTGTGGACAGAGTTGCTGAGAAATTGTAGCATTGAAATTGCTGAGTAATAATCCACAAAAACTAGCTGAAAGCAAGCACGAGTATATAATACTAGTATCTCAGCATAAGAGGCAAGAAATTACCCTTAATTTCTCAAACATCCATATATATATATATATATATATATATATATAAATACTAGATGTAAATCTCAAATAGACGAACCTCATATAAATTTTTTATAAAAAAGTAAGTCTTATTAATAAAAAATATTTTTTTTATACCGTTATTTAGACAGAATTCATTTTTTTACAAGAATTTATACGATACTTGTCTATTTGAAGTTTATACAAATAATTTCTATATTCTCAAATCATCAGAACATTTAATTTGGTTCCCTCAAGTGCCACTATATTGTCCTTAATTAATAAGGACAACTGATCTAGCTAAGAAAGATCATAGCCCTCGAAAAGGAAAAACAAAATGGTCCAAACATTGCATCCATATATGCAGATGGAAGAACATATAGGGCGGGACCCCAAAGAAATTGCCATTACGGCACTGCTGTCGTTGTGTGCTTGAGTATGCTAATTAATGCCCACAAAATTGGCATCTTTGAATGCTACAGTATTCATCTTTGAATTCTGAGAGTCCTTTCGGTCAGCACGGCAAGCAATGCCTTCCTTTTTCTCTTTCTTTCTTAATTCATTAATTCATTTTTTTGTTGTATTTTTCAGTTTTTCTTTTCTTTTCAGCTGTGACTGATCTAGAAGTCCAAAATGATGGTCTCTTTGTTTGATATTTATGGAGATCAAGTGGCAATAAAAATATCTCATAAACATAAATTTATAAATTGACATAATTTTATATAATATGTTAAATCTACGTTTATATATTATGCGATGTCGGTTTATGATCAATTTATTTTTGTGAAATCTTTTTGTAATTAAAATATTTCTCTTTAAATTATAGCAATCTTTTTTTTTTTTGGTATATGATGTATTTTTATGCCATATATTATATTGAGATAAAAAGACTATATAATAGAAATGTAATAAGATGAAAAAATTATCAAAACTTTCATCAATACAAGATCAATAACGCTCATTATTTATTGTTCTCTTCAACATCTTTCTTGATCTTGTCCAAACTATATTTTTGAATAGAAATATAGAATTTTCTTTTGAAGAGAGAAACTCATAATTTGTGATTCATGAGCGCGCTGTTAATATTATCCCGTTTTTAGTTTTAGAATATATCTTTAGTAACTTTTTAGAGTTATTAATTTATAAAAATTACATAAAAGTAAATTAACAAATTGACGTGATTTGATATAATATATTAAATTCTAAAACTGTTTAAAATAATTAAGATCTAATCTATTATATCAAATTGTAAATTTTTTTTTTTTTTTTGTTATGGAATAAACTCTTCTTCGTAACAGCAACACTTCTCCATAAAACTACATAATTTGTGTATTGACTTTTTTATTTTTTTGTTTTTTCTGGAGTTATTCTTTCAACAGTACTGCCTTACTCATCATGCTATGGTTATTATGAATGATATGCAGTAGTACTGCATTCCCTTATTCAAAAAGTTCCATGCATGCAGTTCAGCAGAATGATTATATATGTATATGTGCATGCATCTGCATGTACCTACTACAGCTAGGTTCGAAATGGAAATGGCTGCAGCTTTCTGCACTACTACTGCAGTACAATATTGGAAAAGATTGACAAGAATTCTGGATCACCTTTTGAGACTTCTGCCTCTAATTGCATGCCAGGGTACACTGGCCAGCTCATATAATATAGGAGAAAGGTGGCGTGGCCATGCTGTAAACTACAATGCCTCACCATTCCAGGCCATTTATAGTGACTTTTTGGCAAATGGTGGAAGGGGAGGAAAACATGGAAAAGAAAGAGGGTGGGGGGCGTTATTTTACCTAGATCAGAAGATGGTCCAAAACATCCATCACTCGCGCGCGCGCGCGCTCGCGCATGGCCATGTACAGATCACCCACTGCATGCCATGCACTTCTCTGATCTCAAAAAAAAAAAAGAGGAGAGACCAGTGTGGTTTCTGAAATGACACTTTTGAGGAGAAAACATGCATGCAGCATATATGCATTTGCCAGATTTAGGCCTACCTGATCTATCTGCCTAAAACCTCAAAGCAATTTCTTAAAGAAATCATTTCAAACATGTGGTGATCAAGGATTAATTCTTGTAACTTTTATTTAATCCATCTTTTGTTTATCTATAAAGTTATCTTTTTTTGTTTTGTCGAATTCCGATATTATCAAGTTGGTGTATATAATATACAATCAACATCATTTAAATGTAGGTAAGATTTGATTTATATTTATAATAAATTATTATACGTAAGAAATATATGGTATAAATATCTTAGAATAGCAGTGGGGCGGTTTAGATTGTTGTGTATGTTCTTTTTCTTTTATTCTAATCCATGGGAATTAATTATTCATGATGTGCCATCGGTGGACTAGCATGTTGATGTTGATCATGAGGAAAGTGCCTTGAGATGCGAGACACGTGTCACCTTCTCAACGGGCAGTACTTTGTGAATAAGCGCTTAGAAATTCTTGCCCATAGACACGTGGCCTGTGTTTATTCGATTCAAAGTTAAAAATGCGGTGCTGGACACTGATGGTTTCGATTGATATATATAATCCCATGACAGAAGCTTATTATAAGCCACTTCGAAGAGATTCCCCTTTTAACAATTTTTCTTTTTCTTTTTGGATTTACCAGAAAGAAAAAAGGTGTTTATTTATATTATTATTATTAGATATATAATATAGTAATACTAGATACAGTATTAAGGTGTATATATATATATATATATATATCTATATGCAAGTCTCTCACTTACTTCCTTCGAAAGAAAAGAAAAATCTACAATTAAAAAAATAATTTTTTCAAGTGAGTCTTAAATCATTTACTAATTTTTTTTTAAAAGAATTACGTCAGGACTTGCATATTCTAAAACTGTAAATATTATTTATATATATATATATATATTTGTGCAAGTTGTAGATATTATAATTGGGCGAATCTTTTTTTATGAGTGTAATCAAATCAATAATTATTTGTTACCCACAAACTTGTATAATATTATTCAACTTATACAATGTGTCATGTCCATTAATGTAATATAAAAGAAAACCCCATTTCCAATCCATGCATGCAAAGAAGATCATTGGACTTGAAACCTTGCAATTAATTAAATATAATGTATTGGAAAAATAAATTATGTATAATTAATTACCTCTCTCTATATATAGTGAGGTTAACATAAATAATATGACTTATTCCTTAATAATAAAAAAAAACACTCTACTTTTAGAAATATTTTCATCATTATCCTTGATTATTTTTAAATATTTTCAAACTACTATATAGAGCACGTTAAATAAAGTACTTATATTGTATGATTTTATCTGAAAGATAAATTTTAAATTTTAAATTTTATAAATTAAATCTTACGGTGATTAACTTTAGAATAAAATAACTCTTTTTTTTTTAAGGCTGAGTTACTGTAGTTGCATCGATAATACAGCTGGGAGTCCTCAATTATATTGGAAGTTGAAAGAAAGGTCCAAATCAGCCTTTTGATACAGAAGTACCTCCGTACCTCTGTCCGGCCGGGTACTCCTCCTTGCCTGCCCCAACTTGTATTATTTGCATGAGCAACGAGCTAGTCCTTCTTGTGTGATTGAATCCATCATGCAATTTTTTTATTTTTATTTTTAAATGTCATGTGGCTAGAGATGTACATATTGTAATTCTAGCTAATTATTAGATAGTTTTAAAATAAATAAATAGAGACTAGACAATATTTTTATCATATTATATCATGTTATATCATACATTAAAATTACTTATAAAAACATAAGTCTTAGTTAAAAATATAACATATATAATTAAATTTATTTTTTTCTATCAACTTAAATTTATAAACGATGATTTTACATAATATTAGAGCCGAGTTTCTGAAAAAACAATCATATTTTTTTGGTGCGCATGTACATGACACCCATATTTATATGCATGATGATGTACATATATTAATATATATAGATAGGTCTTGTGTAATTTGGGTCATCTCTAGATCAACCCCTCTAGCTCCCACCTGCCATGCATGTATGTTTGGCACAATTAGTTATATAATCAACAAAACTTGGTCTTGTGTGGGATCCCATCACCTTCACGTCCCCCCTCCGGCCTCCATTCTCACGCGGAGGGAACTTATAAGGGGATCCTCCCCCCGTATACTTGTTTTTAATTTTTTAATATTGAATTTTGGATTAAATATATAATTATTTCTTAATTAAGAACCCAAAAAAGAAGAAACAACTTATAAAAACCATATATATATATATATATAGAATAATTAATACTAAACACGATTTATTTTTTGGAAAAACCCTAACCTCTCCAATGAATTAATGATTGAGGCCATGGTAGCACATCTAGCCACCCATTTCCAAGGTGGCCAGATTTGAGCCACCACGTGATCAGACTTGGCTACCTGAAGGGACACCCTCCCCGTCCCTAGCCCTTGTGTGGTGATCCACCCGATCAGTGGTAGAACCAGCAATTTCTTTGAGGAGGGGCAAACTTTTTTACATAAAAACATTACTACATATAAAATTGGATATCGATAATTTGCTACATACAAGTAAAAATAAGATTTTATAAGTACAACTTAATATATGTTTTAGATTTCTGACGATAACTTTTTACAAAATAATATCAATCCATTAGTATTTGTGTAATGAAATATTTAAAATTTAATTTTTTCATAAAAACTATCAAGTGATATTTTAAAAGGTTATATTTTATTCTAATATGTAAGTTAGTTTATTATGTTTTATGTAAAATTTATATATTTTTGTGTCACATTAAACATATATTGTTATAATTGAGACCTTAAATAAATTCTTTTCTTACTTAATGAAGTTTAGAGGATAAAACATCTCAACTATTTTTCATATAGATTATCAGGCTTAAATGATTTTCTTTTATTAATTTCAATTTGGACTCGATACATTTAAGAAGCCTATTATTGTATAACAAAAAACTTTAGAGTCCATATTAATAAGTTTATTATTTCTCTTATTAATTTTAATTTAATTTTGGTAAGACCACATCCTTGAAAATAGATATTATATAGAAATTATACAAGATTTAGGAACTACAAGAAAAAAGTTGGAGAGAGGCATTTCTAAGTATATTGAAATTTTAAAAAATTTTAAAAAGTACATGGAGATTATAAATTTTTTGGGGGGCCATTTGCTATATTTATAAAACTATATTGAATAAAATCTTAGAATCTTAGGGCTATTTTGAATTTTCCATAAATTTTGGAGGGGCCTCAAACTAAACATGGTTCCGCCACCGCACCCGATAGATCACCCTTGTGGGGTGGTCCATTGTCACCGGCCTATCTAGCTCTCACCATCAAAAATATTTCTGCATGAATTTGTAAGTTTATATAAATATATTACTGGTAAATTGAGCAAGCAATTTTGCAATTTCTAAACAAAAGTTTTGGAAATTTTCAATAGTCATTTTAGGTTTTGCCTATAAAATATTAATGGCATCTTTATTTGGTTGTATAATATATAACCACACCATCCTTTTCGTGGATGGGAGCTGAAAAGTCAACAAAATAATCAGAAAAGGATGGGAGCTGAAAAGTCAACAAAATAATCCTTTGTTTTTTCAAGTACCCAACCACTTATTTTCTCTTACTTTGCGCTTACCGGCCAGCAGTCTCTCCACCCACAATTTCACACAAATGCCTCTGTGCACTTTCGTGTGCCAAAGTGGTTCATCTTTCATTTATCTTAACGTTTACATGATCTTAACTAAGGGTGCATATTGTGATTTTGGGTAGTGCAAATTAATTACAGAATATTGGTGATTCAAGGATGCAAATGTATTTCAGTATTTGTGTGTGTGTATATATATATATATATATATATACATACACACACTGCTATTGGGCCATTTGAAGCTTACTGCTAAAGATGACCCTCTTGAGCAATACTTAACACGTAGTTTAGAACAAAAGGCCGGCCTCTGTCCAAAAATACAATAAAGATGAAAATTTCAATATATATATATATATATATCGATATATATAAAGACATACACATAAACGAAGTTAATTTATTCCAACTGCCTCAGTTTAGATTGAGAAACACTCTTAATTTATTTCATCTCATCTCATCTCACTATTACAACTTTCACAAATTTTCACATAAAATATAATAAACAATTCAACTTTTTCAAAATATTCCAAAACAATAATAATATTAAAAAATAATATTCTAACAATATTTTATTCAACTTTCAACTTTCATCAACTCATCTCATCTCATCTCATCTCAACTCACTATCCAAACCTAACCTACAAAGTCTAGGAATCATAATTCATGTTAGCAGTATGATGCACCCACTGTAGAGAGAATTCTTTGCTGAAAGTGCACGGACGTTATATTATGTAATGGAATAATAGGAGAATATATAGAAGTTGATGCTGTGTGTATAAACTGAGGAAACCATATTATTGAGGAAAGTTGAGGCGATATATATAAATATATATATATATATATGTCTTAATTAAAGCTAGCAGAAGATGGTCATACGTGTACCACTCAGTTCAGCAAATGAGATGGACCCCTCCATATATTTTTGCTATCATCTATGGTGAACATGCATGCAGCTGTATACGAATATGCATGTTTTTTTTCAATATTATATTATATATATATACCAGATATTTATTTTCTGGTGTTATATTAATGTGGATTAATTTGTGAGGTGGTGGCCTGGTGGGGTGTGGGGATGGGGATCGAACTGCTAATTAATACAGATCAACAGGGCTATATATGTTGTATGTGTTTTTTGTCATCTGAGATGTAGACACAGGGTAATAATAGCATTATTTGTTTCTTCAGCTCAAAGCAGGTGCTCCTCCAAACCCTACTCATCCTCATCATCAATTCCTTCTTCACTATTTTCCTAGTAGCTAGCTAGTACTTTTTTTTTATTATTAAGAAGAGAACGGTATCCCAATTTTATTTCAACTATTATTTTTTACGAAAGAAAATTATGGTTACAACCAGACACTTGGGGGTTACAAATAAGCATAAAGTAGTAGCTAGCTAGTAATTGTATCAATAATGATATATCCTTCTTTACTGCTTAATTTCTTTGCAGAAATAACACCACGTGTACATGTGAAAGTTCCAGAGCCAACTCCATGAGAATCTAATTGTTTTTGCTCTTTAACACAATTATTAAAACTTGTGTTATCTGGTACGACTATTTGATCCATAATGCCAACAAGCTAGCTAGTTTTTAAGATATATTTGTGGTTTTAGCTGAAAGTTTGCAAAGGATTATGCTGTTTTTCCCTTTTTGGCAGTCAAGATGCTTGCCTAATTTGGAAAGAAACAACAGGAAAGGCAGGCAGAGATTCTTTTTCCCACGCCTCAAAAACAACCGACAGCTTAGCTAGCCTGGCTTCGTCTCTCTCTCTCTCTCTCTCTCTCGACATTCACAATGCCAGAGTAATGAGTATGGAGAACTGATACAAGTATTTTGAGTCTATTCTACATTAATATTAATTTATTAAGATTCACAACAACTTTGGAAAAGAAAATCAAATTAAAGAAAGTGTTCCAATCTTTCTTAAGTTCAAGAGGCATTGGAACTCTAATAATTAGTGTTTTTCATGTCAGCTCCTCAATGGGGGGACGTGGGGGTAAAAATGGGGAGACAAAAATCTCGTCAATGCAGTACTGTATGTGTAGTAGTAGTAGATATGATGAGAGGGTCTGTTTCAAGTGAGGTTGACTTCCCAAGCTCATCACTGTTAACCCATAATATCTCTTCAAGATTAGCAGCTTTGATGTTTGATTTCTTAGGACTGTCAGATTCCGGTACTGTTGCTGATGATATTGGCAAAGAAGAAGCTGCTGTAGACATGGCACAAGTTTGTGTGAGTTCTCTTGCTCTTTCTACCTGAACCATCCAATCTGTTTTGCGGAGGACATGCAGCATGAGCAGGGCGCAGGAGACCTGCGCTGCAAGCAAACCAAACCAGAGACCCGGAAACCCCATTTTGGCTACAAATCCCAAGAAGATTGCTACAGGCATTCCCACAGCATAAAATGACCCCAGATTGATGTTTGCTCCAATGGTTGGCCTTGCGCTGCCTCTCAAAACTCCACAGCCAGTGGTTTGTGGGCAATTTCCAAGCTCGCATAGCCCCGCGAGTGGCAATGCAATTGAAGTGAGCTCTAGGATTTCAGCATCGCTTGTGAAGAACCGACCCCATTGATGCCTCATTAAGGTTGTGAACAACATGGCGGCAATGCCTAAACCGACTGCACAAACCAGAGAGACAATCATGGAAATTCGGGCTTTTGCTGGGCGGTTTGCGCCTAGTTCGTTCCCAACTCTTGTGGAAACTCCAAGACTGAGAGATGAAGGAAAGACGTAGACAAGAGCAGTCGTTTGGATTAGGATTCCCATGGATGCAATGGTTGCTTTCGGATTGGCGAGAAGTCCACACAGCATTATCATGAACTCGTACCACCACCATTCAAGGCAAACGGAGATGCAAGTTGGAATCGCCAGCGCGAGCAGAGAGGACCAGCCCCGGAGGCAATCCATGCTTGGAGACACCCACGAGTCTCTGTACACGCCGGAGAAATAAACGAACGAAGAAAGCAAGAGGAAGAGATTGAGATTAGTCCAGACCATTGCTATGGCAACCCCAGCAATACCCATCTTGAAATGGAAGACGAGAAGGAAATTTATTGGAACGTGAAGGAGAACAGAGATGGCTGAACAGTAAGTTAAAGGTAATGTGATGCTTTGGGTTCTCAGATAGATTCGAAGAGGGTGAAGAAGCGAAAGGAAGAAGAGGTCTGGAATGGAGAAGAGAATGAAAGTATGGGCAACGGATGATATTTCTTCGTCTTGGCCACACCACAAGAGGATTCTTTTCATGTTTAGCCACATGAAAGAGATGGGAACGGAGGTCGAGAGAAGGAGAAGGACTGTCCTTTGCACAGTTAATCCAAGAAGCTTCCATTGTTTGGCACCATAAGCTTGTCCACAGATGGGTTCCATTCCCATGGCCAAACCGGAGATCACAGAGTAGCCAGTGATGTTGGCGAAGCCGATGGAGAGAGATCCTCCGGCGAGCTCAAGCTCTCCAAGATACCCCAGAAAAAGCATGGAGATCATGGCTCTTGAATAGAGAAGTAGACCGGTGATGGTTGTTGGGCCTGAGATCTTCCCTATGGCTTTGATTTCTGCCAAGGCCTGAATGCAAACAAAAGTGCTTGACAAAATGAGTGTGTTTTGACATACATATATCTTTTTCATTACAGTTCCTAAGTGTCTACTTATATATATGCATGTTTGTTTATATATATATATATGTGCTCGTGAAAATTGTAGACCGTGTGCATGGATATATCCTTTTTTTTTTCGTTTTTACCTCAGAAAAAGTTGGCCACCTATGAAGTTCTTCATCATCAAGCTGAAGATCCGCGGATTTGTTGAGATTTATGGTATGGATTTTCATGGGAGAAGATGGATTTGGGTTACAAATAGCAAGCCTTCTGGGAAAAGAAAGTTAGAAGCGATCAGATGTTAATGAGGAGGTTGGAAAAATAACAAGGCTTTTGTGTTGCTTTGTTTGAGCTAGCTTGCAGTTATTTTTGTTCTGTTGGAGAGAGGCTGGGACGCTTTGAAGATGGGAACGGGTGAATGGAAGATAGGGTTTATATACATGTAGGGATTAGGCCCTACTGCTGGTTCAAGAGGAACGTGTCAATTTAGCAAAGAGAATGCTGATAAAGCAAGCTTCTGCATAAGGGTAAACAGAAGAGGGGGGAACTCTCTCCCTCTCTCTCCATCGTATTCAACCATATTGAAAGCAATTTAGGTAAAAGACAAAGTAATAACACTCAAGTGTTATGGGAGCTCTGATCTTATTCTTAATTCTAGGATTATGAAAATAATACTTTATTTGTAGTGATATTAGTTTCTAATATCTATTGCTAAATCAGGTATTTTACTTCAAATTTATTTAAATGATAGTTAGTGGTGGCCAGTTCTTTATAGCATTTAATTGAGGTTGGTTTTGTACTCTGTTTTTTTTTTTTTCTTCTTAATGAAACCTTTTAGGTTTGGATAATCTTTTCAAACCCTATCTTTGGGTTCTGATCTCTGTAAAAAAAAATAAAGAAGTTTATCATGGGACTTCAAGTGGAAGGGATCGAAGAGCACTTTGCTTTCTTCCCCTACTTGTGAAGTGACAAGGGCAGGGCATCATTATAGGCATATATTTCCTTTGAAAACAATGGCTGGCTGCTAATATTTTGGAATTGCATGTCTGCATGTTCTGAGATAAGCATGCATGAGCATGATCATCCTTTTCTTGCACGAACCCATGTGAGAAAATAAACCATTCCTATCGAGAATGACTCTTTTTCTGTCCGTGAACCATTTCAATACTCCCCAAAAACTTGCTCAAATTACGTACTTTGCTCAGTTTTAGGTTACAAGCTTTAGTGCAAGTTTCTGTTTCCTGGCCCCATCTGTTTAAGCTTCTTTTGTTTTACTTGTCTTGGACAAATGAGTGAAAAGCACCGGGGAGAAGGGTACTCGAGCATGTTATTAATGAGGGGTGGCCAATATAATATTTGTTACCTGGAGATAGATCACCACTTTTCAAAGATAACAGGGATTTTTGAGATCCATGAATAGAGATCTACTAAGATCCGAACCACATAATAAAATCATTCAAATTTAAAAAAAGCCAAAACTTTTCAGTTTCTGCTTGCTCTTTTGATGTTCCTCTAAACACTTTCGATTCGCCCAGGTAATGGGGAAAAGCTAGTTTTTGATTTGAACTCGAGCCAGCCGATTTAACCATGCCTTTGTTTGTGCTTAACATGGGCTTAAGCTGTCTGGTTTTTGAAGATGACTTTGAGCTTAAGCCGAGGAAAGGAAGTAAAACAGGTGGGGTTTGGGGAGGGTTGGAACCTAAAGTGCAGAATCTAGTGTTTAGATCTTTTCCTGCAACTTTTCATACATTTGTGTTATTTTTTTAAAAAAGAGAAGTTTATCTTCATGAATTGGACCACTAGTGAGTGTGGTAATGGAAGATGACAGGAGATGAATGTAAGTAGAAGAAGAGGCAGATGGGAGAAAGGGAACACAACACACTCAGGAGAGAGAGACAAATTACGTGCGCCAATTACAACAGATCAGCTGAGACTCTGTGTCTGTCTCTCTTTGGGAGAGGCTTTGGCTGTGTCTGTCTGTGTGACTGACAACCAAAAAGCCTGCCCCCTCCCCTGCCAGCCTGCCTTACCCTCATCATGATTCATCAACCCCCAAACAACAAGTGCAGTTGATTCCCCCCTGCCCTGAGCAACTTCAAAGAGTCAGTAGCTCCTTTTGTTTCATTGTATAAAGAATTTACTTTTCCCCCTGAAACCCATAACCCCTGCACAATGTCAGACTCCATGTGTCTCGTAGATCATCTAAGTTTCTGGAAGTGAAAGCTATGTGTCAAGCAAGATAGCCCCAATATCCAAAGGACACTAAATTAATTAAAAAGGAAAAATAAAAAAACTTCCGTTATTGAGTTCAGTTCGAAAGAAATTTATAGATCTAACTCATTTCATAAAACCGATCCTATAAGAGAGAATTATTCATTCCTTACAAACATACCTAAGACCTTGTTCATAGGTAATGTAAGATTATTTCTTAACATAAATTTTTTAACCCCGCAATAAAGGAACAAGTATTTTCAGGGACTAGCCCGATTCCCATTACTCAAGAGGAAAATTCCTAGCACATTGAAAGGGTGACTAAAACACCAATTGATTTGGTGGGGGGAGAAAATGAAAGACTTTCCAGTTTGGAGATGGGGGGAGGTGGGGCTGACCAAATTGGTAGATCCCACCAGAGAGTGTTGTAGCAACCCAGAAATTGACAAAGTTCTGGTCACGTGGGGGATGCCAATCACTTGTACCAACGTCAATCAGGAAAAAAGATGCACAATATTATTATTACACCAAGTTGTTAGTGGAGCTCAGAGATCATTTTGGCATCGGAACTGTCTAAAAAACACAATACCAATGCAAGTTTGGGGAAAAGGATTTGCAACAGTGACGGGAGCTGTTAGAATTTCCTGTAATATAAAGATTATACTTCCCCTTGAAACTCGAACAAATTCCACGGACTCCATCCCTCTCACCAAGACTCCTCTACCCCCCTCCCTTTTCCCGATAAAGCTCGATGCTTAATCTTAAAGCCCTAAGATGCTCTCTCTTTCCCCCACAAGCATTAAGATGCTAAGCCAAATTACTAGAAGCCGCATATTGTGCCAAGTTTATGCTTCATCTTCGCATGGCAAGCATAACACAATAGTGAGTCCTCTGTACACATACATATCTTTGCATGGATAAAGGTTTCAACTTTCGAGCATCAAAGCATGCATATACACTGTTCTAGAATATCGTGGACAGAAATGTTAAATCTACACATATATCTTTAAAAAAATGCGTGATTTGATGTAATACATTAGATTTATTTTATAGTAAAAATTGATTTATAATCTGACATATTATATCAAACCATACCAGTTTATAAGTATGTTTTAGTAAAATTTTGTGTAGACCAAACATTTTTCATTAAGAAGATATTAGAAACTTGAATTGTGATGTAATTCATAAAGCTTTCAATTAAAGAATATCATTTGTCATGTTTATGACAAAATATGACCTTAACACCCGATACACGAACGGTATAAAGATGCTACTATGATCACGACAGATTAAAAATATGCCAACTTTTGGTTATCCCCTTTCTCCTTTCTAGAGAAAAGAAAGAAAGAAAGAACAATGATGGGCGATGCGTTAATTTGGCATCAGAATTGCTTATAACACGTTTGCCATGTCTTGGTTCAAAATCTCTAGTCAGACATGAACAAAAGGTACCCAAGAGAACAGCATTCAATATTTTTAAAGTCACATCTGAACAATTGGAACTCAAGTGAGTCGTGTTTTCAAATGCGTCACAGGCATTCGTAGCAAGCATTAATGGGAGCATTCAAAGCTGGAAACAAATTGATACTGATAAAGGGCATTGAACACAAGAATTTATTCCAAGGTTCTGATGCAACCAAATAATAAAAAAAGAACAATCAAGAACTTGAAGGAAACCTGCCGTAGAAAAATCACACCAGCTTTCCACTGAAAAAAGAAACAAAAATCAGAGCATAAAAGCGTATATGTCCATCAAGGTTTCAATCAGAGCATAATTCATATATTCATTGTTGGCCACCAAGCACACTTCACCATATCCATACAACAAATTCATGCACAGAATGCATGAGATTCCAAAAGAACGTCACTGAACCACAAAAGCATAATCACCCTTTCCCTGAAAGAAAGAAAAATCATTTTTTAATAAGGAATGATTCCCAATTAAGGGGCAACTTATCTTGGTTGGTAAGGAATTAGTGTACAGAGTAATTTTGGAATCCAGAGCCGTGGCCAAAATCGCCTACTTTTACATGGCAATTAGCCAGAAAGCAACATTTCTCCAAGGTGGGATTGATATTTGTTGAAGAAATTCTCCACTGATTGTAGATAACTTTGTCTCGCACAGCATGCATTTGGTGGGAGCTTTCAAGCATGTATGAAAAACTACTGCTTCAAAAAATGACTTGTTTTCCATCGTTAATTATGTATTTAGAATGTCCACTTGATGCCCATTGTAAATTGGGACCCATGCCTCCAGCCCAGACCTTACTTACCATTATAAAAAAAATTCATGATTCAGTCATGGGTTCTCATTAAGCTGTAAACGACAAACAGTTTACACAGCCTCCAATCCTTTCCTTAAAAAAAGATCACTGAAACTCGAATTATAGTCCAACTCTTAATTAACATGTCAACAACCAGTGAGATGAAACTTTAGGCCATTCAGTTATTTGAATATCTTAAAAAATATGAGATCAAATATTGAGAAAAAGAAAAAAGTAAGAGAGGAAGGCAAAGATCAAATATGGATAAAATGAACCGATTATTTGTATTTTTAATAGGAAGAGAAGTAACAATGGCTATGGGTACCAGTTGGCTTGATAAATAAGTTGTGGAAAAAGGTGGATATAACATGATACCTCATGTGAAGCCTCTGGGCTTCTGAGGACCAGATCGTGGAATAGCTAAGATGGCTATAAGTCCACTAGCAAATGCTGCAAGTGCTGCCACGGCGAAGGCTGGAGAATTCCCACCACCAAATAGTTGATCCCATGGTCCAGCTCCCAGGGATACCACCACCTGCTCTCACCACATAAAAGATTCCACAACTTAAATGACTAAAGGAAAAGGCCGCCAGAGGCATTTTGCCACATTTTTATTCCTAGAATTACAAGATTTCACTCATAGACCAGGATACAGATTAAGAGTACGCAGCAGGGGTAAACAACAGTTAAATAAGAGATCAAACCACATAACCAGATAGGTGGTTAGCCACATGAATTTTCTCATAATTATAGATGTTACTATCTCACCATGGGGCAATTTTGGCGGCAAAATTACAGTGTCAAAATATGTGGACTCTGCCTTCAATAGACTTTAATGGAGAGCATTCCCCTGATAACTATGAAAGCTCTCAATAAATGTGAGGTTCTTCATTCGATGTGAAACAGATCAGGCTTCAGAAAGGAATTGCCTTTGCAATAAAAGGGGTGTCTGATTAAATGAAAATAAACGAGAACCATTATCTGCAAGTTCCCAACATTTCCTTCCATTCGCACAAATTTTTTATGACATGATGCTTGTTCCACATGGAAATTACTATAAAAACTAGTCCAGGCCTGCTTCTCCCAAAAACTCCTCATGGTTAAACTACCCTGGCATTCACATATTCAACTTCATAGTAAATGATAGTTGTTTTCGGGAGACAATCTATTTGGTGACTGCAACAAATATGTTCAACTAGAAACTCAGAAAAAGAATACCAGAGTTCTATTAGCATGCATATTATCATCTGAAACTCACTTGTACGTGCAGGAAAGCGAGACAATATGTTAGAAAATTGAACATTAAAAAATGGAACACGCACATATATAAGAAGCCAAAAATGATATAAATATTTTAGGAAATGAATGTTCAGAGAAATTATTTAAAATAACACGAGTTTTTTCATATGGGTCCCATTTTTTTTCAAAGGGCATGTGTGGGGCTTGCACACCTTAGGCCTGTGCCTATCATTAATCATATGCATAAAAGCAAAATATGCATGCATCATGTATGAGAAACCAAACTTCAAAACCTCCACACAGCCACTAAAATGCTCCACCAATCCTGGCACATTCCATTATAAGATCCCAACAAAGCCACCTAGCCACCAAAAAAACTCACTTTTCATAACCCTCTGCTCCAGATCCACAACCACCAGGCCACCATGAATGACTGCCGTAAGTTCTAAGTTTAACTTTTAGCATCTACAGTCTATGATTAAATCCAGCCTGTCAGTTTTCTTTTCTTTCTTTTTCAGGGTGAAGGGTGGCGAAGGGGGTGATTCTAAGTAATATGCTTTTATAGAGGGAAAATTAAAACTGAAACTTCAAAATGGTGGCTGCATTGACCTGGGTGACTGGGTCACCATTTATGGAAGAAAGTGATAAATTGGTTGTATTTTCAAGGGAAAAGATGTAATTAACCTCAAATCTAAAATTCATCCATTTCGAAGTTTTCTTTTTACCATAATGTAATAGTTAAAGACCAGAAAAATGAAAAGATCGACTGAAATTAGTGAGCTGAACAAAATTGTATTACTTGTTAAATGGTCAAACCTAGAACTTGATTCAGAAGTTAGTAAATATACGGAAAAACAAGCTTCCACATTATCAAATTGCATATCAGTTTTCTCATTTATACAACAAAAAATAATGATCTGAAAAAGGAAAAAAATAAGAAGAGAAAACTCATCATTTTGTATTTTATGCATGTGAGACAATCAGAGGAAATGAACAACTTTCTTTTGTTATCTAGCTAACTACAAACATAATTGAGTTGCCATCAGATCATGCTGCTTTGACAGGGCCACAATGATGAAGATACAAGTAGATTATTTATGTAACAAGTAGTGCCAGATAAACACACAGAAAGAATAGAAGTAAGAGCATCCATACCTGTGGGATCACTATTGCCAGATTGAGGACACCCATGGATAATCCTACAAGAACCAATCATTTAGATAAGCAGCCCAGCACCCAGCATTTCATGAAATTTTAGTGTAACCTCAAGACAAGCCCACCTTGGCCAAGTCCCAAAGACTCAATACGTGTGGATATCAAGGCATATGGAACACTGTAAGTGATCTGCAATAAGTATTCTAACAATCAACGCACAAACTGAGATCTTACATAATGCATAATTCTTATATTAACTATTTATGAGGCAGTTCTAACATATGATCATATGGCCAAAAGATAAAGAAACCAGCGTGCAAGACGATCCCTTTTACTCCCATCGAGTGTATAATGGTGTCTATGGAGAGAAAGAAATCAGTGTACTTTTGATGATGTGGAAAAACTGTGCCAGAGTTAAGGTCATTGTTTCTTGACACCTTGTATCACTGGATAACGACTTACCATGATGTTGCTCTTTCTATTTCAATTTTTCAGGATTTCTAGCACTTGTTCCTTTTGTTTGTTAAGAGGATTCATGTATACTTTGCGTGTCTGGGTGTAACACTCTCTCTTGCTATCAATAAAACCTCAACTTACCTATAAATAAATAAATAAACACAATTTCACTCTAGAGACCCTCCAGAAAATTTTTTATTTTCCCACACTAGGATACACTGGAGATATCATATAACCTAATGCTCATGTTTTAGCTGAAGAGCAAAACCAACTGGTGATTAAGGTCTGCATGCATAGGAATGGCAAAGCCAACATCTTTCCTTTTTCTTTTTGTTTGGGGGAGGGGGATAATGCCCACAATAAACACAAAGGTAACAAAACAGATTATTGAAGATTTATTTAGTATTTTTTCAAAGAAAACAAAACTTGCTGGACTAGATAAATTGAACCTACAAGGAAAAAATTAATTTAATAATCATAATGCAAACAAAGAAAAAAATTATGTGCATGAAATAAAATAGGTTTTGAAAGTTTCAAATATATTAACTTTCTATTAACATGGAACCAAAAATTACTGAACTGAACTACTTATAAAAAAAAAAACTATACTGAACCACAGCTACATGTTTGGTCAACAACAAAAGGCAAGGAAAATATACACACATTCTAAAATCTTAAATCATGGACAATAGTTCAAGATAGTAGCCTTCCATGGACTTTATCAAATTTTACTTTCTCATTAAAATATACAAAGCCATAAAAAAGCCTCAGATTTTTTGTTTCTATGGTGGCTTTTGGGTTTTAGAAAAAGAGTAATGGTACATCAACAACTTTTTTACAACTATTTCTCAACTCATTTTACAACCAATCAACACGACTATGCCACTTCATTAAAAATAAATTATAGTTTTACAAAACTACCCTCCATTTCATATAGAGTTGTAAAACAGTTGTAGAGGAGTTGCAAGTTGATGATTTTCCTTAAAAAAAAAATGTAGATACACATTTTTTGGTTTTTTAACCTGGGTTTTTCCAGATTGTGTAGGGATCCAAAGGGTTTAAAAACCTAAAAAAAAAGAAAGGTTTAAAGAAGCCAGTGAAAGTTTTCTTCTGTAAGAAGAGGCCAAGATGATATCTTCACACTTTTTAGGAAGACCAAGGGGGTTTTCCAGATTTTTGGGTGCTATATATTTTATCTCCACCTAGCCCCACCAGTTTGCATGGGCCATATATTGCTTTATTCTAGTGTATGAATGGCTAGGAAATAAAAATAGGAAAAATTGAATTCCTTTTAGTGGAGAGAACTGCATGACATACCGCCAAAGGAACACCAAGAATTGCAAAAATCAGAAGTGCAGCAATTACAATGCCAGTGGGAGGCAAAGCATGGCCTTCAGAGTGATGACTATTTGCCACAAAGCTAAGTACCAATATCGCAAGAAAGCAGAGAGCCATGAGGATATTTGAAATTCCCCATACAAAACCAGCGCCCCACTTCCTGCACAGCTTCTCCATGAGCAACGACGTTATTCCTAGAACAACTGAATTCAACATAAGACCAAGCGCACCCATTCTAACTCCGGTACTATAATTCTGCCCCTCATTAGGCTTGCCACCATAAATCTCTCGACCCATCCAATCAGTATCAAAAAGAAGAAATGGAAACCATCCAATCCAGGTCAAAGCAGTAACAAGCAAAATTACCCATATAGGCCCTGAAAAATATCTAAAAGTCCCAAACAGTTCCAAGAGAAAAGCTTCTTGAGCCTGACCTGAAGATCCTGGAGCATCTTCAAGAAATGGTGTGGATCTGTCACTTCGACCTAGAGGCACTTCCTGAGCAGATGATATGCTTATGTATGTAGTAATTGCAATGCAGGCGATGTCAATAAAAAAGGCAGACTTGAGATTTGCGCAATTTGCATTGCATGCAGAGTTGAAAGTAAATGGAAAAATTTTGTACCATCCACTGTATGCTCCAGTGGCAAAGCCAAGAACATTACCAACAGCCATAAACAGAGAGAAATACGCATTCGCCACTCGAGTCCTTCGATGATCGTTTCCTAGCATGACAGACATTAAGCAGAAGACAAATGTCAATTTGTTGTTTCTTTGTAGAAGTTTTTATCTTTTGATGCACTTAATCTTTTTCATACATTTTGTAGTTGTAACTGCTAAGTGGTGTTTCTGAAAAAATGAACCATATGGATGCACCATTAATAGTGGTATTCTACTGTCTGCCAGGTAGATTGCAAGAAAAATGTCTCACAAGAAACATGTGATCTGGATGTGCCGCAGAACTCAACCGTCAACCTGAGTAATGAGTATAACTGTAACCATCCACAACCATTACGCTATGTGCTGTTCCAATACAATCAGATACAACTTTGACCGAACGAATACAGATCAATTTTATTTGCATGCTCAACATAAACAGGCGAAACAGTCTCCTTTCCTTTCCTTTTTTTTTCCCCTCCTTGGTAAATGCTTATCATCCTCAGCCGACAACAAGCAACTGGAAACATTCTGAGAGTTTCTACCACCTTGCGAATATATTAATGCAATCAAAGTCTAGTCCGAGAAGATTTTGGTACTTCGATTTCCATAAAAGAGATCCATTAAGTGGTAAAATCCTAATCATATCGATCTAAGACAGATATGTATCAATAATTAATAAGCATCCAAATCCACCCTACGATGGCTACCAAGTCCACTGTAAGCTTGTAACTGTACGGAACCAACAAATTAACGAGCAAAATTAATATTTTTATATATCTATCGAACAACTTATTTCTCTTTTTTTAATAATTTATTTTTGTTCGGCACACATCAGTTCCAAGGAGCACTAATAAAGTAGCATCCAACAAAGAACCCTGGAAAATCTTCGATCAAGCAGAGCTTTGAAGGGCCCAGTTATTGATTTGCCACTGAAGACTCAGTTATTGCAACGATTAAATTAAATGGATATAATAGGAAAAAAAATCCATGGTGATTTACCAGTAAGATCGGCGAGCAGAGCTCTACAAGGACCCTGCGTCATATTATTGGCCACATCAAGAATCCAAAATCCGAATACGAAAACAGCCACGGCTCTGGGCCTGACGCTTCCTCGGTCGCCGAGCAACCAGCCGATGTCTGCCGAGTGTCCGATTATGAGGACGGCGAAGGCGATCATAATTGCTCCGGCGAGGATGAAGGGCCTGCGGCGCCCAAAGCGGCTGTTGCAGCGGTCACTCATGTGGCCGACCAGGGGCTGGACTAAGAGGCCAGAGAGCGGGCCGCAGAGCCATATTACGCTGGCCCAGGCGTGAGGGATCCCCAGCTCCTGCACGTAGGGAGTAAGCAGAGATAGCTGCAACGCCCAACCGAACTGAATCCCACACGCCACCGAAGCCACTCGCAGCAACCGCCTCAAGCGAATCTTAGCTCCGACCGGCAGTGTAGCTCTTCCCCGATGGCGCTCCGCTTGAGGGTTCGCCATTTTGTTCTCTTCAGCTTTTTCGTTTTATTTTATTTTTTATTTTCACTTTTCTTTGCTCTTTTCTGTCTGTAACTGTTTCTGGTAGAAGAGCGGGAGCTTGAGTTGGCGGTTTTGGGTGTCCGATTACATTTCGTCCTAGTCGTCGTCATCCTCTGATATTTTATTTATTTTTGTCCAATGTGAGTTGATTCCCCAAAAAATAATTTACAAATCTATATTTTTGACGCGTTAACTCACATGGATGACGTGGAGAATAAAATATATATATACGTGTATAACCTTTTTATGATTCAATTTAAATAAGAGATATTTAGGCTACGATTCCATATAATAAAAAATTAAGAAATAATAATATAAATTATAAATTATAAGAAATTATTTATAATTAGTATTGAAGTAGGTCACTTAGCAAATATAGTCTTATATAATATAATTTATAAAAATAGTATCGTTTAATAAAAATAATTTTAATTTAAAAAATAAATAAAATTTACAATTTTACAGTTTATGATGTATAAGTCTCGTATATTTTTTTAAAAAAATTTAAACAATTTTTTAATTTTATAATACTTTTATTTAATTTTTTTCTCTTATTTTTTATAATTTAATAAAATATATTAATTTAAATTATTTTACTATTATTTATAAATATACTGAAATATTCTAAATATCTAAACAGGATCGAGTTGTCTAATTCGTGCTCAAATTAGTAAACTTTCGTATGCACGTTAATGTTTCATGAATAATAATAATAGAATACCTGGTCCAAATAATTGCAGCATACAAATATGTCATCTCCTAATCCATTCCCATGACCCAAAACCTGGGACCGTTGTCTCTTTTCCACTGTGAAAGTTTAGAGAGCATGCTGACATTTTGTTCGAGGGGGATGCATCCATGCATATAAGTTGTCGGAAGTCACTCATTAAATTATGAGTATAGATAGCGTGCCGCTTGCAACTTACCGCTATTGTAAAGTTAGTATTTTATTTATATTTTTTTCTTATTTTTAAATAATTTTTAAAAATATAAAACATACATCAATATATTAAAAATAATTTTTTTAATCATTAAGTAAAAAAAAATTATTATTATTATTTTTTTCTACAGGGCGGTCAAGCGGTAAAGTTTGTGCGGCAAACTAGCTTTTTCTTTAAATTATTTAAAAATTAATAATGATACCTACAAATCTCCAACTCAAAGTTAAAAAATTAGCTACATATTTTAGTATCTAGTCTGACAGTAGATGAACATACATATATAAATATTTTAAAAAAATTCACGGTAGAGGTGTATTCCTGAGATTGGTCTGAACCGACACTTTCGATAATTAAGTCAGTTGTCTTTTAATGATTATTAAAATATCTATCTTGGTGACCTTTCCCATTCTAGTTGAAGTAGAACCATGTTTTGGAATCATTTCTTTTTGTTTTTTAAGCGGGCCATTTTTTGGAGTCATTAATTGACTAGTCGACACATGAAGATATATGATCCTAAAATAATATCTATAAATCATATAATCTATAGTTTTCATAGCATTATTCAAGTCTATAAAAATAGTATTAATAAGTGGGATACATCTTTCTATTCTAATTCATTAATTTTGTATGAGATTGTATCGAGTTTGCGTATTGTAACAAAATTGTTAGTTTTAAATGTCTTGTTTTAGCTTCAAATTTAAATCGTATCAAGTCGAGTTTGGTTCGTAAATAAGTCAGTCGATTCTAACTAACTCAATTTATTTAATTAAGAGAAATTTTTTAGTCATAACAAATTTTTACAGAAGTAAATCTTCAAACTGATGTAATTTGATGTGATATATTATATTATAAAATAATAGCACTCATATTTAATTAAACACGTTAAATATTTTAAATTTATGTTGAATTTGCAAACACATTGACTTTTAACTATAGGTACACACTGTACACATTAAAAGAGGAAGGATGTTTTTATGAGGATTTACGCGTGGAAACTTTGGTGTACTTAAGCATCACAGGCTTTCATTCAAATCATAATAAAACAGGCCTAGGAACTAGTTTGGGCTTTGCCAATACGCAAAAAACCCTGTCATTTTTTTTGTGAATAAAAAGCTAGTCCAATCAACTTAGCCCAAGGGCTTGTATACCATATTTGAATTGAGAAGTACTAGATCTAGATGAAGATCATCTAAAAACAAATTTATATAATAATGTTGTTTGATGTGATATGCTGATCTACTTTACAATAGACAGTAGTTTATAATATGACATATCACATCAAGATATATCAATTTGTAAATTTACTCTTGTGAGATTTCAAAATAAACCAAGTATTTCTTATTCAAATTTGACTCCCAAAATATAGCACTAATGACATTGATAACCATGACATTAGGGGCAAAACTATAGTGATGTAATTAGGGACGAAGGTAGGATTATAAGTTTGGAGGAGCCGAATACTTTTAGGTTTAGAATAAATAGTTGAATTGAAAATTTTAAGGAACACTTTTAACAAATTGATAAAAAAAAAAAAAAAAAGAGTAGAAAATAAGGAAAATAAATAAATTTTAAACTTGCATTCTTCCATAAAATATCGTTAATTTTACATTTAAACTTTTCATCTGTTGCAATTAAGAAAAGAGATTGAATTGGGAATGATCTATATAGAAATTATAAAAAAAAAAAGAGGTAATATATGTAAACTATAAACTAAGTTTTTTATTTTGTTAAATAATGTATATAAGTTGTGACATCCCGTATTTTAGTGTATTTTAATTGAAATATTATTTTAATTAATTCAAATATTGGTCCTCTTATTTTAAAATTATGAGAGTTTTGATATATTATTTTATAATATTTTTAAGTTGTGAAAATTATTTTTGATATGCTTTCTTAATATTAATTATTGTTTTACATTTAAATTGATTTTTAATTTAAATTAGTTTGTTTATGGGTTTTGAAATTATTATTTTTGATAGATTTTATTTTTATTTTATTTAAGCTATTCACTACGTTTGAATTATTTTATTAAACTTATTGTTTTGAAATCATTTTCGTTGGATCAATTTTGTGACTCAAGTTGTGAGGATTGGACTACATTTCTTTCCCTTCATTTTTCTTTTCCTCTTTTCTTTTCTCTTTTCTCTTCTCATTTTCCTCTTTTTCTTTTCTTTTCTTTTCTTTTCCTCCATTTCTTCTTCTCTCCCGCACGATAGCTCCTCCGCTCTCTACCGTCCGAATTCTTCTCCCTCCTTCTGCGCCGTTGTGTCTGACACCACCCCTCCCAATCTCCTCCCCACCAATTGGCGACCTCACACATCCAATCTCAGCCTGTCCCGCACCACTGTTGACCCGCACACACGGCTTGAAGCCGCACAGCCTTGTGTGCTCCAGCGCTGCCGTCACACCACCTTCGGCCACCAACTCTTCACCACTTGAATCTCGACCTCCCAGTAACCTAAAGCACCCATCTCCAGCTTCGATCCGTTATTGGTAAAGCCCAGCCAAGCTCATTTTCGATTTGTACATTTTAGCCTTAAACCGCCACTTTTGCCACCACCCATGTCCAAAGGCCACCACCATTAGCTTCACCGACATTCCTAAGCTCTTCCCTAGTAATCTCGAGTCTTAGTTTATCCCCGTTCAAAAGTGAATTTTTTAGACCCACGGCCATAGTGCATTTGCACTATTCCGTTGTTGTGTTGCTGCTCTTAGCATCTCCGTGATCATTTAGAAATTATATTATAGCGCTGTAAGTATTTTTTCAAATAAATTTTGAGATTTAAATATTTTTTTGCACTAACTCATTTTACTGTAAATTGGTTGGTTGTACCAGACTGAGTCCGAGGAGTAAGGGGGTCGGTTGGATTAGATGATAGAGTTGTTTGTGTGATTAGTTTATATTAGAATTTTTTGGTTGTTGGATATTGATGTTGTGTCTTGTACATTACATATTTGCATGCATGTTCATGTTTGTTAAGAAAAACTGCGTTTTCGTGTAATTGCATTCATGTTCATGTGTTTATTTGAAAACTGAGTTTTCATGTAAGAAAGGATTTTTGGGTGCATGTATATCACGACCCCAAGCCGAGATGTGACATTATCTTAGTGGAGCTTCTCTGGTCACTAGGGAGTGGAATATACTGAGTGACGTCCCCTGGGTTGTCGCCAGGTAACAACGAGATCGGACAGGATGGTAACGATCTCGTGCCGACTCCGTGGCCCCTCCGCTGGCAGGAGTTAAAGGATGCTTGGCCAGGAACGCACTGGGTGCGGAATTGGGCATCATTTGTTATGAAGTCACTCACATTGTCGTTACCCGTGGTGTGACGAAGGGAGTTAGAGTGTGCAGATGGTCCTTAGGAGAGATCATGGTGCATACCATGTTTTGAAATCATTTCTTTTTGTTTTTTAAGCGGGCCATTTTTTGGAATCATTAATTGACTAGTCGACACATGAAGATATATGATCCTAAAATAATATCTATAAATCGTATAACCTATAGTTTTCATAGCATTATTCAAGTCTATAAAAATAGTATTAATAAGTGGGCTACATCTTTCTATTCTAATTCATTAATTTTGTATGAGATTGTATCGAGTTTGCGTATTGTAACAAAATTGTTAGTTTTAAATGTCTTGTGTTAGGTTTAAATTTAAATCGTATCAAGTCGAGTTTGGTTCGTAAATAAATCAGTCGATCCTAGCTAATTCAATTTATTTAATTAAGAGAAATTTTTTAGTCATAAAAAAATTTTACAAAAGTAAATTTTCAAACTGATGTAATTTGATGTGATATAATATATTATAAAATAATAGCACTCATATTTAATTTAACACGTTAAATATTTTAAATTTATGTTGAATTTGCAAACACATTGACTTTTAACTATAGGTACACACTGTACACATTAAAAGAGGAAGGAGGTTTTTATGACGATTTACGCGTGGAAAGTTTGGTGTACTTAAGCATCACAGGCTTTCATTCAAATCATAATAAAACAGGCCTAGGAACTAGTTTGGGCTTTGCCAATACGCCGAAAACCATGTCATTTTTTTGTGAATAGAAAGCTAGTCCAATCAACTTAGCCCAAGGGCTTGTATACCATATTTGAATTGAGAAGTACTAGATCTAGATGAAGATCATCTAAAAACAAATTTATATAATAATGTTGTTTGATGTGATATGCTGATCTACTTTACAATAGATAGTAGTTTATAATATGATATACCACATCAAGACATGTCAATTTATAAGTTTACTCTTGTAAGATTTTAGGATAAACCAAGTATTTCTTATTTGAATTTAACTCCCAAAATATTGCACTAATGACATTGATAGCCATGACATTAGGGGCAAAACTATAGTGATGTAATTAGGGATGAAGGCAGGATTATAAGTTTGGAGGAGCCGGATACTTTAGGTTTAGAATAAATAGTTGAATTGAAAATTTTTAGGAACACCTTTAACAAATTGATAAAAAAAAGGAAAAGAATAAAGAATAAGGAAAAATAAATAAATTTCAAACTTGCATTCTTCCATAAAATATCGGTAATTTTACATTTAAACTTTTCATATGTTGCAATTAAGAAAAGTGATTGAACTGGGAATGATCTATATAGAAATTATAAAAAAGAAAAAGAAAAAAAAAGAGGTAATATATGTAAACTATAAACTATGTTTTATATTTTGTTAAATAATGTATATAAGTTGTGACATCCTATATTTTAGTATATTTTAAATGAATGATTATTTTAATTAATTCAAATATTGATCCTCTTATTTTAAAATTATGAGAGTTTTGATATATTATTTTATAATATTTTTAAGTTGTGAAAATTATTTTTTATATGCTTTCTTAATATTAATTATTGTTTTACATTTAAATTGATCTTTAATTTAAATTAGTTTGTTTATGGGTTTTTAAATTATTATTGTTGATAGATTTTATTTTTATTTTATTTAAGTTATTCGCTACATTTGAATTATTTTATTCAACTTATTATTTTGAAATCATTTTCGTTGGATCAATTTTGTGACCTAAGTTGTGAGGATTGGACTTCATTTTTTTCCCTTCATTTTTTTTTCCTCTTTTTTTTTTCCTATTTTCTTTTCTCTTTCCTATTCTCATTTTCCTTCTTTTTCTTTTCTTTCTTTTCTTTTCCTCCATTTCTTCTTCTCTCTAGCGCGATAGCCCCTCCCCTCTCTACCGTCCAAATTCTTCTCCCTCCCTATATGCCGCCGTTCTAACACCGTTCCTTCCAATCTCCTCCCTATCGGCCGGCAACCTCACACCTCCAATCTCAGCCATTGTTTTAAATATCGTATCGTACTGGCTGGTACGGCCGGTATTTTCCGGACCGGCCACCGGTTCGGTACCGGTATGCTATGTGTTTCGTACTGGTCCGTACCGGCCTATACCGGTCGATATTTCGGCCTTTAATTATTTTTTTTCATTTTTTCAAACTACAAGCTCATTTTTTTTATCCCAAATTCAGACTATACTATTTATAATTTATATATCTATGTATTTTTATATATAATTTATTCATATATCGACTATATCGAAACGGTACACGAAACGATAACAGTACCGAAATATTTCGTTCCAGTGCTTTGACCAGTAAGGCATCCGGTACTATATTCAAAACATTGATCTCAGCCCCTCCCGCACCATCGTTGACCCGCACGCACAGTTTGAAGCCGCATGGCCTTATGTGCTCCAACGCCGCCGTTGCGCCACCTCCGGCCACCAACTCTTCACCACTTGACTCTCGACCACCCAGCAACCTAAAGCACCTATCCCTAACTCTGATCTGTCATCGGTGAAGCCAAGCCAACTTCATTTCTGATTTGTACATTTTGGCCTTAAACCGCCATTCTCGCCACCACCCACGGCTAAAGGCCACTATCATTAGTTTCACCGATATCCCTAAGCTCTTCCATAGTAATCTCGAGTCCTAGTTTGTCCCCATTTAAAAGTGGGTTTTTGAGACCCACGGCTATAGTGCATTTTGCATTATTCCGTTTCTGTGTTGCTGCTCTTAAATCCTCCGTGATCATTCGAAAATTATATTATAGCGCTATAAGTATTTTTTCAAATAACTTTTGAGATTTAAATATATTTTTGCACTAACTCATTTTACTGTAAATTAGTTGGTTGTGCCGAATTGAGTTCGAAGAGTAATGGGGTCGATTGGATTGGAGGATAGAGTTGTTTGTGTGATTGGTTTATATTAGGATTTGTTGGTTGTTGGATATTGATGTCGTATATTGTACATCGCATATTTGCACGTATATTCATGTTTGTAAAGGAAAACTAGATTTTCGTATAATTGCATTCATGTTCATATATTTATTTGAAAACTGAGTTTTCATGTAAGAAAAGATTTTTGGGTGCATGTGTATCACGACCCCAAGCCGAGATGGGGCATTATTTCGGTGGAGCTCCTCTGGTCACTAGGGAGCAGAATGTACTGAGTGACGTCTTTTGGGTTGTCATCGAGCGACAACGAGACTGAAAGGATGGTAACGCTCTCGTGCCGACTTCGTGGCCCCTCTGCTGGCAGGTGCTAGAGGATGCTTGGCCACGAACGCACTAGGTGTGGAATTAGGCATCCCTTGTTACGAAGTCACTCGCACGGTCGTTACCTATGGTGTGACGAAGGGAGCCAGGGTGTGTAGATGGTCCCTAAGGGAGATCATTGTGCATACGGATAAAAATGGATAAATGGCTCTTTTCTAAGAAAATGATGTATGTTGGCTAAAAGGATTTTGTGTTAATAATTTTCTGGGAGAATGATGAATTATTGTTTTTGGGCCATTTTCAGGAAAAATGGCGAGAAATGTTTTAATGAAATGTTTTAGCCCAAAATTGGATTTTGGCGTGCGTTGAAAAATATTCATTTTCGGGCAATGATATTTTGGGTTTAATGCATATTTCATCATATGCATGCATGGTTGGTCATATTAATGTATTTTTATCTCAAGGGTTGTTTGGATTATTACTTACTTATGGTACTGTTTTATAGTATTACAGATTTTGATATTGATGATGTAGATGCTGAGCCTGAGAATTTGGCTCTGCTGGAGGAGTGATCTGGGATCACTCGTATTTCTATTTTCAGCCTTTGTATTATTTTTATGGGACAATGGTATTGGTTTTAAAACGCTTTTGCTTTTGGATATTTGTATTAAACAATTTTGATACTTAATTGACTTATTTATTTTATCCGCTATATTTTTGTTGTGTACTTTTTGTGTGTTACACACACTTGAGCACTTATAGTTGGGATACGTAACACATGTTGTCATCATCCCGATGTCACGATTCTGGCATTTCTGTGCGTGAGAGTTGGGACGTGACATAAGTAACGTCAAATATTTAAAGTTTTTAAGTTGCGCAATTACATAGTGTATAGCCAGCTTTCCAGAACGTGATGTTTTTTATTAAATATGTTTCACCCAGCTAATTACAAACTTTAAAAGATAAATAATCTAATGTGAATATTATATTCTAATTCAATTTCTTGAAATAAAATAGAAAAGCAAAATGTATTAACCATAAAATTTTAAATGAGACCAAATCCTAAATTGATGATATGTAAGAAAGATCTATTAAAAAATGTTGACAATTTCAAGGCACCCTTTGGGACTAATCATTCAAGAGCATGGCTAGTGCCAATTACGAATTGTGGACAAAAACAAAAACAAAAGTATTAAAAACTAGGGGAGATATTATACAAATTAGACTAAAGTTATGTGAAAACTGACGTTTGCTCTTGTGTGTGTGTGTGTCTTCCCAAGTGGTTTTATAAGTGGGTTTTTATTTATGTTGTGACATGGGTGCAAAATTCGGGCCCAACCCGTGTGCATATGAGCCCAAAATCTGGCAGCAAGCCCAGCCCCTCCCCTCTTGCAAAACGGCAACATTTTTGGACTAGGGCTTTAACCCTAGTCTTCATCTCTTTCTTTCCCCCACTCCTTGCGCCGCTCAACCTTTCTCTCCCTCCCTTTTTAATTTTGTTTTTTCCATTTCTCTTCCCTCCAGTTGGTAGCAGTTGTGCCACCACCTGAATCCACCACCATGTCGACTCCAAGTGTCGGCATGGTTCGTGCCTTCCCTACCACCATCAAACCACCACCCGTCGTTGTAAAGTCCGCCACTCACTGCGCATGGTTTCTTTCAGCCATGTGAGCATTGTCGGTCACACCTATCACACACATACGCGTTTGGACTCCATGAGCCCCTCATTTGTGGCCTACACACCTCCTAGTGTGCCCAATCGCCGCCGATGGTGAGGTTTGTTGCGAGTGGGTCATTCAGCCTATATATAGGTTGAGCCTCTTCCCCTTTGAATCTGATAGGTCCCAACACAGAATGATAAGTGAATTATTTCTCTTCGGTGAGAAAGTACTGCACGATTTGAATAACAATTGATTTCTTGACTTTTCATAGATAACTTCGGCTGCTTAAATAAGCATAGCCACATACAAGACATCCGAAATAAAAGGAAAACTGGTAGCTAACAATTGGAACTCAAACACACGTAAAATCGAAAACAAAGCACACGAAATAAACATGCAGAAAACAAAGTACAAGAACTAACGGAAATAAATATGCAGAAATAAACATATGCAACCGAAAATGACCCAGTCCATGCCTCATTCCCTGCTGCACGCATGCAACGTCTTATATGTGCATTCAACGTCTTCCTCATCCATGCAACGTCGTGGCCTATCAATACCCCCCTCTTACGTGGATCCTTGTCCTCAAGGTCCACACCTAGAAACATGTCCAACAGCTTTCTCGTGGGCTCCCATGTCGCCTCCTTTGCGGAAGATGCTTCCATTGGACCAGATTTTCGTCCTCAAATTTATTCCACTGCACCTCCACCTTGGTTAGCCTCCAATGTCTGCTGATCAGTGATGTCCTCACATACCACGTGACCCGCATGTCCCTCCAAGAGTAATAACTGCCGTTTTTGACATCTATGGCCTGCTGTGAAACGTTCATTGCAGTTGAAACAGAGACCTTGTGCTCTCTTCCTTTGCATTTCCTCCCATGATAATTGCCTAATTGGATCAGCAGGTGCTGCGAGAGCTACACGAGCTGCTAGTAGAAGAGCTATAGAAGCTCGTGCCAGTGGTGGTGGTTGTAAGAACTCTTGCTGTCATGTGAGTTGATCGTCTTTCATCCGCACTAAGCCAATGGCTTCCTTCAAGGTCTAAGGTTTAAACATTCGGATACTATCCGAAATTTCAGTTTTTAAGCCACCCATAAATGTTCCCACAAGAGCCCTTTGTGTCCAACCTCGTACCTGATTGCCCAAGTGCTTGAATTCTCGCTGGTAGTCACGTAAAGAACCATCCTGTCGTATCCTTGAAAGGGCTTCATCAAAATCTTCGCACTCCGAAGGCTCAAAACAAGCCCAGAGTTCGTCTTCAAAATTTGCCCATGAGAGAGCACGTCCTTCTTCTTGAAATGTCCTGCGGATCCACTGCCACTACTAGTTGGCCTCTCCTTCCAAGTGATAGGAGGCCAAAGAGACTTTTTGGGCTTCAGGAGTATTCTGGAACTCAAAAAATTGGTTCACATGATTGAACCACTCAGTCAAATCATCTCCTAAGAATCAAGAAAATTCAAGTTTCGCTGTCTTAGAGGATACAACGTGCTGTCCCCCATCGTGGCCTTCACGGTAGTGATTACCGTGGTTTGGAGGCTCCTAGTTTGTGAGCAATACATCAGAGAGGCGATTGATGGTTTCTTCTAAATGACGAAGCCTATCGGCTATGCCGAGCTCCATCCTGTGTAGCCCATCTTGCACTTCACCAAGCCCAGCCTCCAGATGCTCAATACGTTCTTTATTGGTTCCCATAACAACCTGGCTCTAATACCAATAATAGGTCCCAACACAAAATGATAAGTGAATTATTTCTTTTCGGGTGAAAAAGTACCGCATGGTTTGAATAACAATTGATTTCTTGACTTTTCATTGATAACTTCGGCTGCTTAAATAAGCATAGCCACATACAAGACACTCGAAATAAAAAGAAAACTGGTAGCTAACAATTGGAACTCAAACACATGTAAAACTGAAAACAAAGCACACAAAATAAACATGCGAAAAACAGAGTACAAGAACTAACGAAAATAAATATGCAGAAATAAACATATACAACTGAAAATGACCTAGTCCATGCCTCATTCCCTATTGCATGCTTGCAACGTCTTCTACGTGCATGCAACATCTTTTATGTGCATGCAACGTTGTGGCCTATCAATAACCATCTCAAAAACACCAACTCCTCCTCTCAAATATTGTCTCATCATCGTCCTCACCTCCATATTTGCCTTCCTGTAGCTTTAGGAGAAGTTTTCCCCACTATCGCCGCAAGCCACCACTCCCAGCTGTGTTCTAGTGGTCGTTCGACCACCCCCTGACCTTCTCCATCTCATCCCCGACTTCCTCCTCCCTTGATTTCACCCAACCCGTGAACTAAGGCTCACTCTAGCCACTGCTCCACCATGCTCCACCACCCTTCGCCGTGAGTTTCCCTTCCTCCACCATACATTTACATCGGATTTGCCACCCTTTAATTTTCCCTAGTTGTAGATCTCCGTGTCTTGTCTGGATCCGCCATTGCCTCTGTCTCTCCTCCACCATCACCACCACCTTTGCAAGCCGTGTGATCCTACGTGTTTATTTTTTATATATAAATAGTTGGCGTTATTAATTATTAGCATATTTTTTTCCACTCGCAATTACACTTACGTGCTCATACTTGCGGGATCTCTTAGACAGCACGCTTAATCATTCAGAAATTTCGTTCCACATGGTAAGTAAATTTCTAAATCGACCATTGAATTTCTAACTTGGAAAAAATGTCACTAGATGTTGATGCCGTCTGGTTGTTAAGGAAAGCGGTCGTGGCCCATGTAGAGCGTTGGGTTATATTATTGTAGTTGGTGATGAATGTCAGCCTAGGGCCAAGTTGAGTGTTGGGAATCATGCATAATTTGAAAAATCGTAAAATTGTTAGAATTGTGACAATTATGATGTTTGTGTGATGAATTGTATGTTATTTTGTTTGTACCATGCCATGCCATCCAATATCTGCTAGTCATGCATATGCATTTTTCTTGTTATTGCTTGCCATGATTTTATTAATTATGCTCTACCATGTGATTATGCTGTAAAATTGAAAAAATTGAGATTTTTGGTGTTATAAGTTATAATAACAAAAACATAAAATGATTTTGTGAGTGCGTGCGTGTCACAACCCCAAGCTACCGAAGCCACACGCAGCAACCGCCTCAAGTGAATTGAATCCCATGTGCCACTGAAGCCACTCGCAGCAACCGCCTCAAGCAAATCTTAGTTCTGACCGCCAGTGTAGCTCTTCCCCGATGGCGCTCCGCTCGAGGGTTCGCCATTTTGTTCTCTTCAACTTTTTCGTTTTATTTTATTTTTTATTTTCACTTTTCTTTGCTCTTTCCTGTCTGTAACTGTTTCTGGTAGAAGAGCAGGAGCTTGAGTTGGGGGTTTTGGGTGTCCGATTACAGTTCGCCCAAGTCGTCGTCATCCACTGATATTTTATTTTTATTTTTGTCCTATGTGAGTTGATTCCCTAAAAAATAATTTACAAATCTATTTTTTTGACGCGTTAACTCACATGGATGACGTGGAGAATAAAAAATATATATGTGTATAACCTTTTTATGATTCAAATTTAAATAAGAGATATTTAGGATAGGTTTGAAAAACACATCTCACACAAAATTTTCATCTCATCTTATCTAATCATTACAATTTTTTTAAATCTCTATATAAAATATAATAAACAATTTAACTTTTCAAATTACAATATAATTTTTTCAAATCCCAATTTAACTTTTTCAAATCTCAAAACTAAAAAATAATATTTTAAACTTTAAAACACAAAATAAAATTCTCATCTCACCCTCCAAACCTATCCTTAGGCTACGATTCAGTATTTGTGAACAGTAATAAAAAAAATTAATAAATAATAATAAATAATAATGAATAGTTTGTAAATAATAATAATTTATTTATAATTAGTATTGAAGTAGTTCACTTACCAAATATAGTCTTATATAATATAATTTATAAAAGTAGTATTGTTTAATAAAAGTAATTTTAATTTAAAAACTAAATGAAATTTGTAATTTTATAATTCTATGATGTGCAAGTCCTGCATATTTTTTTAAAAAAATTTACATAATTTTTTAATTTTATAATATTTAAATTTTTTTTTATTTCTCATAATTTAATAAGAATTTAAATTATTTTATTATTATTTTTAAATATATTGAGATATTCTAAATATTTAAACAGGATCAAGTTATCTAATTTGTGCTCAAATTAGTAAACTTTCATATGCACGTTAATGTTTCATGAATTAATAAAAATAATAATAATAATAATAATAATAATAATAATAATAATAATAGAATACCTGATCCAAATGATTGCAGCATACAAATAATGTCATCATCTAATCCACTCCCATGACCCAAAACCTGGGACTGGTGTCTCTTTTCCACTGTAAAAGTTTAGAGAGCATTCTGACATTTTGTTCGAAGGGGATGCATCCATGCATATAAGTTGTCGGAAGTCACTCATTAAATTATTTAAAAATTAATAATGATATGTACAAATCTCCAACTGAAAGTTTAAAATTAGTTACATATTTTAGTATCTAGTCTGACGATAGATTAACAGACATATATAAATATTTTTACAAAATTCATGGAAGACATGTATCCCCGAGATTGGTCCGAACCGACACCTTCGATAATTAAGTCAATTGTCTTTTAATGATTATTAACATATCTATCTTGGTGACCTTTCCCATTCTAATTGAAATAGAACCATGTTTTGGAATCATCTCTTTTTGTTTTTCTAGTGGGGCATTGTTTGATTCCGCTTGCCTCTTATTGATTAATTGACTAGTCGACAAATGAGGATATATGATCCTAAAATAATATCTATAAATCATATAATCTATAGTTTTCATAGCATTATTCAAGTCTATAAAAATAGTATTAATAAGTGGGATACATCTTTCTATTCTAATTCATTAATTTTGTATGAGATTGTATCGAGTTTGCGTATTGTAACAAAATTGTTAGTTTTAAATGTCTTGTGTTAGCTTCAAATTTAAATCGTATCAAGTCCAGTTTGGTTCGTAAATAAGTCAGTCGATCCTAACTAACTCAATTTATTTAATTAAGAGAAATTTTTTAGTCATAAAAAATTCTAATGAAGTAAATGTCTAAACTGATATAATTTGATGTGATATGTTATATTATAAAATAATAACACTCATATTTAATTAAACACGTTAAATATTTTAAATTTATGTTGAATTTGCAAACACATTGACTTTTAACTATAGGTACACACTGTACACATTAAAAGAGGAAGGAGGTTTTTATGACGATTTACGCGTGGAAAGTTTGGTGTACTTAAGCATCACAGGCTTTCATTCGAATCATAATAAAACAGGCCCGGGAACTAGTTTGGGCTTTGCCAATACGCAAAAAGCCATATCATTTTTTTTTGTGAATAGAAAGCTAGTCCAATCAACTTAGCCCAAGGGCTTGTAGACCATTTTTTTTTTTTTGATAAGTCTTGTATACCATATTTGAATTGAGAAGAACTAGATCTAGATGAAGATCATCTAAAAACAAATTTATATAATAATGTTGTTTGATGTGATATGCTGGTCTACTTTACAATAGATAGTAGTTTATAATCTGACGTATCACATCAAGACATGTCAATTTGTAAGTTTACTCTTATAAGATTTCAAGATAAACCAAGTTTTTCTTATTCAAATTTGACTCCCAAAATATTGCACTAATGACATTGATAGCCATGACATTAGGGGCAAAACTATAGTGATGTAATTAGGGACAAAGGTAGGATTATAAGTTTGGAGGAGCTGGATACTTTTAGGTTTAGAATAAATAGTTGAATTGAAAATTTTTAGGATCACCTTTAACAAATTGATAAAAAAAAAATGAGTAAAAAATAAGGAAAATAAATAAATTTGAAACCTGCATTCTTCCATAAAATATCGGTAATTTTACATTTAAACTTTTCATATGTTGCAATTAAGAAAAGAGGTTGGACCAAAAATGATCTATATAGAAATTATAAAAAAGAAGAAGGTAATATATGTAAACTATAAACTAAGTTTTTTATATTGTTGAATAATGTATATAAGTAATGTCAAATATTTAAAGTTTTTAAGTTGCGGAATTACATAGTGTGTAGCCAGCTATCCAATGAACACGATGTTTTTTTATTAAATATGTTTCACCCAGCTAATTATAAACTTTAAAAGAGAAATGATTTAATGTGAATATTATATTCTAATTCAATATCTTGAAATAAAACAGAAAAACAAAATGTATTAACCATAAAATTTTAAATGAGACCAAATCCTAATTTGATGATATGTAAGAAAGATCTATTATAAAATTGTTGATAATTTGCAAGGCACCCCTTATGTAACATCCCGGATTTTAGTGTATTTTAATGGAGGTTTTATTTAATTTATTTTGTGGTTATTTATCTTATTTTTAAATTTTGGGAGTTTTAAAATATTATTTCTTAATAATTTATGTGATGGAAATTATTTTATGTGCTTTTTAGATTTTATTTACTGTCTTGACATTTAAAATGGATTTTAATTTTAATTGATTTATTTATGAGTTTTAAAATTTTATTGTTGTATTTAAATTATTTCACTGTGTTTGGAATATTTTATTTAGCTTTCGGTTTTAATTTCGTCTCCGTTGAATTTTTCGAGACCCAGCTTGAAAGACTGGATCTTCCTTTTTCTCCTCTTCTTTTTCTTTTCTTTCTTTTTCTTTTCTTTTTTTTTCCCCGGTTTCCCCCGTGCAAGCCCCGACCCTCTCTCTCTCTTCTCTCCCTCCTCTCCCCGTGCGTAGCGGTTTCCCCTCCCAGCGCCGCCGTGCGCCACCCCTTTTCCGTCACCGCCCAGCCCATCATCTTCCCCTATCGCCGGCGACCGCACAGCTCCATTTTCAGCCCGTCCATCGCCGGAATTAGCCCACACGCGCCGCCCAAGCCGCGGGCTTCTCTTCCTCGTTTCGCCGCCGTCCGGCCACCTCCGGCCACCATCTCCCTACCACATCACCACCGGCCCTCAAGCAACCATTTGGACCCAATCCCGGCTCCGATCCGTCGCCGGAGCCGCCCCATCGAAGCCCATCTCCGATTCGACTTTCTTGACCTTCCACCGCCGTTTCGGCCGCCACCCACGGCCAACCACCACCACCATTAGATTCCCCACCTTCCATAGGCCCTACCCTACCGTTCTCAAGTCTTCGTTTGACCCCGGGTGAAATTTGAGATTCACTGTGTATTTCGGCCACAGTGTATTTTTACACTGTGGTGTTGCTGTTTTGGCGCTTCCAGCTCTCCCGTGATCCTCCATAAATTATTTTAAAGTACTGTAAGTATTTCTCCAAAAGACTTTTAAGATTTTAAATATATTTTGCAATGATCTGTTTTATAAACTGTGAATTGGATATCTGTTGGTTATTTGGAAATTATGGATATCTGTTGGTTATTGGTTTTTGGTCATTTTCATGGTATTGAGCACGCATGCGTGGGTGTGTAAATGGAAAAGGCTTTTCGGGTGTGTGTGTATCACCCCCAAGCCGAGATGGGTTATTATCTCGGTGGAGCTCCTCTGGGCACTCGGGAGCGGAATAAACTGAGTGTCGTCCCCTAGAGCTGTTGCTCGGGACTTGGACCGGGATGGTAGCGCTCTCGGATCCGACTCCGTGATCTCTCGGGCTGGCGGAGATCAGAGGATGCTTGGCTATGTACGCGATGGGCGCGGAACTGGGCATCACTCGTGTTGTATCACTCGCATGGTCGCTACCTGTGGGGTGACGTAGGGAGCCAGGGTATGTGGATGGTCCCTAGGGGAGGCCATGGTGCATATGGGTTAAAATTGGAACTAATGTAACTGTTCCTGGTTATTAATTTGCCAAATGGTGATTTTTGGCGTGCGTGGGAAAAACTTGTGATTTTCGAGAAATGATGTTTTCTCGGGTTTTGAACTTGGGTCATCATGTGCATGCATTGGTCGCTGTAATTATATATTTGTTATCTTGGAGTACTTTTGGGTTTTACTTACTGTAGTACCATTTATTTGGTACTGCAGATTTTAATGCAGGTTTTGAAGAGGTTGAGCCCGAGGATGCGGCTCCACCTGAGGAGTAGGGACATTTGGCTATATTTTTATTTGGTATTTGTATTTTATTTGATGTCGTTTTATGAACAACAAAATTGTATTATGTTGACTTGTGAATTTCTGTATTATTTTTGTAGTGTATTAAATTCTGGTACTTAGTTATCTGATTTAACATTTCCGCTGCGTTTTATTTTGTACACGTGTTGCATTTCACACACTCGGCACGTGTCGTTGGGGTGCGTGACCGTGTTGTCATCATCCCGGGTGTCTCGATTTTCGTGCTTGTCCGTACATGGAAGTCGGGGGCGCCACAGGTGGTATCAGAGCGGTTTGGCTCTGGGTAAAGCCACATGTCCCTTAGGTGCAGTACCAGAAAGTTTTAAAGTTGTGATTTAAAATTATTTGATTTGAAGTATGTTGTTTTTAATGGTTTTAATTTATTATTTGTTGTTGTTATTTTATTGGTTTCATCTATTTTGTTGAATGTTATTTTATTTTAATTGTTTTACTCTGTGGTCGGTTATTTTATTTGTTTTAATTATTTATTGTGTACTTCTTCATTGTTTTATTTATGTGTTGCATGTCATTTTATTTATGAAATTTTATTTTATTTGTGAGATTTTGTTTTGTTTTGATTTTATGTTGTTTGAGGTATGTTACTTTAATTGTTTCAATTTATTGTTGATAGTTTGATTGATTTTATTTTATTTATTTATTTTTTTTTTATCTTATGTTGTTTTATTTTATTTTATTTGGGTGTTACTATTACTCTTAAATTAATTTTGTCCGGAACTAAAGTGGGGTTGAGAATTGTGCTTTGACAGAATATGGTGAGGCCAAGGAGGCAGGATAAGGAACCCATGGGGGAATCTTCCAACAATGAGGTGGATAATGCCATTGCCAGGGCATTAAATAGAATGGCTGATCTCTTCCATCAAAATATTAGGCCGCCTCAAGTTGACCAAAAATCTGGTGGTACAAGTGGGGTGTTCCTACGAGAGGTTTCTTAAATATCGGACCCCGATGTTCTTTGGAGTTGAGGATCCAATTCAAGCTGAAGGGTGGATCAATGGAATAGAGAGGACTTTTGAGATTTGTGGGTGTACAGAAGAGCAACAAGTGCTATATGCTAGTTATCTGCTGCAAGGTGAAGCAGCCAATTGGTGGAGGATGAAGAGGAATCTTTTAGAGAGGGAGTTTGGAACTCTAGCTGCTGTGTCGTGGCATCGTTTTAAGAAGGAATTTGATGATAGATTTTTTCCACCTGCTGTGAGAAGACAGAAGGCCCGAGAATTTAGTAACCTGGTTCAGGGAGGTATGACTGTGGAGCAGTACTCCCGTGCTTTCATGGAGCTAGGGCGTTTTGCGCCCCATCTTATCGCCACTGAGGATCTTCAGGTGGAGCGTTTCAGGGAGGGTCTGCGTCCTGAGATACGCAGATTCGTGGTATGCCATAGGGTTTCCTCTCTTAGTGAGTTGATTGATCTGGCTACCATGGTTGAGCGGGAGAATAGTTTGGCTGTAGGCTCCCCTCCGGGTCAGAAAAGGAGAAGTTTTGCTGGTGAGGGTAGCGGTTCTGGGTCTCCACAGAAATTTGTTCAGAGGAGTGGGACCCGACCACAAGCAGCATCTGGTATGCGTATTGGGGGCCGAGCCCCAGTTTGCAGCAGATGCAATAGAGCTCATGAGGGTGACTGTCGTCAGAGTGGGACCACCCAGTGTTATAGATGTGGCCAGTCGGGTCATTTTTATCGAGAGTGTCCTAATCAGCCTCAAGGAAGCCGCGGAGGCCGTCATGGAGGAAGAAATAATCAGAGGCAAGTAACGCAGGCTCGAGTGTATGCCATGACCCCAGGAGACGTGGATTATGAGGCGCCATCTACTCATGATGCTGGAGTGATTACAGGTATGAGTTTAATTTAACTTTTGGAATTGGTGTTTGGGGAAAAATTGTTTGTTTGAATTTTTGGGTGTGTGTACGTTGTTTGATTTCGGGGCACCTTAGTCTTTTGTATCAGCCACCTTCGTACGGCTGTGTAACTTGGTTAAGGAGCCCTTACCTCCATCTTTGGTTGTGGCTCTTCCTAATAAGGAATTGGTATATTTTAATATCGGAACTCGAAGGGACGGCATGGTCTAAGTGAACTCTATGGAGTAGGAACTCAAGTTGCAGCTAAGGTGAGATTATGTCTAGTTCGCTTAGGATACTTGAGGTCTTAAATTCCATAGGATTAATTTTTGGGTCTAGGGAATAAGAGGTCATAAGTTCAACGAACTTCGAGGATAGACTTTTGAGAAGTTATCTAAGGTTTGAGGCCCTATAGTTTCTAGGAAATAAGTTTATAGGATCTAAGGTGGTAGGTTCAACAAGCACTTGAGGGATTAATTAAATTAGAAATTTTAATTTTGTCGGCTCAGTTAAGCACTTTGGTATTACTTTGGGTTTAGAATTTTGCAAGGTTTGTAAGGTGAGTGTTTTAGCTTTAAGGTCATCGAATTTGAGAATTTTAGGAAGTGATTCTTTTTGGCTTAAGGTTTTAGAATTATATATTTGAAGGATTGAATTGTAATAAGATTTAAGCTTTTAATTTCTCGAGCTTGGTGTGCTAGCTTGATTTATTTTGGAGACTGTTTAGTCTGTGACCATTATTATGAGATTGATCAGAGTTCAGTGATTAATATAAGAATTTTTTTTAATGAGAATATTTATTGGGTGATGGACGGTAATGATTTAGCTCGTGTATTTTCTGAGGATTGTAGATTTGGATCGAATTCGAGAAAATGATTGTTTTTAGCTTGAGGTTATAATAGCAGATTTAAGATTTGATCTATATCAATTTTTTTTTAAGGATTAAGATAGTGTTGATTTAAGAAATGATTCTTGTTGATTTCGAGGATATAAGTCCAGATGATGGAATTGGTAGTGATAGATCTTTTGCACGTTGGAGGAATATTGATTTTAGTTAAGGACGCACGAGATCGACGCGTAACTGTTGTGAGTTGTAGGAATTTCGAAGAGTACAGTAGAAACAGGTTACTCGATGGATCGATGATAGGCAATAATTATTGTGATTACTTAAAGGAATTAATTGTGACTTGAGGTCACATAGGAATTTAAATTTTTGAGGCTATACTTTCCTTTGGAAATTGAGTGTCCAGTTGGGAGAATCAAGGACATTGTTTTTGGACTTAAGGAAAGATTGATGAATCTTAGAAGTTGAACCTAGGCATCGACGGTGGATAGTATAATCAAGTATGTGAGATATTAAAACATTAGGATCTTTGGATGTTGTAGAATAGTTTTGATGGATTGAAGATTTGAACAGTAGGGTTTTCCTTGAGGTTTGTTAGTGTTGTGCTATTGAAAGATCTAGTCATGCAAAAACTAGCTTATAGGAAGAGAAGTAGGTGGGCAAGTTACCTAGGTTTCTGTAATGTTTTAGAGAAGTCTTTGGTGGTTCGTAGAGAATTAGTCACCGCTAGAATAGTTGTTATTTGGAATTTAGTTGTTAAACTTTCGGGTTTAGTTGTCTGGTAGAATTTATAGATGCTCTTTCTGGTTGGCTGGAGTGGATTTGAGCCTTTTAAGATAAGTTCTTATCGAAGTTGAGCGGGTGTAATTGGAATTCTGAGATTGATTTATATTGATTTTGAGAAGATACATGTAATTGGAGATTGATTATTGGGTATGCAATTTCGTTATTGATAGTTAATTTTTAGAAGTGGCCACTAGGTTACTAAGGTTTAGTATTCAACGAAGGTTTGGAGTTTTACCATAGGAGTTAATAGAGGTCAGTTCAGAGTACCAAGTGGAGCTAGTAATCATTGGGATTTCGTGGGTGTTGTATTAAGGTTTTGTGGATATAGAGATCTTGGATTACATGGCAGTTCTAGGAGTAATAATCATAATGTGCCACTGGGAGACTGGTGCGAGTAGGTTGGATATTGCCATGTTTATTGAGAAATGTGTCAAGTGCTGGCAAGTTAAGGTTAAGATCTAAGTCGATACCTTTGGAGAAGGTAGCTTGGAGTGATCTTTTGGGCTCAAGATTCCTCTTAGGAGCGAGAGGCCGATATGAGGGAGCAGTATCCGTATTTGTTTGGTTGACCCTCCTGGTATGCTTCTTAAGTCTACTCCTAGTTGAACCTTATGTTTGTCTTAGTTTTTAATGATTGACCTTATCAATTTCGAGGACGAAATTTATTTTAAGGGGGGGAGATTGTAACATCCCGGATTTTAGTGTATTTTAATGGAGGTTTTATTTAATTTATTTTGTGGTTATTTATCTTGTTTTTAAATTTTGGGAGTTTTAAAATATTATTTCTTAATAATTTATGTGATGGAAATTATTTTATGTGCTTTTTAGATTTTATTTACTGTCTTGACATTTAAAATGGATTTTAATTTTAATTGATTTATTTATGAGTTTTAAAATTTTATTGTTGTATTTAAATTATTTCACTGTGTTTGGAATATTTTATTTAGCTTTCGGTTTTAATTTCGTCTCCGTTGGATTTTTCGGGACCCAGCTTGAAAGACTGGATCTTCCTTTTTCTCCTCTTCTTTTTCTTTTCTTTCTTTTTCTTTTCTTTTTTTTCCCCGTTTCCCCCGTGCAAGCCCCGACCCTCTCTCTCTCTTCTCTCCCTCCTCTCCCCGTGCGTAGCGGTTTCCCCTCCCAGCGCCGCCGTGCGCCACCCCTTTTCCGTCACCGCCCAGCCCATCATCTTCCCCTATCGCCGGCGACCGCACAGCTCCATTTTCAGCCCGTCCATCGCCGGAATTAGCCCACACGCGCCGCCCAAGCCGCGGGCTTCTCTTCCTCGTTTCGCCGCCGTCCGGTCACCTCCGGCCACCATCTCCCTACCACATCACCACCGGCCCTCAAGCAACCATTTGGAACCAACCCCGGCTCCGATCCGTCGCCGGAGCCGCCCCATCGAAGCCCATCTCCGATTCGACTTTCTTGACCTTCCACCGCCGTTTCGGCCGCCACCCACGGCCAACCACCACCACCATTAGATTTCCCACCTTCCATAGGCCCTACCCTACCGTTCCCAAGTCTTCGTTTGACCCCGGGTGAAATTTGAGATTCACTGTGTATTTCGGCCACAGTGTATTTTTACACTGTGGTGTTGCTGTTTTGGCGCTTCCAGCTCTCCCGTGATCCTCCATAAATTATTTTAAAGTACTGTAAGTATTTCTCCAAAAGACTTTTAAGATTTTAAATATATTTTGCAATGATCTGTTTTATAAACTGTGAATTGGATATCTGTTGGTTATTTGGAAATTATGGATATCTGTTGGTTATTGGTTTTTGGTCATTTTCATGGTATTGAGCACGCATGCGTGGGTGTGTAAATGGAAAAGGCTTTTCGGGTGTGTGTGTATCACCCCCAAGCCGAGATGGGTTATTATCTCGGTGGAGCTCCTCTGGGCACTCGGGAGCGGAATAAACTGAGTGTCGTCCCCTGGAGCTGTTGCTCGGGACTTGGACCGGGATGGTAGCGCTCTCGGATCCGACTCCGTGATCTCTCGGGCTGGCGGAGATCAGAGGATGCTTGGCTATGTACGCGATGGGCGCGGAACTGGGCATCACTCGTGTTGTATCACTCGCATGGTCGCTACCTGTGGGGTGACGTAGGGAGCCAAGGTATGTGGATGGTCCCTAGGGGAGGCCATGGTGCATACGGGTTAAAATTGGAACTAATGTAACTGTTCCTGGTTATTAATTTGCCAAATGGTGATTTTTGGCGTGCGTGGGAAAAACTTGTGATTTTCGAGAAATGATGTTTTCTCGGGTTTTGAACTTGGGTCATCATGTGCATGCATTGGTCGCTGTAATTATATATTTGTTATCTTGGAGTACTTTTGGGTTTTACTTACTGTAGTACCATTTATTTGGTACTGCAGATTTTAATGCAGGTTTTGAAGAGGTTGAGCCCGAGGATGCGGCTCCACCTGAGGAGTAGGGATATTTGGCTATATTTTTATTTGGTATTTGTATTTTATTTGATGTCGTTTTATGAACAACAAAATTGTATTATGTTGACTTGTGGATTTCTGTATTATTTTTGTAGTGTATTAAATTCTGGTACTTAGTTATCTGATTTAACCTTTCCGCTGCGTTTTATTTTGTACACGTGTTGCATTTCACACACTCGGCACGTGTCGTTGGGGTGCGTGACCGTGTTGTCATCATCCCGGGTGTCTCGATTTTCGTACTTGTCCGTACATGGAAGTTGGGGGCGCCACACCTTAAGACTGATCATTTAAGAACATTGACTAGTGCCAATTACGAATTGTGGACAAAAACATAAACAAAAACAAAAGTACTAAAAACTAAGGGAGATATTATACAAATTAGACAAAGGTTATGTGAAAACCCAAGTTTGCTCTTGTGTGTGTGTCTTCCCAAGTGGTTTTATAAGTGGGTTTTTATTTTTGCTGTGACATGGGTGCAAAATTCAGGCCTAGCCCGTGTGCATGTGAGCCCAAAATATGGAAGCAAGCCCAACCCCTCCCCTCTTGCAAAACGGTAGTGTTTTGGGACTAGGGCTTTAACCCTAGTCTTCATCTCTTTCTTTCCTCCTCCCCTAGTGCCGCACAACCCTTCTCTCCCTCCCTCCCTTTTTTTTTTTTTTTCATTTCTCTTCCCTTTAGTAGGTAGCAACTGCGCCACCACCTGAATCCACTACCATGCTGACTCCACGTGTCAGCATGGTTCGTGCCTTCCCTACCACCGTCAGACCACCGCCTATCGTCCCTAATTGCTGTCGAGTTCACCACGCACTGCGCATGGTTTCTTTCGACCATGTGAGCACTGTCGGTCACACCTATCACACACATACAAACAAAAGCATATGGACACCACGAGCCTCTCCTTTATGGCCTATGCACTGCCTAGTGTGCCCAATCGTCGCCAATGGTGAGGTTTGTCGTGAGTGGGTCATTCAGCCTAAATATAGGCCGAGCTTCTTCCCCTTCGAAACCATTCTTAAAACACCATCTCCTCCTCTCAAATATTGCCTCATCATCTTCCTCACCTTCATATATGCCTTCCTGTAGCTTTAGGAGAAGTTTTCCCTAGTGTCGTCGTGTGTCGATGTGAGCCACCACTCCCAGCTATGTTTTAGTGGCCGTTTGACCACCCCCTGGCCTTCCCTTTCTCATTCCCGACTTCCTCCTCCCTTAATTTCACCCAACCCGTGAACTAAGGCTCACTCTAGCCACTGCTCCACCACCCTCTGCCGCAAGTTTCCTTCCCTCCACCATACATTTCCGTCAGATTTGCCACCCTTTAGTTTTCCCTAGTTGTAGATCTCCATGTCTTGTCCGGATTCGCCACTGCCTCTGTTGCGCCTCCACCGCCGCTGCCACCTTTGTAAGCCGTGTGACCCTACGTGTTTATTTTATATATATATAGTTGTCGTTATTAATTATTGGAAGATTTTTTCCACTCATAGTGACACTTACGTGCTCACACTCGCAGGATCTCTTAAACGACATGCGCGATCATTGAGAAATTTTGTTCCACGTGGTAAGTAAATTTCAAGATCGACCATTGAATTTCTAACTTGAAAAAAATGCCACTGAACGTTGATGCAGTTTGGTTGTGAAGGAAAGTAGTCGAGGCCCATGTAGAGCGTTGGGTTATATTATTGTAGTTGGTGATGAATATCTGCCTAGGGTCGGGTGGAGCGTTGGGAATCGTGTGTAGTTTGAAAAATTATGAAATTGTTGGAATTGTGACAATTGTGATGTCCGTGTGATGAACTGTATGTTATTTTGTTTATATTATACCATGTCATCCAATAACTGTCAGTCATGCATTTGTATTTTTATTGTTATTGCTTGCCATGATTTTATTAATTATGTTATGTCATGTGGTTATGCTGTGAAACTAGAAAAACTGAGATTTTTGGTGTTATAACAAAAAAAAAAATGATTTTGTATGTGTGTGTGTGTCACGACCCTAAGCCGAGATGAAGTATATCTCGATAGAACTCCTCTAGTTACTTGGGAGCGTTTTAAACTAAGTGACGTCCCATAGACTGTTGTCGGGCGACAACAAACTCGACCAAGATGGAAATGCTTTTGGTACGACTTTGTGGCCCCTCTGTTGTTGGGGGTTAGAGGATGTCTGGTTATATTCGCGTTGGGCGCAGAGTTGGGCATCGCTCGTTATGAAGTCACAAGCACGGTCGTTACTCATGGTGTGATGAAGGGAGTTAGAGTGTGCGGATGGTCCCTAGAAGAGACCATCGTGCACACAGTAATAAATAAATGTTATCTGTGTATAAATGTGATTTTTGACATGAGTGGCTATAATTGAAGCACTTCTGGTAAAGGTCACAAAAAGGGTATTTTTGAAAAAAAAAATCGTATGATTGTTGTGCGTGTTTGTTTGTATGTTTCCACGTTTGAAATTCATAGTTGTTGATCTGTGGATTTACTTGTTGAGATTGCGAGATCTCATTGTGGTGTTCCCATATGCAATTCTGTTTCATAGAATCATAGACTTTGATGTAGAGGGTGGATTGGAGCATGAAGGATCGACACCAACTAACCCGAGTGGCTATCACCCCAGTGTCGCGACTCCTACCAAATCACACGTGGGGTCGAGGGTGCAATAGGTTATAATATATATATTATTCTTTAGTTCAGAGCTTCCCTGGGTGTGATAGACTTCTATGTGTTTAATATGTTGTAAACATCCTTATGAAATAGATTTTTCATAATTTATTATGTTTCTTTTGCAGCGGATTAGTGAAGGGATCCAAATGTATTTGACCAATGCAATAACATGGTAGAGCGGATTAGTGAAGGGATCCAAATGTATTTGACCAATGCAATAACATGGTAGAGCACTATGTAATTACTAATTAAGGGCCACAAAATTAATATGCATGTCGTTTAGATACATAAGCAAGTTCGAAGTCACGAGGACAGACTGTCAAATATTGATAACATTGTATCTATAGACATAAAAAAAAAATCTATTCATAATCTATTTTATCATTATCCTCTTATTATTTCATGATATGATATTAGATGATAGATTCATATATAAAATATAATAAATGTTTCTAATTATATAATATCAAATCATAAAATGATGAGTAGCATTGCCCAGACATCAAAGTACCAAATCAAACTCTTTTAAGCTCTGTTTAAGATCTTTGGACTTACCAAAAAGTAAAACTCTTCTAAATTTGTCTACAATATAGTAGATAAACTTTATCTACACTAAAAAACTTTTCCTTGCATATTTTCTCTAAACATAAAATATATTACTTTAATATAAACAAAAAATAGTTTTTTTTTTTTTTAAAAAACAAAGGTAAAACCTGGGATGTGGTCCATTGTAGCCACCAACGAGGTGGTTGATGACGCTCACCCCCCGTAGGCGTCTCGATCTTAGCTGCCCTAGGGTGTGGCCCAAACCATATGGTGACTTGAAATTAAAAACAAAAAATGCTTTCTATTTAGAATTCTTTTTTTAAAAATGTACAAATTCGTTTTATAAACATGTTTAAAGGTGGGGATCTACACATACACAAAAACCTATAATCTCAAGATCTCCATTACTTCACCATTCATCAAAAACTTCGAAAAATTCTCCCATCCAACTTGCACTAAGGCTATTATTTTTATAAGAAAAGATTTATTTGTAACTCGCGTATTAACACCTAACACATCATTATATAGATACTATTTCGTATTAACTAGTATAAAAAAATATCAATATTTTAATTTTTCTATCAAGAATTAATCTTCCCATCAGCTACTATTCACTACCACACACTACAAATCCTATAAAAAAAAAACTGTTAAGTATGAGGTGTGGGAGTGAATAGTAGTTGATGTACAGCAAAACCCTTTTATCAATGTAATGATCAATCCTATAATAAGTGGAATTTATCCTATTTTTATTGATAATTTTGTATCATGACGATTGAGACACCGGAATTAATCTACAATGATAAGTATTTAAATTTTAAGGACATGTTTGGATAGGTAAAGAATTCTCCGAAATCTAAAAGTTTTTAATTATCTTATTCTCCAACATCACTTAAACACAAAAACAGTTTTCAATTTTAAATTTTTAAAATTTTCATCTAATTATTCTCTAATCTTTATCCAAGCACAAAAATCAATACAGTTTTTACAAACTTCAAAACAAAACATAAAAATTATACAACTTTTATAAACTTCTAAATAAAGATAATATTCAAACTTTATATTTAAATAGTTTTTTAACTTTATAATATTTTTATTCAATTTTTTCTCGCTTATATTTTAAAAATTAATAAAATATTTTCATTCAAATCGTTAGTATTCACAAAATTAGATACAGTAAGTAACTTCCAAACACATGCCTTTAAAAGCTCCCTTTTGGTTTTAGAAAGCGAGGAAAAGCAAGTGCATGTTTAGGGATAAGGTGTCTAGAGTGCAGTACTTTTGAGGAAGTGGGTTAGTAAACGGCAAAATTTGATTGGTGAAGTTGGTCAACAGTGGGTTGTGACACAACCTACACTGAGCAATTATTGGTAAGGCTCTTAGTAGTTTGAAAGTAAAGTGGTCATGAATGGCCAACAAGCATAGTTTTGTTTGGTTATGGGAAATATCAGGACCAAACATGAGAGATGGATCTAATGCCAAGCAGACACTTGTCTTACTTTCTGTCTTCTTTTTTCCTCTCTTCCCTTAGAAAAACAAACAAAATGGCCATCATGAGATACTTTTTATCCAAACACTTTCTAATATTAAAGCGAGAGAATCTCATTGTATTAGATGCTGCCTGTGGATAATGTCATGAACACCAACATTAAAAACAGTAGAACCCAATACTAAAATTTCAAAGTGATCATCTCTATCGTTTATATCAAATCATCCTCACTATAGTATTGTCTCAAAGTGAATGAGAAAAGAGAGTTACGTATATAAACCACCTAGCAGCGACAAACCCACATCACGCGCACGAGCAAGGAAAATGGGCTTTGTAATTCCCTTATTATAATCCCTTAGAGACGGTTTTAAGATATTTACAAAATCGGACTAAATCGGAACGGTTATACTCCTATCTAACACAATAATAATTGTCCTCATAGTTACTCTTTGGAGTTTCTTGTCCTCGCTAAACTATAAACAAACAAATTAATGTTCAATGGGTTGTTGTAATACATGAATAGAAAGTCATATTGGATAATGATGCACTAAAATTGATTGCTTTGAAATATCGACCAAAATTTCGAGAAAGACTCATAAACATGTTGGAGACAGGTCACCCCATTTGTAGCTTTCTAGAAACTGGCATACTTTTCAAACCTTACAATTATAGCACATAGATTGGGCCAGCTGAAATATATTGATATTCTTGTATTTCACTATCCCTTTTGAAAGATATTTTATTTTCTTAGAAATATGATTTATCATTGCTAATTTTGAACAAAATTTAAAAGAAAAAAAAAAAAAAAAAAAACTTAACCCCTTGGCTCTTGCCAATCCTCTCTCTCTCTCTCTCTCTCTGTGAAAGTTCTTTTCGAAGCAACCGATCTGCTTTGCCATGATTCAAGTACTTGTGGATCTTTTCCCTTTTATCGTTTGTCCATAGCCTCCATTCTTCGTGACTCACAAAAAACGATTCCCTTAGCGCTTTCTGTACTTTTTCAAGAACGATAATTATTTTTTATTTTAAATCTTGTCATCTCTAATTACTTTTACGAATATATCATATCTTAAATGAACAACACTAAAATTGGAAAAAAAAATTAGATTAAGGCTCCGTTTAAATGTTAAGTTGAGCTCAGTTGAGTTAAGTTTTTTTATAAATAATAATGAGTTGAGTAGTAAAAAGAATTATATAGGATTCATCTAAATTGAATTTAAAATGTGTTTAGATGTTAAAATGAGTTTAGTATTTTTTATGAAAAATTAAAAAAGATTATGGATCTCACGTGTAAGAAGGTTTTAAATTAAGATGAGTTTAATAATTTAAAAATTGAATATTTAGATGTTAGATTCAGTTTAAAACTAGACTGAACTCAAACTTCAATAACCAAATAGAACCTAAAAGAAGAACATTTCTCTTAGGACAAAAGATTAGCCGTTATTTTTTACTCATCAATCAAACATTTGATCTATATCATAAGATCACGATGGTTAAAAGATGGAAAAATATCACTTGTTTTTCAAAAAAAGTACCATAGACTCTATCAACACCTTTTAATTCTAATTAGGCACTGATAAAGAGAGATAAAGATGCTGAGGCACAGACACAGGTCAGACTCCATTTTTTTTTTTTTTTTTGTGCTTTTAGTCAGGCACATGGTTTCAGCTGTTTCGTGGATTTGGCCTTTTCCAATCATGGAGGTTTGAAAGAATGAAATTTGACAAGAACGGCATCTGGAATTAGGAACACGCATGCATGCATGCATCCATGGACTTTAGTGTTTTCTACATGACACACTGACACCGACACTCTGCTCATCTACTCAAAACTCCCCATGCATCTCCTTTTATAACTATCAATGCCACATACTAAGTTTGTACGTTCACCCATTTTCAAACATTATTTTTCCCTCACTACAGCTCATATATTTTGTGCATCCAACAATTGATGTTCTCGAAGTACTGAAACATCGTGGAACATAAAATTTCCTGACGTGGTTTCTGTCAGCCGTCCAGGAAAAAGTGTAGTAGCATTCATGTTCTACATAGATCATGAGTCCCTGATATTATTAGACGATAAATGATATTTATAGTCTTAAAATATATAAATTATATATATATTTTTTAAAAAAATAGATAAATTTAAAACTTATATAAAAAATAATTTTTTTTAGCGAGATTTGTATACTTTAAAATTGTGGCTAGCATTATTGTAGTTAGATTATTGGCACCACTCGTAAAAGTAATTCAATTTTCCCTCATAAACATCTCGTGTTAATTATGGAACTTTTATATATACATATTATATTCAGTACAAGTTATCCATTAACATAAAGTTAATTATAGTTGAGTAGCATGAGAATTCTATGTCATGATTTGCCATTTTTATTTATTTATTTATTTTAAAAAAGGACGGTACCAGTTTTTTATTAATTTTAAAATCCACCGTATTTATTTTCTATTATTTAAATCTCTATTCAATAATAAAATAAAACATTAAATTCTTTCACATTGAATATTTTAGGGCCTCCTTTTATTTTATATATATGTGTGTGTGTGTTTTATAATTTTTGGAGTATATACTATATAAGATAAGACTAAAGTGTATAAGTTAAGGAAAAAATTAATACAACTTCCTACTATTCACACAACTTTCACACACCATACTTTTTATAGTTTTTATTATTTTTTTCTTTTATCAAATATTTAATATATGAATAATGAATAGAAAACTTGAATTAGTTGAAAAATAATAAACTCAAAAAAATTAAAAAAAAATAAAAAAAATGTGATATGTAGAGATTAGAAAGATTGTGTAGTATAGTTACTAACATTTTTCTAAAGTTTTTCAAATATTTTAAAAAAAATATATTAGTAATTCTTTTAAATATTTAAAAAATAAAATAAAATAAAATAAAATACACTAGTGGTTAAATCTAGAGATCATCCGGAGCAAATTAGCATTTTCCTTTAGAATTTATCCCTAGCATTAATTAATTGGTTTGGTGAGAAAGAAATAGGTGGCTGGCAGCTTATCCACTCTGCCTGGAATTTCTTCAGATCATGTTACTCCAACAACTGGCATGAACTGGATTAATTGACTGGCAGAACATGTTATTTGTCCTCTATAAAAGGGGAAAAAAAGAGAGAGAAAAAGATAAGAAAATATAGAAATGAAAATTAAGAAACTATCGAACTAAAGGGGAGAAGATATGAGGTTGAATAAGAACACTCTTCTTGCTTGTACTCACTTGAATGAGATCTTCTGTAATTGTTTATCCAATTCGGAGAGAAATAAACACAACATTAAATCGATCATAAGATCTTTATATAGTCTGAGAATCCCGCTACAACATCAGAAGTTATAAGATTCATATGATACGAACAGGCCAATCATATTAAAATCACATCTTCAACAATTTTTCTAAAATAAATGTGTCTAATGTAGTTATTATGCTAAATTAAAACATAAGACATCAAGTAATAAATTGAAATGGCAACAGTACCATGTGATGCAAAATAGTAGATGTAACCTAGAGTTGCAGTAGTCATCTTTTTATATTTTCGGACGCTCTTTTGATTTGAATATATTTTTTATATTTTCTTTAATAAACCATGTTGCATTACGTGGTAGTACCTTGTCAAGATGGCTATTTGAACAGTAATTTTCAGATGTCCCGATAGCAATGCTACTCAATGTTTAATCTTTACATGTTCATAGATCAGTCTACAAAAGTTGTATGTCTAGCGAAGCAAATTGAGGGGTAAAATTATTCTCTACTCCTTTGTTTTGTTGTCTAAGATGCATTGTTGATTGATCTAACTAATGTTTCTAAATTCTTTAATTGGGTGGGTCCATAAGTGGATTAAGCTTATGCTTGGTAGGTGAGATAAGATGAAAATTTTTAAAAATTTTGTGAATAGTATTAAGATAAAAGTTTAAAATATTAATTTAAAATATTGAAATTTGAAAAAGTTGTATTGGAATTTGAAAAAGTTGAATTGTTTATTATATTTTATATAAAAATTTGAAAAAATTGTAATGATGAGATGAGATAAAGATAGAGATGAGAAATCTCATTTTTGCCCCAAACATATCCTAAGCCAATATCTTTTTTTAGCATGCAACGTACGACACATCATCAATATTCTAAGAGTTTTGCTATTCATTATCTCTATTTTTATTTTTAAATTTTATTCTGCTTAAATTAATTGAATTGTTATACTCATTATTCATATATCATATATTTAGTAAGAAAATAAAATAAAAATTAAAAAATTATATATAGTATGTGATGTGAGGATGATGATCAGTAAAATTTTTCATACTTTAAACCTCATTGCAAATTGGGATAACATAAGAGGAGACTATAAAATTACCAAAACTCGATTATTACCTTAATCCATACATCAATCATAATTAAGTATATGCAAAAGAAACTCCAATCAATAACAATCCAATTATATCTCAAAGATATGCGACTATATACTTTGACATGGAGGATTAATTAGACGATTTGTATCATTTATTGATCATTTAATGCAACTAAAAGCTTTACACATATACCAAATAAAAACTGCAAAGTTTCACGCACTATATTTATCATATTATATACACAATGTGTGGACTCAGTAATATCTATCCAAATTAATAAAAGCGTACGTGGATCGACGTGACATTTCATAATTGAGAAATGTATTACAAAAAAAATTTCATAAAATTGAATTTATAAATTAATATGATTTGATATCAAACATAGATTGTAAAATTATTTTTATTATAAAATTAATTAATGTATCACATAAAACTATTTTAGTGCGTATTTATTTTTATAATATTTATTTTTATATTTGTAGTACTTATCTTCGTAAATATATATTCTAGATATTGCTTGTAATTAAAAAATAGACATAATTATTAACTTCACAATATAAAATAAGAATAGTGATATATACATGTCTTAAATGTATAAATTTTTTATAAAAAAATAAATTATACACTGAAAAAATATAAAAAAATCACTTTCTATTAATAAAACCTTTTTATTATTATTAAAAAAAAACTTACGCAAAAGTTATGCATTTAGGACGTGTCATTGTCATTATTAATATAATAATATCATAAAAGAAAAATACACAATAGAGATCATGAATCTAGAATGAATATTTATCATGACTTAAAATATTTGGACTGTGACCCAATAGAAAGGTACCTGAGTCGTGTAAAATGAAAAATGATTCACACGGTTGGTCTTGGGATCCGACATTTTTTTTTTTTGTTTATTGGAAAAGTGATAAGGATACGTGTGTTTTCGAGCCCCACGATAAAGACAAGATAAACATCTTCCGCGCATGCGTCACTTTTCCACACCAATCAAATCCCAAAACCCACCTCGCGCGTGGCGTTTCACCTCTTCCAGAAGCTGACCCCATCCTTTACTCATTTCGTCGAATCTTCTTCGAAATGCGAGGTTAATTAACTAGGAAGATTTATCACGTGATCCTTGGAGAGAGTGAGCCATTTCCCCCGTCCTCTAAAATTTTAGCCGTTATCCTCGTGGTGGCTCCATTCAGTCAACTTCGGCGGCTTGATGATTTTTTAGTGCTTTTGCCGACGACTGTCCACCAGTCCACCCACACCACATGTTCACCATAATATTTCGTTTTTTGTTTTTAAGAAAAAAAATCGATATTTTTTATTCAAGCAATTATTGTTGCATAGATTCAATTTATATTTATTTTCTATTGTTATATTTTTAAATAATTAATAATAATCAAAATCAAAATTTGTCAATAAAATTTAATTCAGTACCTGATTTATAAAATCATTTAAAATAAATTATATTAAAAAAATAATTAAGCAGGACAAGATTTAAGATAAATAAGAGAAGAGAAATATTTTAGACACAAAAAAATCTTATAAAAATAAACTCAAAAAAAGATATGACTTGATGTGATATGTTAGATTATAAACTTATTTTTATTATAAAATAAATATAATATATCATATAAAATCATATCAATTTATATATTCATTTTCTTTATAACTATAACACTTCTAATCATAGAAGAAATGGATTTTTCACACTAAATTGTTGCTCCCATCTTAATGCAAGCTTAGATATGATAATTTTCTTATCTTTTTTAAAAGAAAAAATAAAATCTTTGAATAATTCTATTTGTATATTAGAATATCTGGACTCAAGCTAGAATTTCTATTATTCTATGCAAACCACATAATTGTATACAACTTAAGGACTAGTTTGATTTCACAATCAAACTATCTCATCTTATCTCATATAATCAATATAATTTTATCAAATTTTTATATAAAATATAATTAATTAATTAATTTTTTTAAATTTTTTAAATTTTTAAATAAAAATAATATTATAACAATATTCTATTCATTTCAATTATTCTATGAAAATCACATAATTGTAAACAGTTTAAGGGCTAGTTTGATTACAATCAAACTATCTCATCTTATCTCATATAATCAGTACAATTTTATCAATCTTCTATATAAAATATAATAAATAATTTAATTTTTTTTTAATTTTAAAATAAAAATAATATTATAATAATATTTTATTCAATTTTCAACAAAATATCTCATCTAAACTGCGAAACCAAACGAAACCTAAATCCACCCTAGGGAAGAAAAAAAAAAAAAAGCAAGTGGGGACCTTATTATCACTTACATATGTGGTTGTAAGTTGTAACCTTTCTTTGGTCTTTTCAAACATAGTTGAATTCGCCACTTTTGAATGCTTTTTGTTCATATTTTTAGTCATGGTAATAGTGCTACTCCATTTTCTGTATTTTTATGGGGACAAAAAGATCTCTGTACTTTGAAATTTTTGTGGTTTATAGTCATCTTGGTTGTCGTCTTTCTTGCACATTTGTGTTCCAAGTCAATGGTCTTCCCTTGTTGGCTCTATGCTCATTTTTCAGTGGCAGTGGCCACTCATTTGCTGACATGGTGGGTCACGCCTTCACAACAAGTTGAGGGTGAAGTCGTAATTGGGAGTGGTTGTGACCAGTCCTATAAATAAAATGAAAGAAAAAAAGTGTTTTTTTTTTTAAGTCAAGTTTATTTAAAAATTTTAAAAAAATAAATTTATAAACTGATATTATTATTTAAAATAATACGTTAAATTTATTTTATAATAAAATATAATATATAATCTAACGTGCTATATTAAATTTTATAAGTAAATTTATTTCTATAACATCTTTGATAAGATTAAATATTTACCATATTACTAGAAAAATACAAAAGAATAAATCAATAAATAAAACAAGTGTCCTTTTCTTTTCAGAGACATGCACGAGCTCTATCTCATCTAATGATAAAGAAAAAATCTATTTACAACCGGTTAGGGAATTACGGGAACACCGCATCCTCCGTGAGCAATTGTTTTAGGAGAAAAAACAAATCATCTTAAAAAGATGAAAAAGAATATGCACCTCCTGCTTTCACTTTTTCACAATCCTTGCAACTCCATATTCCTACCGTTCCCAAAGAACTCGCAGAAGTATTTACTGTGTTGACTAACTTTCATTTTCTTAATTTGCTTCCTCAGACTAGCACCATATCGAGTGCCATACTTCCCAACAATACTGGCTTTCTTGGTTCTCTTGGTCATTTTGGATGGGTACTTTAGCCTATTCTCATGAAGTAGATATCCCCCATTGGAGAAGATGGTTGTAAATCCTTGCCACACTGGAAATTAACAATTCATTACTAATATACTTTGATTAAACCCCACCTCCCCCGAGAAAAAAATTCGGTGGTAGCCATCTCTGAAATGCTTTGCAGTTAGATGCTCTGAAAAAAAATTATCGCTGATGGTACCTCGCTTTAGTCGAAATTCTATGCAGTCAGATGGTGGTTTTGGTGTGTTGAGCGGACCACTCTCACCTCCAGCTCAAAGAAGACTCATCCATCAATTTCCATCTCAGCAGCCAAGCTTCCAAAAGGTTCAGGAGTAACGTAGAATACTAGGTTGGCTGTGTGTTGATTTTGTTATGATGAATATATTGTGCAGTGCTATGGCAAAGTGTCCGTTGTAACAAACTCTGCAATATTCTCTGTACAGTAGCGTGCATATCAGTCACTTGCTATTTTGTCTAAAACAATTCTATTATTCTAGCCGTGTAGTTAAACACCACTTGTATTATTTTGTAAATCAATGAGAATTAAATATTCATTTTCTCAAAACTCTATCAGGGTATTTTTTAGTCACTCAAAATGCTCTGAAGCAATGAATTTGGGTGTTTTTCAGTCACTCGAAATGCTCTGAAAAATAGGTTTCGGTGATAGGGAGGTGCTAATTTCTTTCACTCTGCATAAATGCGATGCTTGGAGGGGTGCTTTGGGCATTTCCAAACCTCTTCTTCGTCCACATAAAATGTCATTTTGGAGAATACGAACAACTTGCTCTTAGATTTTTTGCTTTCTCTTGACTTTCTTCTTCTTTGGCTACGCAGTTCCTCTCTCTTCCTTGGCTATGGATGCTTTCTCTCGGTTTTATTTTTTTTACGTAGCAGAATTGAGTGATAAATGAAAGCTTCTACACCCAACGCTCCGAGTTTTTGTTGGGAGCCATAGTTAGTTATTTTAGTGTGTTTTTTATATATATATATATATATATTAATATTTTTAAATATATATTTTAAAAAAATTCACAACATCATTAAAAATCATTTTCTTAATCACGAAGTAAACCCAAAAAAAAAAAAAAGGGAGCGGGGAGCGATAGAACTAGCATTATTCGTGATTAAATATATGGCTATAACGTATCTTAAGTACTAGTTTGGATATTGAGAATATTTCAAATATTTTTAAAATATTTTATTATTATTATTTATTTTATTATTATTATTATCTATTTTTTATTACTATTTAATATTTTATTATTATTCATAAAATACTTGAGAATATCTCACTATCCAAAGGGCAAGGAGCCATTTCTAGAACACGTGGGTTCTTTGTAATTTTTTTTGTCCAATTACATGGTCTAAAAAGAAATAGATATATGTGCATCAATATCCTACATTTTGATATTACTTTTTTTGCCCTCTTTGTATTTGTGGACAATCTAGAAGGATTTCTACTCCGATATTTGGTCGCTCACAATCTTATCTATGTTAACTCTATTCTTCTTCTTCTGATTTATTTATTTATTTATTTATTTGTTTTGTTTTTTGTATTGCACATTGATTTTACATGAACCTCACTTCTTTTTGCATCTAATGCCTAATTGGATTGTTTTCGACCATAAAGTTATTTATTTATAGATTTATTAAAAATTTCTACTATTAAAAAGTTGTATGAGAGTTTTTGAAATTCCTCAAAGTACTATTTAATAAAGAGAAATTATATGTATAGTATTATGGTGTGCAAGTCTCGTACACTCTATTTAAGAAAAGTGGGTAAATTTAAAATTCACATAAAAAAATTATTTTTTTAATAATAAAATCTTTTTTTTTTGTTTCAATTTGAGTGTAGAGCCTTGCATAATTATATAGCGTTACTCTTTAATAAAAGTTTCAATTTCAGATTTTTTTAAAAAAAAAGTGTGGTTAGCATTTTTTAGGCATTTAAAGAACTTTTCATAAATTTATAAACACATTATTTTTTTAAAAGAGTTTATAAATTGTTAAAAATACTTTTCAAATTCTCAAACTCAAAACCAAACACACATTTAATTCTAGATTTTTACTACTTATAAGTCGATTGTGTCAATGCACCCGTTGTCGTGATATTCATTATAGTTATAAAAACCTTAGAATACAAGTAATTTCTTTTATCTTTAATAGTGTGTTGGCTTTGTATAAAAAATTGCAAATATATTTTTTTAAGATATAAATATTTGCAATCATGTAATACGCATATATCGTGCACTCCTCTTGAAAAAAAGTGAGTAAATATAAGATCCACATAAAAATATTAATTAATTTTTTTTATGGTGGATTCAACTATTTTTAAAAAATAATGTGCGGAGCTTATACAACTTATAACTATATCTATCATTACTTTTTTTTAAGTTTTAATATTATCCATATTTTACGTTAAAAAAATGAGAAATAATGTATATGTAAAAGTATATTATAAAAATAAATTTATAAATTGACATATATTTATATAATAAACGTTACATCCTGTGGAGGAACCAGAATTTCTACGTTGGGGGTCCATATTGATCTATGCAATGACGACGATGCTTGCATACATGCTTATGTGTATGTGTATGTATATATTATACACTTTGTTGTTTATAATTATAAGAAAATACATTATAGACATAATTTAATTTCAAATTCATTAAATTTATAAGAAATACTTTTGGATTGTTTATTTTTTAACTCATATTTTCAAGTTTTTAAATTTTCGGTGGTATATTTTTGGTATTTTTTATGTATGTTTATATACTCATTTTTTATATTTTGGATGTAAAAATTATTCTTTTGATCAATAAAATCTTGTTTATTGATAAAAAATTATGAATTTTAAAAAAATATAGAAACTATTTTTTTATGCTTTGAAGAAGATTCAAGAATTTTAAATGGGATTAAAAGAAAATTTTCATATTGTTAAAAGATTTTAAATTTTTGAGATCTAAATTTTATTTGAATTTAAATAATAATGATTTTTTTTTTTGAGGGTGAGGAAAGCATGGCCTCTAATATGATGCTGTTATATCTATTTTATAATAAAAATAATTTAATTTTTGAGTTTAATGTTCCCAATATTAATGTTACCAATAGGAGAGTTTAATGTTACCAATATTACATTACAGCCGTACTAACTGTCTAGAGTTCAATGTTCTGTTTCACGACAATGATTTTTGTACAGTGAGACTGCGATTTCGAAATAAAAAAGTACGGAAAAAGAAAGAAACTACTGTAACTTCCCACCTTTCCAAGTGATTAAAAATGGCACTCTCCTATCCTCTCTCCGTCTTTCTACTTCCAATCTTCTGTGCTTAATCGGAAAGAAAAAGATTTTGCATAAATTCCAAGCACCAAACCAGATGTCGCCGGCAAAAATTTCCCGGTCATGCCTCTATTGTTCTTTCTACCTCCTCTGTTTCCTCTCCCTTTTCTCCGGTATCCATTCCGACGAGCTTAAAACTCTATTGAAGGTACAATCCGCGCTCCAAGGATCGAATTCCGACGTCTTCAGTTCATGGAAGTCCACCAATTCCGTTTGCGATTTCGCCGGAATCACCTGCAACTCAGACGGCTCCGTTATAGAAATAGAACTTTCTAACCAGAACTTAACTGGGATTCTTCCCTTGGATTCTATATGCGAGCTCCATTCGCTGGAAAAGCTCTCGTTGGGTTTCAACCACTTCACTGGTCCCATCACGGAGGACTTGAAGAATTGTGTGAAATTGCAGTACTTGGATTTGGGAAACAATTTCTTCACGGGAGTGGTTCCAGACATATCTTCTCTCAGCAAATTACAGCATCTTCATCTGAATAACAGCGGATTCTCCGGCACTTTTCCTTGGAATTCGCTCCGAAACATGACGGGTCTGGTCCGGCTCAGCCTCGGGGACAATCCCTTCGATCCTAGTCCAATTCCAACCGAGGTGGTGAAACTTACTAAACTGGAATGGCTTTACCTCTCCAATTGCAACATCCAAGGAACAATCCCAGCTGGGATTGGAAATCTCAGAGAGCTAATAAATTTGGAATTTGCAGACAATAACATGACCGGAGAGATTCTCGAAGAGATAGGAAACCTCGTGAACCTCTGGCAGCTCGAGCTCTACAACAATTCGTTTACCGGAAAACTTCCGGTTGGTCTAAGAAACCTCACGAAGCTTGAGATGTTTGACGCTTCTATGAATTATCTCGAAGGAGATTTGTCGGAGCTGAGGTTTTCGATCAATCTGGTTAGTCTGCAACTATTCTATAACAACCTTAGTGGGCCAGTGCCGGCCGAGTTCGGCGAGTTTAAGAAACTGGTGAATCTTTCGCTGTATTCGAACAGGTTGATGGGTCCTCTGCCTGAGAAGCTTGGATCTTGGGCGCAATTCGATTTCATCGACGTGTCTGAGAATTTCTTGAGTGGTCCTATCCCACCCGATATGTGCAAGCAGGGCAGCATGAACAAGCTTCTCATGCTTGACAACAAACTCACCGGCGAAATTCCGGCAACCTACGCCAACTGTTCCACTCTAACTCGTTTCAGGGTCAGCAAGAACGCGCTTACGGGTACCGTTCCCGCCGGAATCTGGGGTCTACCTAACTTGCAAATAATCGACATCGAGTCCAATAATCTCCAGGGCCCGATCACGTCCGATATCCAGAACGCCAAGTCTCTTGGGCAGCTGTTCGCCGGAAACAACCGCTTATCAGGTGTTATACCTGCCGAAATCTCTGGCGCTACCTCACTGGTGTCGATTCAGCTGAACGACAATCAGTTATCAGGAAACATTCCCTCAGGTATCGGTGAACTGGAGCATTTGAACGTTTTTCATCTGCAGAACAACAGGTTCACTGGTTCTGTGCCAGCGACATTAGGCTCTTGTGGCTCTCTCAGTGACGTAAACATGGCAAACAATTCACTTTCGGGTCAAATCCCATCCTCTCTAGGACGTCTACCGACTCTTAACACTCTGGATCTCTCCGACAACCAACTTTCCGGGAAAATTCCGGAGAGCTTTTCTTCTCTCCGGCTAAGCTTTCTCGATCTTTCACACAACAGCTTGACCGGTCCCATACCGCAAGCTCTGTCAATCGAAGCGTACAACGGTAGCTTTTCTGGTAACCGAGGCCTCTGCATCCTGGGCATCACCTCCGTGTTCCCACGCTGTCCCTCCGGTTCCGGCATTCCCAGAGACATCCGGACACTCATCATTTGCTTCGCAGTAGGTTTGGCCATCCTGCTAGTGTGTTTGGTATGCTTCGTCTCCTCAAAGAAGGAGGAAAAAGATCAAGACCGTTCGTTGAAGAACGAATCCTGGGACCTGAAGTCCTTCCACGTTTTGAGCTTCACGGAGGACCAGATTCTTAGTGCCATCAAGCCGGAGAATGTGATAGGAAAAGGTGGCTCCGGGAGTGTGTACAGAGTGCTACTCCCCAACGGCAAAGAGCTTGCGGTCAAGCACATATGTAATGCAGATTCAAGTCCCAATCGCTGGAGAAAGATTCGGAGCAGCGCCACGCCGATGCTCGGGAAGCACTCTGCCGGAAAGTCAAAGGAATTCGACAGCGAGGTGCAGACATTGAGCTCAATAAGGCATGTGAATGTGGTAAAGCTGTATTGCAGCATTACAAGCGAGGACTCGAGCTTGTTGGTGTATGAATATTTACCGAATGGAAGTTTGTGGGATATGCTGCACACGGGCCACCACAAGAAGCAGCTCGATTGGGAGATGAGGTACGAGATCGCCGTCGGCGCGGCCAAAGGGTTGGAGTATCTGCATCATGGGTGTGAAAAGCCAGTGATTCACAGGGATGTGAAGTCCAGCAATATACTTCTGGATGAGTTCTTGAAGCCAAGAATTGCTGATTTTGGACTTGCTAAGATTGTTCAGGCCAATGGTGGCAAGGATTCCACCCAAGTAATTGCAGGAACACATGGCTATATTGCTCCTGGTTAGTGATCACATCCATTCAATTCCTTTGCTTAGTTACTTTCGAAGTACTGTTGAGTGTTATTTCCACCTGAACTCAGATCTTCTAGAGCAGGACAGCGGTAGATAAAGTATCCCTGTTTGGCAACCCAACATACCTCAAATATTTTGTATATTTCATTTTCAAACATTATTTAAACACAATATTTTTCAATTCTAAATCTTTAATTTTTACTTCTAATCATTATAACTTTTTCAAACTCCCAAACAAACACAAAAAATTATATTAATTTTTTAATTTTCAAAACAAAAATAATATATATTAAGAAATTAAATTTTTTTTTTTAACTTTATAATATTTTTATTCAATATTTTCTCTCTTCTTTTCTAAAATTCAATAAAACATCTTAATTTAAATTATTTCACTACTATTCACATATATATTGAAATATTTTAAATATCCAAACAAGCCCTAATGTGACAGCTCTACATCGTTATGACCGTCTGAGTGAAGCAATTTTAGTGATACGTCATTTTATAATAGTATGAAAATATCATGTAATAAAAAGCGAAGATCCTCTCAAGTTGTTGCCCGAACTTAAGGGTTTTAGACGGATGAGCAATACATTGAAAAAGTGAGGCCTAAGATATTTATTATTGTTTATATAAATATTTAAGTAATAAATATTATAAGACTCACTTCATGTATTTATCTCTTTTCTACTTAAAGGTCTCAAGTTTGAATAACACCTTCAGTGAATCCTTTTTCTACCCTTCATATTTCAACTTACCTAATAGATTTTTCATATTTCTAAGCCACTATATGCATTTGGAATATTCAAAAATATTTTATTTTTAATTGTTAGAACCATCCTTTTGTTGGAGTTGAGAACACTAGCTGAATTATGAATATCTAAGAATATATATATCCATTCCTTAATGTTCATGAACTCTTTTTGGTTGTGTAGAATATGGGTACACATGCAGAGTGAATGAGAAGAGTGACGTGTACAGTTTTGGAGTGGTTCTGATGGAGCTGGTGACTGGAAAAAGACCGATGGAGCCGGAGTTTGGGGAGAATAAAGACATAGTGAATTGGGTTTCTGACAATTTAAAAAACAAAGAGAGTGTACTAAGTGTGTTGGACTCTCAAATTCCAAAAGCTTTCGAGGAAGATGTTATCAAGGTACTGAGAATTGCAATTCTTTGCACCGCAACACTTCCAGCTCTTCGACCCACAATGAGAAGTGTTGTCCAAATGCTAGAGGAAGCTGAGCCATGCAAATTGGTAAAAATTATCATCACCAAAGATGGGGGTGAGAGTAACAAAAAGGAAGTGACAGACACAAAAAAAATAAAGTTTATTACCTAATTTGACATAACGTGATACCTTAAATCTATTTTATATATAAAAAAAGAAGTTTATAATCTGATGTATTATAACATGTCATATCAGTTTGTAAATTTACTTTTGTGATATATGTTTAAAAATCAAACATTTCTCTTTGTAAAATAGTAGTTAGGGTGTGTATGTGTTTTCATATTTGTAACATGAGAACGTAACATAGATGTGTGGAAAACAAAAGTAATGGACCGTTCCTTAAGTCATGTCATCCTTATAATAAAATAAGTTTTATAATATCATATATCACATCAAGTCGAGTCTATTTTAAAGTGATTTTTTATAATTATCTTTGTGGACCAAACACTTATCTTTTGTGAATGAGTTTATGGTTAACTTTTGTTTCCGTTCATATATTCCCATTCAAAAGTTTGAGCCTTTACCAAATTTAGCATAACCCTAAAACTAATAAAGAGAAAAGTAACATAAAATGCAGCATATTTCTCCACCTAATTGGTTTCAATAATCACATATATGACTAGATAATTGGCAGATCTTGTTCACCGAAAATGCAATGTCAAGTCAAGTAAGGGATAGATATTGAAGGGCACCAACCACACTACAATAAAGGCTCGGGTTAGAAAATTTTGCACCATCATACACAGAAAGTTGAGTGCTGGAGGCCATAGGAGAATGCATGGCTTTTGCATTTGACATTTTTGTGTGGTCAAGAAGGTTGATGATGTTGCGTTTTTGACTAAGTAGCAAGCTTTCTGGTGTGAGAATAGCTTCAAGGCTGAGATAGAAATGCAGGTCGCTAAGGTCTTTGACTGCAAACTCCAAACTGAAAAACTTGATGATGAAAGTCACTACTGAAGAAGAAGAGCCGATAATAAGTATGTCATCGATATACACAAAGACAAAAAGCTGAATGCCATGGGAGTTGAAAAGAAACAACGAAGTGTCTGACTTGGAATTGTGAAAGCCGAAGTCAAGGAGTTTGGATCTCAATCGGGCATACCATGCACGGGGGGGCCTGCTTTAATCCATAAAGAGTCTTGTTCAGGCGACATAGATGGTGAGGATGAGCTTTATCAACATAACCAGTGGGTTGACATCATGAACACTTCCTCGTCTAGAAAACCATGTAAGAAGGCATTGGAGATGTCAATCTGTCTGATATGTCATTGTTGTGAGATGACATATGAAAGGACCACTCGGATAGTAGTGGGTAATCATCGAACTAAAAGGGTCACCATAGTCAATACCAGGTTGTTGGTCGTATCCCTTGGCAACAAGGCAAGCCTAATGACGAACCGGCTTACCTGTGGAATCTCTCTTCACACAGTACACCCACTTATTCCCAATTAGGTTCATACCTTCTTGAAAGGGAACTAGTTGCCACGTTGCATTCTTCATTAGTGTAGAAAATTCTCCATCCATGGCTTGCATCCAAGTTTCATATTTGACAGCCCATGAGTAGCATCCAGGATCAATGAGGACAGTAGGAAGATTTTCCATAAAAGCCTGCGGTTCTGGATAAGGAATGGTGCCATCAAAAAAATTTAAATTTGATTTTGTGCCTTGGTATGCATTGGATAAACATGTGCATGCGAAGTTACTGTTGCAGGAGGGAGATCGATAGCTGGATTTTCAGGAGAGGGATCCACGGGAAGATGACTTTCAGAGGAATTTGAATTAGACCGAGGATGAGAGGATATGGGAGGTGAAGCTGGTATGTGATTATGGGGAGAGATTATAGGAGGAGAAGCAGTCAAATATTGATTGGAGAAAGAAGATGGATAATGGGAAGGGATACCTGAAATTTGAGAAGAAGATAAGGGTGATTGATCCCAAGAAAGAAGGATGATCGATTGGGTTGGTGAGTGAGCTGCATGGGAGGAACTCAAAGCTATTGGCGACATGTCAGGAGCAGGAATTTGGGAAGGTGGCAACCTATGAGAGATCAAAACATGCGGATGTGAATTCACTAGAGGTTGATAGGAAGGCAATAGTGTTGAAGCGGTGAGATTTTGGCACAAAATGGGGTGAGAAATATGGGAAGGAACAGACACATTACCAGTGGAGCAGATGGTCGTTTGGTGTGGCCTGCTGGAGGAGAATGTGAAAAATGGAAGTTACTCTCATCAAACAGAATATGGCGTGAGATATACATTTTTCCAGAGTCCATATCCAACATTGATAGCCATGATGATTATTGTTGAATCCAAGGAAGACACATTTTTTAGAGCAAAAATCTAGCTTGTGGTTGTTGTATGGATGGAGGTATGGCCAACATGCATAGCCAAAAATTCGAAGGATAGAGTAGTCAGGTTTCAAAAGTAGCATGCAAGGAGGAGGTAGGCAATCTATTTATAATAAAAGTAGCTAGCCGCATCCAAATATGATTGAGGAATCGAAGATTTTGAAGAGAGAGAGAGAGAGAGAGACCACTCTCAACAATATGCCTGTATTTATGTTCCACCGTCCCATTTTGTTGGGAGGTATGAGGACAAGTGATTGGATGCGTGATTTCTTGTTGGTTAAAGAAAGTATGAAGAGACCAAAATTCTCCTCCCTATTTAGTTTGGATGCATTTAATTTTACGATTCAATAATCTCTCAATGTGCTTTTAGAAAGAAATGAAGACATGACACAATGACGATTTCATAGGAATTGGAAGGCTAAAATGATCAACAAAGGAGATGTAATATTTATTTTCTTTTTCCAACATTACAAAAGAAGGTCTCATACATCTGAAAAGATTAAATCTAAGAGTCCATGGGAAACATGATTGGATTGAAAGGAAGGAAGACGGTGACTCTTGCTCTGTTAACACGAGTCGCAAACTACTGGTGTTTTATCAAAAGAGATGAGAAGAGATGCTCTAGAAGTTAGATGATTGGCCGTCTTGAAGGAGGCGTGATCAAGATGAGAGTGCCAAACATCTAACGGAACACGCTGACATTAAAAAGTTTGAGAAAATTAGGTAGGACGAAAAGAATAAAGACCACCCACAGTTTTGCCGCTAAACAGGAGCTTCTGCTTGCACTCACCCTTCACAAGAAAACACCCAGCATGAAATTCAATAAAAACATTATTATCGGTAGTAAATTAACTTATCGAAATCAAATTTTTTTTAATGTGAGGAACATGTGAAACTGAATGAAGCTTAAAAGTAGAATTGGGAAGAGAGAGTTGGGATGAACCATGTGGCGAATAGGCAATACCTATTCCATCCCCAACCTAGATGTGTCTATCCCTTGAAAAGGTTCTGCACCAAGATTCAGGTTTTGGAAATCATTGGTGAGATGATTGGTGGATCACGTTAGTGTACCAATTGAGGTCATTTGGTTCCTGAGGATGAGCCACGAAGGCTTGCATATTCAGTTGTGTACCCTGATAGGAAAGGTCAAGTCGATGGTAACACTGCACTGTATTATGACCATTCTTGCCACACACTTGATATACAAAGCGTGATCCTTCAGAGTGTTGTCCTTGGGAGCTTCTTCCACAACCACGACTTCCCCTACCTTGATTGTTTGAGGAATAGAGTTGAGGGAATCTGCCTCCACGGCCACAAGGTTGGTCACTGCGAGTTGCCACATTAGCAAATCCAATGAACATATCAATAGCAATATTCTACTGCTCAAGCCGAAGTTCAAAGTTGAGCAAACGCATCTTCAAGGAAAAATCGGTCAACTTGAGTTGAAATCGATGTGAAATAGAGTTGCATGAAAAGTATAGGCCAACAATGAGGTATGTTAAAAATTTTGAGTCATGAAGAGGCTCACCCATCGCTGCCAACACATTGGCAGAGGACTTGACTTTCTGATAGTATTTTGAAATGGGCATATTGCCTTTCTTGAGGATTGATAACTCAAGACGTATCCCTACCACACTTGCTCGGGCATGGTCGAAGAACATACGTTCAAGAGCATTCCACACATCTCTGGAGGTTTCTAGTCCCACCATGTGGGTGATAATAGGTTTGGAGAGAGATGACATTAGGGCACTAAGAATAACTTGATCCTGATTGTACCAGTGGGAATATGCAGGATTTGGTATGGCTTGGATGTTCTCATCATCTATGAAGGTAACATGAAGAATCGGAGGAGGGCAGGCAATTGAGCCATCCATATACTCTATCAGTTGTTTGCCTCTAAGATATGGCAGGATTTGGGCTTGCCATAGGAGGTAATTGTTCTTTGTTAGTTTTATTGTGACAAGATCTTGTAGGTTGAGAGGGGCGGAAAAGGGAGATTGTATGCGTAGCATAAGAAGAGCTTGAGTTTGAGGAGGTAGCAGGTGTAGTGGAGGCCATGAAAAAAAAAATTAGACTTTTATCTTTTTCTGGCTTTGTGATACCATAAAGAGATACAAACAAAAAGGCATCTTTGGTAAACTCTCTCAATAATAAGCGAAGTGGTATATTCATGTGTGTGTATATATATATTTATATATATATGATTACAAGTACATATACAGCCATAGCATATTAGAGCATTGGCAATGGTCTAGCTATTGTCAAGTCTAAAATTTAGCTAAAATTTCAAGTTTTGGCTATAGAGTTAAACTTTGGCTAGGTGAATCTACATTGGACTAGCCATATTAAAGCCAAAATAGTAATATAATATTATATATTTTAATAATATTTTACAATTTTTTTTATATTTTTTAAATACACTCCTTATATTAATTAATAAATATAATGCATATGAATCAAAACCAAAAGGAAAATAAAATAAAATTATCTCCTTAAAATTAAACAACAAGAACAATTAAGAAACGCAAACTTATAATCAATCACAAGGCAATAGCAATTTCAAAGAGTAAGAAGGAAAGAAAGCATAGCCCAAGTCACCATTCAATTCCATCATAAATGAAAAGAAAACGGAGAAGAAGAGGGAGAGGAGCGATAGCCTTCAAAAAGAAAAGAGAAAAATATGAGAGAAAGAGGGAGATGAGCGATGACCTTCAAAAAGAAAAGAAAAAAATATGAGAGAAAGAGAGAGGAAAGAGGGAGGAATAATAAAATATTCTTTTGATCTTTGAACAGTATATCTCCAAACATGGCTAGGAGGAGAAATTTACTGTAACTCAAAATTAAGAAATATGGCTTTGGCTAGTTCAATGTAGGACTTTTAATTCAACAAAAGGTAAAATTTGGACTTGAATTTGGCAATGGCCTATGCTCTTACACTATACAAGAAAAGAAGACCAAGCTGTATAGGGAAAGAAGACAAAGCATATAGCTGGTGCATGAATCACGGTGACATGTTGGAGGCATGTCTAGTGCATGATCTTGATCAATAGCTATAGTTTCCTTATTAGTCTCAAAGTCACTTAGATGGTAAAATTGAGTTTCTGTATTGGATTTTGGATCAAAACCCATATTTCCATGATTTTTTGGGTTTGATTTGTTAGAAATAGAACACCAAAAAATATTCTAAAAAATTAGAAAAAAAAAATTTAACACCAAAATTTTTTTTCTTTCTTTAAAAAAAAATTATTCTCGATTTTCATGATAAATTATAAGAGCGGTCATTTTGACTGCCAGTTCAAAATTGTGTTTTTATTTTTTTCAATTTTCTTATTCATATTTTTTTATCATTTTAAAACATTTTAAAAAAATATCAATACACTAATAGTCACTTCCTTAATTATTAAGTAAAAAAAAAATTTAAAATTTAAAATATATGAAATGTTAAAATAAAGGGGCAAATGGAGTGAGCAAAGTAGTACTTTTCAAATTATAAAATTTTAAAATAGTTTTCAAGAAAACTAGAAAAGTATGTATGTGTATATATATATCTTAAAAGCGTCTATTTAATATAAACAATGATGAATAGTAATTCTTGTTTAATATTTTTATTCCATCAATGCCCTTGGTAGCTAGGTGTTATTACAGTTTTAACCTTACTATTTGTGTTGTACTTTTTCCATCTGCACTTTGTCAGCCACTCTTATTTGATTTGTCATTACAAATTTGGTCTTCTGAATTTACTTTTTGTGTTTTACCCCTTATTTGATTTCAGTATATTATACTTTTACCCCTTATCACATAATATCTTATCGACTTCTTATCTATTTGGTAAAGTTTTCTTTATTTTTTCTCAATTCACATAGTAGCCGTCTCGTGTTTCACTGAATACTAGTCTGTTTTTTGGTCTCCTTAGTTCATTCTTATGATTTATTTCGTTCTTTTAGTAGTGGTTTTGATTCTTGTTCATTGGGTCTTGGGCATCTCGTCGGTTTTATTATTTTGTGGTGTGACATTATTGGCTGAGATGATGTTTTGGCCTGTTGATAGGAGGGATGAAGGGCAGAGTACTGTGTTGTGATTTTTTAGTATCTATTGCAGAGCTTTGAAACTGGGCTGTCAAAGAGAAAGGAAAAATTTATGTCGTGCGTTGAGGGTTATTCTTCTTTATTTTAGCTTCTATTATGTTTTTCTACATCTTATTATGGTTTTCATTCTGCATCTTTTTAAAAAAGAAAAAATTTATGCATTTGTTTGTACATCTTTTTTTTTGTAAGAAATATTTCTGCATCTTGGTGTTTATTGTGATATGGAGCTTTGAGACTGGGCTACCAAAGAGAAAGGAAAAATTTATGTCGTGCGTTGAAAGTTCTTCTTCTTTATTTTAGCTGCTGGTATGTTTTATACATCTTATTGTGGTTTTCATTAAGCATCTTTTTTTTTTTAAAATATTTATGTATTTGTTTGTACATCTTAGTTTTTCTGATAAATATTTCTGCATCTTGGTGTTTATTGTGATATGGAGCTTTGAGACTGGGCTACCAAAGAGAAAGGAAAAATTTATGTGCGTTGAGGGTTCTTCTTCTTTATTTTAGCTGCTGGTATATTTTTCTACATCTTATTGTAGTTTTCATTCTGCATCTTTTTTTTAAAAAAATATTTATGCATTTGTTTGTACATCTTAATTTTTTTATGATAAATATTTCTACATGTTGGTGTTTATTTTGATATGTGATAAATAGTTTTGCATAATTGGGTTTTAGATATAAAGAATAGTGTGTTCTTGCTTTCAATTAGCATATCATATACATAAACAGCCAAACAAAGCAAATGAGTACTTGCTTGTGCAAAAGAGAATGACTTATTTTATTACACAACATAAAAGTAGAGAAAAATTGCTCATCTGATTCAAGTACTGGGAGTGAAAAAATGTGAATGAAACAACAATAAGCATGCTAGTTTTGCAATCAAAATGTGCCTTTGGCATATTAAAAATACATACAGTACACTATGTAACTGTAGGATGCAACTTGAAGGAGCTATATTATCCTCATTTACCTTAGTTTTTTTCTTGTACACTAGATGTTTATATTTTTGAACAATTTATTTTATAGTAATATAGAGAAAACGTGCCTTGCATGTAGCTCCACTACTAGTATGTATATATATATATAATGAGCCTCAACTTTTTTACAACCTCAATAAAAAAAGTATATCTGGGAAAATTTCTCAAGTCAAGCATATTTTTACCAATTTTTGCACTGTTAAATATTTCATAATTTTCCAAGAAAATATTTAATTAGTCGCGAGGATCAAACATCTAGAATTTGGAAAAAGAGTAGAACAAACCCAGACCACACAAAAAGCACCTTTTGGCCCAAGTTGATTCTGGAGATGTGTCACTTTCCTTATCAATAAATCGGGCTGCTTACAGGGCTCTAGTTTGGAGAATCTCTGATCCATTCGGTCTGGACTAAAGAACTCATAACATGGGCATGGCCCACTAATGAGAATAAATTAACCTCAATTAATATTGAGGAAGGTAATTCAGAACTCGAATTCAAGTATTTTTATTTGATATCATATTGAATAACCACTTGTCTCGACTTTATAGTATATAAGAAACGAAAAAAAATAGAGAAACTGCTATAGGTCTCGTTTGGATAGTCATGTGAGTTGAGATGATCTGTAAATAGTAATACAATTATTTGAATTAAGATGTTTTATGAAATTGAAAAAAAAAAGAGGAAAAGTTGAAAAAATATATTATAAAATTAAAATATTATTAGAATATAATTTTTATTTTGAGATTTGAAAAAATTAAATTATTTTTTATGTTTTGTTTGGAAGTTTAAGAAAGTTATAATGATTAAATAATAAAATTAGACGAAAAAAGTGAAAGATTTAAAATTAAAAAATATTTATATTTATAATATTAAAATATTAAAATAAAATAAAATAAGATGAAAATATCTTACAATCCAAACTGGTATGTCGATCAGTAGATAAATTAAAATAGCTAATAGATTGTTTAGTTAATTACATTTATTTTATAAAGTCGTCCATTTTTTGGTCAACCGACTCTCGTGTGGAGAGAGACGCATGTAGCCGACTCCGAATACGTTGAAAGATAATTTTTGTCTTCGATTTTTTCCAAATATCTAGGCACAATGGGCCCCTTGGTCATGGCTTTGAAATATCAATTTACTTGGCCGCATCAAGTTAATGACATATAGGCTTACCTTATCGCCTGAAGGCTAACGTGTCATTCCATGCTTATAAAAGAAGATGGTATCAAATTTTTATTCGAATTTAGAGATTTTTCTCCCATATAAGAGTGAGCTTTGCTGTTTTAATAGGATTGAAATATATGAATTTATCTGTTTTCATTCACATAAATTTAAAAAATAAAATAAAGGTCATCAATTTGAACCATAGATTTAGGCCCGTTAGGAATTTGAATAGTCTAATTTTAAGCTAAATTTAATATTCAAATACTCAATTCTCAAGTCATTAAACTCATCTCAACTCAAAACCTTTTACACGTAAGATCCACAATCTTTTTCAACTCAATATCTCTTTACATATGGAACCCACAACTTATTTCAACTTTTTATAAATACATTCATCTTAAGTTAGCTCTACAAAATTCACTCTATTATCTCAACTTACTCTTATTTATAAAGAATTTAACTCATCTCAATTCAGATCAACATCCAAACGAGACCTTATTTACACGACTCGGAGCATAAAGAGTATGCATACAGTCCCAATTAACTTACTACAAAGCATTCAAACAAATCAACTTGACCATATATACGTAAAAGACAGCAACAGTAAAGCAAAAGTAGAATCTTGAGGCGTCTATCTTAATATTGTACGTGGAAATAAGGGGACCCTTTTCTCATGACCACCCCAACCCATTGTTGAAAGCAAGCAATGAATTGGTTTTCCATCACTCTGGATGGATGGATGGATGCCGATGGTTGTTGGTGGAATCATAAGGCCCGTTCTTACTCTCTTTTTATTTACAAAAAAGTAGTCTTTGCCCAAGAAATTTTTGACCATACTGTTTTATAATAAATAAACTAAATGTCTCCTTCGGTTACATAGATGAGATGAAATAAGATAAAAGTTTAAAATTGAATAAAATATCGTTAGAATATAATTTTTTAATATTATTGCTATTTAAAGATTTGAAAAAAATTAAATTATTTTTTATATTTTGTTTGAGAGTTTAGAAAAATTGTAATGATGAAATGAAATGATATAATTTGTGAAAACAAACGAGACATTAGCATCATTTGGTTTGACAAACCTTTCAAACAATCTCATCCTATCTCAATTCATCTCAATAGTCAAATACAAACATTTTTCAATTTTAAATTTTTAAAATTTTCATCTAAATATTACCTAATCATCACAACTTTCCCAAACTTAGAAAAAACACAAAAAATAATTTAATATTTTCAAATCACAAAACAAAAATTATATTAAAAAATTATATTTTAACACTCTTTTAACTTTATAATTTTTTATTCAACATTTTTTCTCTCATTTCTAAAAACTCTATAAAAATCTTAATTCAAATCATTTCACTACTATTTATAGATTTCTTATATCATTTTATCTCATCTATGAACCAATCAAGGCCTTAATAATTCAGCTAGAGTTCTACATATTCGCACAATTTGTTTTTGATAGGAAACACATTCACACAATTTTACTCACAATATTATATGTATTAAGTGGAAGCCCAATTTTATCAGTATTTTCTTTTTCTTTTTTAATTTGAATTAAAAAATTTTAATGCTTTTTTAATTTGAATTTAAAATTTAAAATTTTCACAATTTTCAATAGTTGATACATCAACATGTAAGGTTATATACATAAAATCATAAGTATAAATAACATTTTTCATTCAGCTATATTATTTTCCATTTAATTTTATTTCATATAATATTTTGATAGAGAAAATCTCAATTCTTAGAGAGATTTATTATAAAATTATTATTTACTTTTAAACACATTATTTCTTTAGGTTTTGAAATTATTTTTTATTTCTTACTCTTTAATCATTTTTTTATTTATTATCATTTTGTTAGTGATATTCCTTAAAAAATCCAATTTAACTATTTATCCCAACCAAAAATTCTCCATTCTTCCAAAGATATAGGTCTCGTTTGTTTTCGGAAAACATCTCATCTCATCTCAATTTTACCATTACACTTTTTCAAATTCCAATACAAAATAAAATAAACAATTCAACTTTTTCAAATCCTAAAATAAAAATAATATTAAAAAATATATTATAATAATATATTATTTTACTTTTTAATTTTAATCTCAACTCATCTCATCTCCGAAAACAAACAAGGCCATAATCTTGGGTTCATCCCATTCTAAAACTATTGACCTTTTGTTCTAATTCTCTCTACTTTTGCATAGCTAAATAGAGAGAGAGAGGATGCCAATTCCATGATTTCATATGCACATGTAAAAACTTGCAAATCAGCCACTTCATGTATGTCTAGGGCTTGTTTGGATAGAGAAACGATATGATATGATATGATCTGAACTCATCTCATCTCATCGTCATAACTTTTTCAAAATTTCACATAAAATATAATAAATAATTCAACTTTTTCAAATATCAAAATAATAATAATATTATAACAATATTTTATGCAATTATCTAAAAACATTTAATCTTATTTAATCTCACTATCCAAACAAGCCCTAAATCTAAATCTGTTTACTGAGAACTTTTTTTTTCTTGATAATTAAGGTTGAAAATTAACCCAAAAAAATCTAATTTGTGGTAGTAGCACCATCATATCTGTGATGTTTACCAGAATAAAGGAGGTAATAATGCCATAGATGAACCAATAATATATAATTACCAAGTTATAAATAATTTAATTCCAACAAATTTAATCTTTGTTTCCCACTTTTGAGATGCTTCCCACTTAAAATTGGAAATCATGATCAACCATTTGAATAAATAATTATATAAAGATAATATCTTTCCGCAGGCACCACCGCTCTCCCCTCAAAAATGACATTCAATAAGATTGTGCCACATAGGCACTCCATTTACCAACGGTGTGGTTGCACTGCAGCGGATTGAGTAAACAATTTTCCCTTCCTCCCGTATCCCATTTTCCCTTCCTCCCACTCTCTC